>OY735200.1:83522328-83529828 GCA_963457665.1 Thysanoteuthis rhombus
TTCTAATCAAAATTGATCGTAATTTGTTAAGCGCCAAAAAGAGAAGAGAAAAGAATGCGGAAATGACAATAAGCATAAATAATTAATGAATCCGTTAGATACAACAGAGATAAGGCCTCGCTGATAGGATTGGACTCAGAAAATTAATACCAAACTGGAAAAAAAATGAAGAGCAATAAAGAAAATGGTCCCTGCTTGATTCATGAAACAAAACTAAAAACAAATACATGCAAATGTTCTAGCTGATATATATATATATATATATATATATATATATATATATATATATATATATATACATATATATATATATATATATATATATATATATATATATATATATACTATTTTATTGTTTTCAGTAGTATTATTATCAGTAATATTAATATCATTATCATTCATTGTTGTTTTTTGGTTATTATCACCATTGCTAATATTGTGCTCCTCCTTTCCCTTCCCCTCCCCATCACCATCATCATCATCATCATCATCATCATCATCATCATCATCATCATCATCATCATCATCACAATTAACAACGTAACTGTTGAATTCAACAAAAATCTGTGGATGAAATGCTGAAGACTTGGCCGGGTTATGAATTTATTCGCTGGTGAGGTCAGATGTGGAGACTCAATCGTCAAGCTGACTTCAGCATAGCTGACTAAACTAGAATTGTCTACATTATAAAAGAGGAAATATATTAATTCCAAGATCAGAAAAAGGCAGTATTTGCATGAATACGGAATTCCCACATTCTGGTGGAAAATCCACCAAAGCCTGGTGATATGGTGAGGTATTGCTTGGATGGGGGTTGTAATAATGGTGCTTTAACCCCCCGAACCATATCCAATCCTATCATCTGTTATCATCTGACAGAGCCCCTCTGCGAGGAAGTGCTGCTGTTTTTGAATCAATAATTGTAAAAAATCATCATCATTATTATTATTATTATTATTATTATTATTATTATTATTATTATTATTATTATTATTATTATTATTATTATTATAATAACATTCTATACCTTTGCTCTTCACTGGATGTAAGATGTTATCTGTGGTAACTGAGAGACAGAAGTACGTAAGACCGTGGATTCTCGGATATTGTTCAACTTCTGCGAAGTTTTGAGTAGCACCTCGGATATAATGTTTGTTTCCATATTTGAATATATATATATATATATATATATATATATATATATATATATATATATATATATATATATATTACATTATATATATATTATATATCATATATATCACATATATATATTTATATATATATATTTGTTTATATATTATATATATATACGTGTGCGTGTATATATATATACATATATATATACATATATATATAAACATATATACATATGTATACATGTATGTATACACACATACATATAAATCATAATAGTGTAAATATAAGTATATGTATAAATATATGCATATATATATATAGGCATACATATACATGCATTTATGTTAGTGTATCTGTGAGTGTCTGCGCATGAATGTATGAGTGTTTGTGCGTGTGTTTATGTTTGGGTGCTAGTTAAATCTGTACACTGGAAGGTCGAATTTTCCCATAGAACATCAACAATCATCTGAGAGCTGAGCAAAAAGAATCAAGCCAATATATGATGTTCAAAAAAAAAAAAGACGTCGTCAAAAAAACTAGTAAAAAAAATGATCCCAAAATGTCGCCATAAATCAATGAAAATACGATTGAAAAACAAATGTCGATAGGAAAAAAGTATAAAAATATCACTGACGAAAAAGCAAGAGAGACACATAACAAGTCAAGTGTGTGGATTTCCACCGTAGTATATAAACGTGAAAGCGATGAGCTAATAGGATTACCAATACTTCCAATATATATAAGTATTATTATTATTATTATTATTATTATTATTATTATTATTATTATTATTATTATTATTATGTTTACATGGTAAAAAAATATCCCCAACCCCTTTTTTCCTTTCTCTCTATATACACTATATCACCTACCTTTTGACCCTCTTCGTCATCAAATCTCTTCACCCGACACTCTTATATCACGCTGATTTCTCATTTGATAATTTGTCTTTTTATCTTTCTCACGATTCTGTCTACCGTTTCCCTTCTTTCTCCTCCTTATTCACAACTTTTTCTTCTTCTCTTCCTTATTCACAACTTTCCAATCGACCCAGTACCACTTAATACGGAAATTCGCTTGTCTGATTTCCTCTAATTGCATTCGAGTTATCTCCCCTTCAGGAATCTTCATTTTTGCAAACAACCAGGGAACAAAAAGTGTTTGAAAAACTGCGATGAAGGACGGTTACAGATATATTGACACTTATTCTGCTAAATAAATGTATATCTTAAATATATATATATATATATATATATATATATATATATATATATATATGTGTGTGTGTGTATTTTACACATAAGATTTGGCGCTATCAGATGTTTATAAACAAACAGAACAATGTTATATTTAATATTTCTGCATAGACACACACACACACACGCACATATATATATATATATATATATATATATATATATATATATATATATATATATATATATATATATATATATATATATATCACACTTGAAGAAGTAAATATAAAGATCTAGTGTAGACATCAAGGCAGTCTACTGAAGGCGCTGGAAGTGGTCTTATAACAATGGTCTTGCTTATTACTTTGACTGTTCTAACGGTCTACGAGTGAACATATAAAAACATATAAAATGGAACTGTCCGAAAGTAACCAGCAATAAAGGCGTGAAGATGTTTTTTAATCAGGTGGGAAAAGCGACACTCTGATGGCGCCCAAATCTTTGTTATCAAATGAAAAGCAGATAAAAATGGACATTTTACCAGACCAAGATATCCTTCTTGGTAATGATTATCGCTTTTTGTCTTCGAATTAACCACACCCAAATGCTTGCTGCAGGCAGGAATTGATGCCACAAGTATGGTATGTAGTTTCGCGAGAGTCTTCTCCTGTGTTCAAGATGTTTCCTTATTTTTATGTGCGTCAACAAAATGCATTTTGACAATCATCAAGAACAAGTCACCTTCTTAGAAATCCTAAGAATATGGTCAAAGAAGTAAAAAGCCAAAATACACGGAATATCATATAGCTTAGATTACCGTGACTATTATAACTAAACAGCGAACAAAAGATATTGGACGAAACGAAGGCAATATCAGGAGAATTAGAAATTTTAAAAATGACTACTGTATCTTCGGTCGTCAAAGTGCATAACAGGCATTGCTACATGATATAGCAAGCTCCCGTAGTACGAGATGAAAGTTTACGTCTCGACCGATGGCTATTCACGCAATTTGATTCGAAGGTCTAAGAATAAATCGACCCTAAACGTTGTGATTAAAAGCACTAACATGAGAAAGATGTCAGCAGATACTACCTTAGGGAGTGTCCTGAGTACACCACTTTTGATACTTCTGTTGTGTTCCATCTTTTTGTTTAATTTTTACTCTTCAGTCTCATTTCTAAGTCTGTTTCTGAACTGTTCCTTAATTTCATTCTGCTTTCAAGCAATCCAATGTATTTGTGGTGGCCATTATCGTTCTTGCTGTTTTCATTGCTCTCCCTCAATCACCACCATCATCATCGTTATCGTCACTGGAAAAGCTTTGTCCAGAGACTTTTGACACCAACTGCCAGTAGAGCTCTTTTGCGTTAGTAGATAACTGGTTGCTAGCAAAGTGTTTTCACATATATTTGTTCTATCAGCTATCAAACCAGACAGCAAAAAAGTCTCTTCGGAGTCAGTTTGTTGGAGCCTCTTAGTTCATTGGGCAAATTTCCTCCGGGAAATAAAAAAAATCCAATCATCTCAGGCCTTTCGATTTTGATTCTCTGAGGACTAGGTTCAGGCTACATTTCTCGATAACGAAATTCAGAGCTTACAAGTCCATCTCACTCGACATTAGGTAAGAGGTAAGAAAGTCATTTTTTATCACATGATAATGATACTCGAGACTTGACACTGATAGCACTTGGACGTAGACAACGACTTCTGCAATAAGTATGACTGTTTTGATAGTTATGAAAGCAACATTATTCACAAATAATAATAATAATAATAATAATAATAATAATAATAATAATAATAATAATAATAATGATGATAATAAGAATAAGAATGGTTAAATTTAATTCCTTTTATTATATCATTGGCGTTTTCCACGGGAAAACATCTAACATAAAGCAAAATACAGCTAGAAAAATCTAGATTCTTCAGAATCTAGAAGTTATTAAAGGTCGAAGAACATTTTTAGGAAGGGGTCTAGTGGAGTACTGGTACCAATTTTCAAGAAGGATAGAATATTCCACCATCTTTTATGGTTACGATTTTTCTATAAGACGCAGCATATAAACAAGAAGAAGAGGAAGAAGAACAACAACAACTGCAAGCTTCACAAAACTGTACTACAGTTGATAAAAAGAAGATGAACTGGTGGATAGTGAGGGTCGCAACAAGGAAAGAAAATAGGGGAGCTTCGTACAAAGAATTTAGAAGAAAGATAGAAACTATAAATACTGCAGATGGACATGGACATGGTGATGCAGAGGCCACAAGAAAAGAGAAATGACTGTAGCCCAGAATAGATGCATCAGATCTAATTATATCGAAGCAAACAAGTTCTGTTTTTGAGGAGAATTCGAGACGGTAAAATCACACTTGAAATTCATTCATCGAGCTAGAAAGACAAAAATATGAAGACAGGCCAGACAGAGTGGGAATTGTGCAAAAAGTCAACCAAATGGAATCAGAAAAAAACAGAGGTGTATATATATATATATATATATATATATATATATATATATATATATATATATATATATATAATTCAAACCACTGAAAAGTACATAAATGCTACTGAAGATGGAAACCCTTCCCGAAACATGTACGGTGTACCAATTAGATAATATGTCGATCAATCAATTTAATAAATAAACTCTCCATATACTTTTAATCCTGACTTTATCTCATTCCTAACAGTTAATCTATCTCTCTCTCTCTCTCTCTCTCTCTCTATATATATATATATATATATATATATATATATATATATATATTTATAATTCTCTTTACACGATGGGATAAGCCGAATACTCAACCGACACTTGATGAGGGCTTCCGATAGACTTTTTTTTTTACTTCACTTTTCAGTGTTAGATATCTGGCGCTAATTTCGTTTAGCATGAAACCAAAGATTCTAAACCACTACATACAATGCTGCTGAGGATGGGAACTCTTCCCGAAACATTTACTGCAAATTAATCAATTATTTAGGCGATAAAGTTTCCATATATTTTTACTCCTGAGTTTGCCTCCAAATAGTACACACACACATGCACACATATAGTTTGATAGATGGATATAGATGTATATTGTTGCATCAATTTACCATACAGTGGATGATTTCGTAACATGGAACAGCTTGGTACTGAATGAATATGAGAGAGAGAGAGATAGATAGATAGATAGAGAGAGAGAGAGAGAGAGAGAGAGAGAGAGAGGAAGGAAAGACAGAAGGAAGGAAAAGAGAGGATTGTGTTTGTGTGTGTGTGTGTGTATGTGTGTGTGTGTGTGTGTGTGTGTGTGTGTGTGTGTGTGTGTGCGAGTGTGTGTGGGGGCTTAGTAAGGCTCTTCCGATATGTACAATCCATCGATAATACCCCTGATAAGTATAGAAAGCTGGATAAATGGGAAGGTGAACAATCCTCTCATCGATATCTGCTGGCGTTCTCCATTGGCCCTATTCTCGCTTAACCATCATCATCCATGGAGAGGATGTCCAACCCCAATCAGTATTCAATTTGGTTACCCCTCGCCTCGCCACAAACATTTTCCCTCTTATCGGCCTGTTATAGTAACTGCCAACAGCGACAGCAGCAGCAAACGTTGTAAATCAACTTACAAAGGCTTTTTATATCTCCTTCGATGACGACCACGATTGTGCTAACTCTAGCACATATAACTGGCAAACTCATCGATGTCATCCCTCCATCTTGTATCTGGTCTTCATTCAGTATTCACTGTCTCATGGGAACCTATCGGACAACCTTTTGCTCCATTTGTTGTCCCCTGTTCTTGTTAAGTGGCCAGCCCATCTCTATTTTCATTGCTTAATTACTTGTATGATATACTTCGCCTATGTTCTCTCTCAGATCCATGTTGATCTTTTCCTATCGAGCTAAGAGTTATTCCAAGCATTGCTTTTTTTCCCCATTGCCCTCTGTTCGATTCTGGGTCTGTTTTTGAGGACAACCATTTTAAATGACATAACTAGCAGCTGCCATGAGCCGCTCCTCTCATACGAAACCACACTAGATAGATTTTTTCTTTTTCTTTTCACACTTTTTTTTTATTTCATTTACATCTTTTTCTTCTCACAGTTTTTAGTCTATGTTCTTCCACTATTTTTGGTCTTTTTCGTTTTTATCTATCGTGAAGCGACGTTATCATCTGCAATTTGGTTGACAGCTTCGGCAGATGCTGTAATCAAATCGGATTGTGTGTGTTGTTTAGAAAGCAAAATAGTGAAAGTTATGGGGTGATAATATCAGATAAAAAACGATTTGGTAATTGTCTTTCGTCCTTATGATTCTATTTTCTTCTCGACTCTGAACACGGAGAGTTCTCACTCTATTATTGCGAGAATTTTCAGAGATTGAATGATAAATCGGGCACTTATTAATTGATGGTCAACTTGCATTGCTCACATATTTCAGATCTAGTGGTCAGGGTTCAAGCTGAGGTAAAAAGCCATTATTTCGAATTCTGGTTTGCAAAACAGACAAGGTGCGCTGTATATGGGCGTATGGGAACTCTTTCGACAAGGGGGCAAAAAGCTCGATTAGCCCGAATTTACCCACAATTTGCCCGGATTACTGAACATTGATTTGCCCCAAATTTAGCACGTTTTGTCAGTTTTTTTTTGTTGGGAGGGGCGGGGGGCACTTGCCTATGCCACTCGACTTGTAGGATTTGCGTAACAAATTTACCTTGGACTCATTCCCCCCTCCCCTTTTGCCTTAATAGATTTAAGCTTTCGTAAAGAATGATCATCATGTAAGATCAAAATAGGAGTAAACATCACGAAGAATGAATGAAAATCGAAAAAAAATTTTTTCTATCCGCTTTCTTGTCTCATGGTTTATTCATAGGGAATAGAAAAATATATCGACTTATCCACAGGGCCTGCTCGAAGTACTGGCCACACAGGCAGTTAACCGGGGCGCCAAGTTCTGGAGGGCGCCTGTTGTGTGTTTTTGGCAGTAGGACTTCCCAAATATAAATGGAAAATGGATGGATTAAACAGAAGAGGAACAGTCAAAATAAGAAGAAAATTCCCTGATAGAAAGTCAGAATTTTCAGGAATATCTCACAGTTGAATATTTTCTGATGTGGTGAAACCAAGAGGAAAAATTGGCTAGGGAAATTCTTATGACTGACGATA
>OY735200.1:83534828-83562328 GCA_963457665.1 Thysanoteuthis rhombus
GAAAGTCTAAAATGATTTCCATACATTTCCAGTCGTTACGGCAACCATTCGTTTAGACAGCAACCGAGACATGATTAGCTTCAAGGTAAAAATCACATTAATACATCCATTATATCTATCTTCAAGAATGTAATGATGTGCATGTAAATATCTTCTTCTTACTTTTCCAGGTAGATGCGACCTGTCAGTGCAATTTTGATGACAAAAAACGATAAGTAACGAATTTTTTTACATTAATTATTTAAAAAGAATAAATGGAAGTCAGCAAGCGGTAATGGCGGCCATTTTGCTTTTTATAAGATGGAGAGAGTTTGATTTAAGCCTGTCAATTGCCCTGGCCTTTGAAGAAAACGGACACAGCAAATGGGAGTCCATGATGTTAGATTTGCAAGACCATAGATGAGCTGTATCCTATCTTAGTCGACCAGAAAAAGGGAAGATGACTGGCTTTGCAGGTCAAGGAATTTATGAAGGTAGGAATGATTAATTATTAGAAAAAACTAACTTGCTGAAGCCTCACCCTCATGATTGAGATAAGTTGCTTATAAATAAAAGAATTCAGAATCGAGAATTAATAAAATAGATAGATAGATATTGTTTTATTCAATTTTTTGGAAAGTTATATTTGTGACTTTTCGAAGATTTTTTTTGACGGTGGCAATTGTTAAATGTACATACATGCTGCTCAACAGAAAATGAACAGTCATTCTTCCTCTTACTCTGAGTCCCTCTCTATGGAAGACATTAAAGTACCCATTGATTTCGCATTAGCAACTGATATCTCCTTCTCACTCACTCTCCTCTCTAAGAATGATTTGCAGTCCCAATTTGCTCTGCAATTAAGTGGTTTTCCAATCAACACCAACTGGATCAAGTTGAAAAAAGCAAGCACAAAAATGTGTTTACTTTATCATACATTTACATAGTAAATCTAAACCCCTGGAGCATAGTTTAGGGAATCATTTTAAAAAAGTAATTTGGTAAAAACGTCTCCTTTGTACACTATCATCAGGTTTGTTATATGTTCAGATTTTATGTTCAGATTTGGTGGTTTGGGCTGCCGGCGTAGGTACTAGTTTGTTTATAGTACAAAGGGTGGCAGACCCAGCTTGCCATTAGTAAGGAGAAGGACACTCCTGTTAAACCTACGGACTTTTGGACATCGTTCCTATTCCTGCCGCCTGGGTGAACCTTGGTTTTAAGAGTGATGTACGCTGTGCACACTTCATCTCAAAGCTTAATCGGCTGGAGAGATACTTCGCGTTCATGATGCTCATTACCTAATCGTGGAAAACCTATTTAAATCTTCGTCCTGGGCCAAGTCATATATGAAGTATCAGTAGATATACTATTATTAGTAGATATACTATTATCCAACCGAACTAATAGGTATTAAGACATTTTTAGTTAGAACCCATTTTGCTCGGCATCGATGTTACTCAGTCGCAAATTGAGCGGACGCAGATCACGTAAGAAAAAATAAAGAAGCACGAACCAGACCTGCATCCACCAGGAAGTAGCCTATATGCTGGTCTGCTCCCACCAACTCGGCTAACAACACTCTGGCAAAGCATGAGTCCATGAAGAGCACCATATCATTCACTTCTCTATTATATGATCATAGGCTCTCACTCTATCTTTCTCTCTCTCTCTCTCTCACACACACACATAGATATGTGTGTGTATTCCTTATGTCGACAGTATGAAGTATCAGTAGGTAGATAATTTATATCCGACAGAATGTGATAATTATGAAGACATTATATATATATATATATATATATATATATATATATATATATATATATATATATATATATTGTTCTAAAAACAAGCCCAGCTGGTCTAGACATCGAACTTATCAATATTAAATGACTGACCGGTGAAAGCCGAACAGACTTTTTACAGATAAAAAAAAATTATGCACGCAGGTGTCTGTGGGATGGACTTGATCCAAACATGTCGCAATGGTCGGTACAAGAAAAACAGAATATTTTGACAGAATTATCTCCCTTCAGTTCTGTTCAAGCTATTTATATCTCTTGTGTACGGTGACTTCGATGAGTGCATTAGCGTAACGAAACCTGTGGGGATTGGGTGTGAAAGACTTGCCGAAGGTCTTGATGTCCACTCCTTTGCTCACACATAATTGAAGGACTTTGGTCGAGCCTTTTCTTCTTTTTCTTTTTTTTCTTCTTTTCTTCCTTTCTATCTTACTTTTAAAGTCTTTTCTTTTTTTCTTCCCTTTTTCTTTCTTTCTTTCTTTCTTTCTTATATTTTTGCTCTTTCTCTGCGTCATTCTTATCTTTCCTCATTCTTCTCCCCCTTCTTCCTGCCTTTCTTTCTTATCTTTTAAACTTTTTTCTTTCTTTCTTCCATTTTTTTCTTTCTTTCTTTCTTATATTTTTGCTCTTCCTCTTCATCATTCTTTGACTTTCCTCATTCTTCTCCCTTTTTTTTTCTTCCTTTCTTTTTTTATCCTTTTGCTTGTGCTTTTTTGTTTTATTTCTTTTTTAATTTCCATTATTCTTTCCTTTTCTTATCTTGTTGCTGTTCCCTACCTTCACTTTCTTCCTTCCTTCTTTCTTTCTTTCTTTCTCTTCCTTTTGATTTTGGTTATCTGTTCTGTCATTCCCTTTTTTTCGTTTTCTTTCCTTCTTTCTTATTTTTTCACTTGTTTTTATCTTTTTCTTCCTTTCATTTCCATTCTCTGTCTTTGTTTCCATTATTCCGTCTTTGCATCTATTCTTGACTTTTCTTTCTCTCTTTTCTATTTTCTTCTTCTCGTCTGTTTGCTATTCTTTTTTCCTCTCATTTCCATTCTTTCCGTCTTTCTTTTCAAGTCCAGATGTTTGAAATTTATAAATGTTTCATAATCATATCTTTCTATTCATATTCGAGGGCTATGTGGCTATAACTCACATTGAATGTTAAAGAATCATTCAGGTGAACAATACAAGTTGAAAAATAAAAATTGAAACAGTAGGTACCACGAGGACATGGAGGTCGCAAATTAATCGACAAAACATGTGGTGCTTAAAAGTGCCATTAGTACATGAAGGCTTAAATTGGTCTCTACAGTTATCAGATATTCCTCTAGAAGTTGGCTGAACTGAAATCATTGGGCACTCTTCTAAATATTTTCTAAGCTAAGTTAAGTTTGGCACAAGGTTGTGGGGGAGAGAATGAAATGTTTTTAACATATCTTACAAGTGGAGAGGGTGTGTCTGTCTGCATTGGAATTTAACTTTCGAAATTCTGATTTTTTGCACTTGTTCGAAGACCCACTTTTGGCACCAATTCACACACACACACACACACACACTCACAATCACAAATGACGTATATACTTGTGTATATTTGTCGGGTTTTGAATAAACCTTTAAGGGGTCAATTTATATATGAGTTTCAATTTTGTAAGGTTAAAATTCAAACATAATGGACAACGAGCAACTCTTGGCTTAGAAAAATATACCATGAATCTATGATTTTGTTGCCATAAATAAAGGGTCGACCAATACACAAGTATGTATGGCACGCATCCGTGTGTGTCTGTCCATCATACTGCCTTTCTGCCTATCTGTCTGTCTTTATATCTGATCAATGTAATAATCAAAAGAAGAATTTACCAAAATACTAATAAAAGTGGAAGGGTGAAACCATCTTATGGGCCAGTTATTTTCCAGGGGTTACCCGCAAGATTTCACAGTTATTTTGAGGAGCCATAAATAAAAATCGGTAAAAGTGAACAGTGTTACACCGTCTGTCTATCTGCCTATTGCATTATTAAAATTACCTAAACATAGGTGCAGTCAAGCGAAATTTGACATGAATACTCAAATGGTCTAGGGAGAAAGTCTTAAAGTAAAAATGTTTTTTAATGGTTTTAGAGAAGTAGTTTATTTACAATATAAGTATAATGCTAAACTTTACTTTTACCTCCTGTCCAATATACGTATATACATATACATATCTTCTTATTTTATGTATTCATCTATGATTATTTAAGAGATCAAAAATGAAGAGAAACTCTTTCCCCTTCAAGATGCCAGAAATGAAGGGAAACATTTCCCTTCAGTAAGGTGTCAAATATGAAGGGTACTCTCCCCTCCTCTAGAGAGACCCTTCCCTTGAGAGATCAAAAATGAAGATTAACTTTTTTTCCACCTTAAGGCGTCAAAAGTGAAGGGAAACTCACATAAATAAAAGGTTGACCTATACACAAGGTCGACAAATACACCAGTATGTATGGTATGTGTGTGTGTGAGTGTGTGGGTTATATCAATTGAAGCCTTCAATAAGAATCTCTATACGTGAGAAGTGTCACGCTGTTTGTCTGTCCACCTGTCACACTATCAAAATCACCTAAACATCAGCTCAGTCCAACGAAATAGGTTGAAAGAGATGGGAAACCTTTTTTACAAGTCTGAAAACATCATTCTTTTTTTTTACCCTTCTAACATTTAATCCGACATAGACGGGTACCTCAGCTAGTTTATGTTATCTAAACGAATTGTCAGGAAAGTATTGAATAATAATTGTGAAATGAGCAAATCTATTCACGAATCATCTCAGATTCTAACTTTATTTTACCATTATTCTTATCTTGGGCTTTAATCAAAACATCCCCATTCACTTAACTATGTTTTAAACAATCCTATAAACCTTAGTAAAGTCATATCAATATGTTTTGTTGCTTATACTTTTTATGTGTGAAGGTTTTGGAGCCTCTGGAAGCAATGTGTACGTGTGTGTGCATATATTTGCATGTATGTGTATGTGTGTGTATGTGAATACATGTATGTGCATATATGTATGTGTCTATACGCATATATATGTAATATTTGTCTTTTGGGAGGAAATTTCCCCTACAAAATGAACGTTTTTCTTTCTTTTTGCCTGATCTCCACCAGTGGGAGATAAGCATCAATTGATTAATGAATTGAAAAAGAATCTCCAGCTGAGTTAAACTTTCGCGCAACGGGTGAGTTTCCCGCCAACCAAATAAAAAAGGCGCCAAAGCAACCTGCATGAAAGAGACGGACGATCGGATCTTACATTTACGATAAATTAAATTGGCATTTTACAGAAGCCAAACATGGTTTGTATTCTCTCTCGTGGTGACCAGTTTGTGGAGTTTTTATGCTATTTATGTGATCAGTTGCTTGTACCTACTGTCCTATGTAGAAGCAAATTAATTTGAGAATGTGTTAATCAAAATGTATAAGAAAAAATGAGTATACTCAGAGTTACATACATGGACAATATGTTAGCTTGTGAAACAATGTACATTGTATAAAGAGATTATGAAGGATTTAAAATAAAAGATAAAAAGTGTTTATTTACCAAGTGGTACACTGTTGATATCAAAGTTATTATTTTCTTAACATAGGAAGTTTGTTTACGGGAAAGAATTAAGTTCTGAATTACGAAGTACAGAATGTTATGTGACTTTGGTTGCAGCTTATTTGTGTAATTATATGGGGAAGGAAACTTGTAGAGGTACTCGACAGTTTGCGAGCGACCTTGAAGTATGTTGCTGCTTCAAGGGAGCCACTGACTTATTGCCAGATTGACTATGTAGCAAAAGTAGCATGTCATAGACCCAACAATCTCTAGGACCCCACACCGAATGCTTGCAAGCTATCAATTCTGATTCAGTGATTCAACATTTTCTCTCTTACTGTAGTATTATACTGCTTCAAGCATTTATGAACGATTAAGTATTCAAAGTTAACGATTTTAGCCAATTATCCCAGTAATTAATGTAAGTGTAGTATCTATGTGATACATGTACGACATATATATATATACATAAATGTATTCGAAACCGAAATAATAGCAGCAGCGTTAAGATCATAACGAAAACAACGTAATGCTGTTACTGAAATGTCAGACATATTCATTGACTATATATGTAATGAAAACTATAACTTTGCAAATAAAAACTGTATTTGATAATATTCATGCACATTTTCGGATCCCTTCATTATAAGCACAACAGGCCCAGCACCAGTTTAATACGGCCTTTTGCTAACTTAACCCCGTGTCTTTATTCAATGGCATTAAAATGGCTCCTGTGAAGAAAATTTATTCGTCTTTCCACCAAGACATAAGGTCAGCTTTATGGTGAGGGTTCAAAAACAAACATTGCCTAATCCTCACGACCTGTGTCACGAAGGTGACAGAACTATTCACCCTTCATAGTGCAATGGGAAGGTACTACCACGAGATTGGAATCTTTAGCTTTGCCTCGTTTACACAACTTCCCACCCGAAGACAGCAACACAACAGGGGATCAGATACTTCGACGATCCTAACCAGAAGGCCAAGCCTGCGAAGGGTTCAGAAACTGGGTTTAGTAACAGCATATTCTGATTCGTCAGAAAATGAATTGGGAGATTGGCCCAATGAAATCCTCTTGGAAATTAGTACACTATAGTGCTTGTAAAATCTAAAGAGCCTATAAGGTTTAGTTATCTATCAATATCAATCAATAAATCTAAGTTATATTTTGTTTTAGGCCCATCTCTCTCCCCCCCCCTCTCTCTCTCTCTCTCTCTCTCTCTCTCTCTCTATATATATATATATATATATATATATATATATATATATGAACTTATCTTTCGTCTGTTCCTGGGAAAAAACTATGACAATACACAATCTAAGATCTCAAATCTAAACTCTGTGTGTTTCCATGCATTACAGATTGAAATCTTCAGTCATTAGAGATAGAAAAAACTTTTTATTCAATGTGTAATTAATATCCTCATTCATCATCCGATATTCTCTCGGTGCTAGGATGATTTGTCGCTGCGCATTTCGTAGAGATTATTAGCCTTAGGATCAAATCGGAAACATTTTGCCGATTGTGATCAGATTCGGTGTATATTTGTATAATCTGAGACGTTTCGCAAGCATAGACAAGTCTGTTTTTTTTTTCATGATCCGAAGTTACACATGCGTACAAATATTCGACCGGATTTGTGTTACTCTCTTTTGAAGCAAAATTTCGTCCGTATTCGTGGTACCTTCTAATAGTTGCAAAATTTGTCCAGATTTATAGGGAATGGAGGAAATCAGCGTAAAAAGGGCCGATGGGGAGAAGAAGAAGAAAATAAGAGAGAAAGAATAGAGAGAGAGAAGAAGAAGAAGCCAGTGGTTTCCAGATTCCTAGGTCACATCCCCACCCCGGCGATCTTAGGCTTCCTCAGTTTCTTCCCCATTTGGAATTGTGGGTGAGTAATTTTCCTCCCCTGACTAGAATTCCTCCCCATCCTCATCCTCCTCATCCTAACTCTTCTGATAAATTTCTTCCCTTGGGTAATACCTCCACCAGGAGCCAAGTGCTGTCCAAGAATGATTGTTCGACTTTTTCTCGTTCTCCATTTTCTTCTCTTCTTCTTTTTCTTCCTCTTCTTCTCCTCAGCGTCTTTTCTTCGCCTCATTCGGCTTTCTTTTCTCTTCCTCTTCCCCACATAACTTTAGTTCTTTTTTTTTTCTTCTTTCACTCCCTTCCATCTCTTTAACTCTTCTTTTTCTTCTTTCTCTTTGTTCTTTTTCTCCCGAGCTTCGTTCGACTACCCCTCTTCTTCTTCTTCTTCTTCTTCTTCTTCTTCTTCTTCTTCTTCTTCTTCTTCTTCTTCTTCTCCCCCTCCCCATTTGTTCACTCAGCTAGTCCCCCTCCCCTTCTCTCCAAACCTACCAGCTTCTCCCTCTCTCAGACATATTCTCCTTCTCATATTTGCTATTTCATTATTATATTAAAATTCTATCGCAGCACATCCCCCCTTTCCAGCCCCTTTCCCCTCCCCTCAACACCCTCTTCCTTTTCACACATCTTTTTTAAAGGTGTTAAAAGACATATTTCCATTCGTCCAATATCCTTCAGTTATTTTCAGATGTATTTTGTTCGTGCTGTTAAAACAATAAAATCAAATTGACACGTCTCAGTTGTTTTATAAGGGGAGTGCCCAGTCCACCGTCTGTTTCAGGGGCGTACCGATGGGAGTTTTGCGGGAGCTACACCCCACCCCTTGCTTTTTTCTTCTATCCGGTCTGCACACCCACTTTGTCGGAAAATTAGAGGTCCGTACCTCCACTTCGTCGATGAATCAGAGCCCACCCCTTTTTCCCTATAAAAACAATAAGTTATTCTTCTGGCCTGCTCGTTACAACCTCTGGGAGTACATGAATATTTTTTCTCTCGTGGGTATCTGAGATTTTGCTTCTCTGAACTATCTGGTTGCAGGCGACTCTTAAAAAAAACAAACGTGAATGATGCTGGGCGCAAAAAAAAAATGAATCAATTTTGCGTAAACTTAAATTTCAAGTGGAACCCTCACTAAGAACCTATGCAGGAAAAGGGCTCAGAAAATAGAAAAAACAACTTTTTTTCTTGCTTTTCTACTGTTCATATTAAAAAGAGGCTAAATGTTAAAATATGCAGCCCTGTAGCCTCACTGGTGCGTCTTATAAGAATGATACATACAGAGACAGTCAGTATTGGTGACCGCTTTGTTGATGTTTCCTAATAAATACACAGCCACAACTATTAGAAAAAGCTATTTAAGTACTGGGAGACGTACTTCCCTGATAGCTGTGGATGTTCATTTAGTAATCTAATAGCCTTTTCTAATAACTGTGAATATTCATTCAGTACTTTGATAGCCTTTTTAAATAACTTTTCTGGATGTCCATCTAGTACTCTGATGGCCTTCTCTGTTAGCTGTGGATGTTCAAAGAGATTTGTAAAAAAAGGTGTTATTCATCCCATTCAGCTTTTATGAACGACTGGGTGTTTAAGATTAGCGATTTGAGCCAATCATCACTTCTAATTGGAACAATTTGATCCAGTAATTAATGAGAGTGGAGTATGTATTAGATATATGGCATTTGAAACTGAGGCCATAGCTGCTGCACAAAGATCAAAACTAAAGCAAAAGAATACCACTACTGAAGTGATATACATATGTTGGATTGTCTAGCTATATAGTGGATGAAAAATTTCTTTGCGTGTAAAAAAATGTATATTTTAATATGTATGTGTACTTTCTGAAGCCCCGCTATAACGTATACTACAGGCCTGCACTACCTTATCCCAACCCTGTTGAGGGGTCTGCGGGGGTAAAGGTTCGAAAACCAGTGAGAGAATCAGATTGTCCAGCTTCAGAAGTACACAGTTCCTTTTGAAATTTGTTTGAAGGGAATCTCACAAATCACAGCCAATACGATTTTTTCCCCAACAATTCAAAGATTTTTTTTTTTTTTTGCAGAAGAAGACGTTTATTGTGATCTCTTTTGGACTGGGTCTTTCAGATATTCATGACCAGCTGATAACATTAATGAAAGGATATAAAGAGGAAAATGCTTAATGTAATCATAAAGTATTTGGTACTGATTGATTTTCATGACAACAACTGTTTGATGACAATGTTCGTGATCATGATAAACAGTTGCCTCTGAACTTCCCAAGTATTTCGTCGTCACGGATAATTGCATGAAGTATAAGCCTAATTCCTGGATATCCGTCTTCCAGGAAAGACCTCCGCATTGTGCTAAAAGTGATAAGGTCAGGGTTATATGTGCTGACGAAACTAAGCAATTTTACACCTATCCACGCCTATGTATGTATGTATGTATGTATGTATGTATGTATGTATGTATGTATGTATGTATGTATGTATGTATGTATGTATGTATGTATGTATGTAAATGCATATATATATATATATATATATATATATATATATATATATATATATATATATATATATATATATATTGAAATAATGGATTCGCTACGCACACACGTTTATGTTTCTGTCCTTTTTGGGTTTCCTCAGACGAATGATTCGATTTATTTGGATCCCTATTTAGGACCTTATTGGGGGGTCTATTTTTCTTGGAGAAAAACTTTCAAATGTATGAGTGTGTGTGTGTATGTGTGTGTGTGTGTGTGCGTGTGTGTGTGTGTGCATATATGTATGTGTGTACAATATAATGATTTTCCTTTTTGCTCAAATATATTTTCTTCTTTCTTGTCACAGTTTTAGCACACGACGAACCAAACGTCTATTTTTATTCGATTTCAGATGCATTTGAAGTTTTTTTTTAAAGACGAATTGTCTTGTGTGCAACATATCCTATATTTGGAAAACTGCCAAAACCAACCAAAAACGAATCACCAAAAAATTAGAACAACCAAAATGCAGAGAAAAATCTCATTTGTAACTCTAGGGAAATCACCGACTTTGGCGATGTAAGGAAGGTCATAAAAACAAAAAGAAACAGCAACGAAGACATCGTCGACAAGGTTAAAAAGAAGATGAACCTCAAGAATACGAAAATGCCAGAAATATTTTTTAGTAAACAGCCTCGTGTACTTGAATAATATTTGCGTTTTGATCGGGGCAGAACCCAACATTTTCAGTGTATTTCACAATTTTATATGATATGAGGATTCTGTTTGTGACAAGGAAAGTTGTGAAGGATATATATATATATATATATATATATATATATATATATATATATATATATATATATATATATATGTATACACAGAAACATACTCTCACCTCCCTATATTGATGAACGGAACTATTGAAATCAGCTAAAATAGTAGATAGGGCGCAAAACTATTGAAGTGATCTACTACCACTCAATCTCCAATACAAACTATCAGTAGCTAATGTGAAAAATCCAATGAGTGAATAATAATAATAATAATAATAATAATAATAATAATAATAATAATAATAATAATAATAATAATAATAATAATAATAATAATAATAATAATAATAATAAGAAGAAGAAGAAGAAGAAGAAGAAGAAGAAGAAGAAGAAGAAGAAGGGGAGGGGAGGAGGAGGAGAAGATATGTTGTGTGTGCGGAAATATATATTGAACTGTCGATCGTAAAATGAAGGAATGGAGCAAATTGGCCTAGAAGGAGTTTTTAAATAGTTCTGACTGGATAGGAACATCAATCCACTAATACTTGTGCAAACGACTAGGATTTGACCAAGCAAACCATAGGTACATGCACAAAATAGAAGCTTTCCTGAAGACCAAACAAAAAACCAAATTCTTTTCGGAAGAGATCACCTAAACTAAGATAGTAAACCAGATCTATTCAATGCCAAAAGATCTTCCAGATCCAGCCAAGTATTTCCCTTATCAAAAGATCAGAAAAATCGAAAATCTATGAGAGAATTAAAACCATCTAGACGACAGCATTACCATTAAAAAAAATCAGCAAGAATTATGACGAGAGTACTGAAGTATTTAGGACACTTGCTATCACTTGATCTCCAGTAAAAGCAACACCAACGATTTTGTCTCCATTTCCCAAACGATCCATGGAGAACCAAATTGTGGATTTTGCAGGGCATGTTTGCGTGCCAGACACCCAAAATGAACTGTTTTACAGATCTAAAGGCTATAGCTATCCTGCTATTTCCCCATGACCGGGGGTATTATTGGATTCATGTCTTTCCCATAGGAATTAATAGAAAGTTAACTCAAACACCAGATGCTACTGGTGTGAAAATTCCACGAGTATATAATAAGCTGCCATTCATTGTGTAGATTACATTATTAACCCTCGAAATGAAAATTAATTAGTGTTTTCTGCTAATGAAAAAAGTCAAAGGTTCTGTTTTGTTCGCGAATTCATAGAATTTAGGGATTCCCTCTTTGAACACTTTTCTCTGTGGATTTACTAGATCGACCCCTGACACAGTTTTTTATTAATTAAAAATTCAAAAAAGGGAAACTGTTTTTTTCTTCTATTCATTATTCTTTATATCTGTCCTTTAAAGATATAATTAGTAAAAAAGTTGGAACTCAGGAGGGGAAGCTTTTATTGTTAATTAACATTGCTGCGTTGACACAAAATCCCTGACTAAAATGTCGGTAAATGACCTTATTGGCCTTCATTTTCAAACCTCCATTCTTCGTCCTAAAGCTAACTTGACCAAGGCGCCAATTGCAGTGTGATGTATAGCAAGCTCATCTTTATAGATCAGTGATTCGCATAGAGGGCACTACTACTCCCCTTGGGGGTACAGGAAGACATCAAGGAGCGCTAAAAGGCAAGGAGTGATACGGGCATCGGAAGGAAATGGATGGTGAGTGAGGCAAGGGGCAGGGAATATCAATACCCCCCACCCCAGGTACTTATAGATACCTTTATATAATTATATTCTGCGTTATAAAATAAACTAAGCTGAATAAAAATATTAAAAATCTAATGATTCATTGTATCAATTTTTAATACCAAATGCACGGGATGAGGTGATTGAATATATGCTCTAAAAGTAGTCTGAAAAGGTTGGGGAATCCCAGTTGGAGACCATTCGCTAGTATACTGTGTAGATCTTCATAGAGTGCACCACTACCATGGTCTTATGTTGAACAAGGTTAATCTTAGCGAAAATTGTTTTTAATTAGTGATAGCTCACTGAAATTAGTGGTGAAAGAGTGAATTTCGACTAAAACGGTTGAGGAATAGCCATTCAAGCAAATCACAAGCATCAACAGGGAAAATGTTTCAAAATACGTGTAGAACCAATTAAGCATAAACTTAGCGAGTCACTTAAAGAAACCGCTTTGACCAATCACGTTTGGCACCATGCTGTGTTTGGGGTGGTCAATTAAGAAAAATTCCTCTCTCACCTTTTCTTTCGCAGTGATCACTACAAAAGTTCGAATTTTCAAAAAACAAACGTGAATGCTGTCGAATACTAAGAGGTAATATCTGCTTTGCCATATAAATATGACACGAAGTGACAGCTGAGGACTGAGTGGTCACCCAAACATCGATCAGATTTATCAAAGGCAAAATGCCCAAGTCCCAATTATGTATCCATTAACGGTGTATAAGAATGCTTTGCTCTTTTTACCACAAACAATAGAGACAGCGATTAGGCATTTTCTATTCAAGTTGGCAATATGTGCAGCTTGTTTTTTCACTTCCTTTTTTGAAATAAATTTAATAAACTCTCAAACACCATGGTCAATGATTTCCTTGACCCTTATTGACCTCTACTCTTCATCACGTTGCAAGCTTGACCAAGGCGTCTACTCCGCCTACTGGTAAATTATTGAATATTCCCATGGTAAATAGTATACTGATATTTACGAGAGATTTTTGTCTCAATGGAAACACATATACACTCATTCATACAAACACACATACACACACACACACACACACACACACACACACAAACACACACACACACATATAGTTCGTAATGTTTTTAGTAACTTGTAAAAATACCAAAAAACAGTTTCTATCCGCTGTTGATGAAATTTAATCACAGTGCACAATAAAAATTCATTCACTCGTGTAAATATATATATATATATATATATATATATATATATATAGAGAGAGAGAGAGAGAGAGAGAGAGACATTGTTACATATACATATATATGAGCCTGTTGTGTGTGTGTGTGTGAGTGAAAATCTGATCAGATTTCAGATAGGTCTTTGATAGCCTAAATTACTTTCTTTCAGTCCAAACTGAAGAAGGTTGAAAGTGTTCAGAGGAAAGAAAGGGGAAGAGAGTGGGGTGCAAAAAGAGGAGAATGTTTTGTTACGTCACACAACGTCAAATTATTCTTTTTTAAAATCAATTCTAAAAATTAAAAAAATGCGTTTCAAGAAAACATCCTCTTTTATTTGAGAGGCTAAGACATTTTAAACATATTTTATATCATAGGCGTAGATTCATATTTAGATACAAAAGGGAAATGTAGCAAGGCTCAAGAAACCAGTGAGTGTCCATATTCAATCTCTGAACAGCTTTAAATTACTGCCGTATGCTGTCAAAAATTGTGTAAGCAGCGTCGCAGTTTTTTGAGTCTGTTCTTTCTTCTTTTTTAATTACAAAAAAAAGCAAAACAAAAAACAAAAAAGCTTAATGCTTCGTTAAACCTACTCAACGAGGCATCTCTAAGCAAACACACGGAACCCTGCTTATACAAACAACAAGATCATTTCTGCATGTTATTTTTTTTCATATCATCTGATTAAAAAATAGAAAAATATCAATGTTTATTAAATAAAAGGATTTGTGCACTCCTATCCACTCGGTACACACACACACACACACACACACACATACATATATATATATATATATATATATATATATATATATATATATATATATATACGCGTATATACCGATATTTAATAACTTAAAATCAAATGTTGAAAAAATATAAGGAGGTCAAGTTTGTGTTGTGCCAATCTTCTAAGTGGGGTGGTCTTACTTACTTCGAAAATCAGCTTAAGGAAATAATGAAATATTTAACACACACCCATACACACATCTATAATAGTATTTCCATACTTTAAGAACAACATTATTGTTTCATGATGTAATTCACAATAGTTGCTTTGCTTAATTTCATCCAAACCACTTTCAGTAGTGCATCAAGCCAATATATAAGCAACGGAGCGTAATACAATTCAAAGCAAAATGATATTTCCAATCAATTTGTGCATATTAGATTAAACAAGGAGTTCACTTCACGTGGTTTGTGTGGAGAGCAAGGTCAAATATTCACTCTTTACGCACACATGCACGCACGCACACGCACACACACACACACACACACACACACACACACACATATATATATATATATATATATATATATATATATATATATAAATATATATATATATATATATATATATATATATATATACTGGATCACGAATAAAGACAATGCCTGCAGAATCAGTTTGAACCACTGGATTTGAATCAACATTTGGTCTATTCCAAATCAAATCAGACCCTGGAATTCATATTGTTTGAAAACAAGAAAAACTACTTAATTAAAACAATATCCCTTGTTCAACCAAACTTGAATTTATATATCCACGTACAAAACATTATAATAATCCCGATATAAAACATAAACTACATGTATGACATAAACCATTCATTAAAATCATAGCTTAAAGGGATGTGATGTTTGATCAATATTGCTGGGTATCCATGTTAATATAACTGTGTTGTTTTCAAATCCTGGAACAGTTATATGATAAACAACTGATAATCCCCAGAAGAAAAAATTCACATAGTACCATAATATCCAAGTCTCTCTCTCTCTCTCTCTCTCTCTCTCTCTCTCTCTCTATATATATATATATATATATATATATATATATATATATATATATATATATATATATATATATTTATAAAAGAAAATCACATAAATAACAGATTTTGGGAAACAAGTGACTGAAATGAGACAGAAGAATTTGAAAAAAAAGTTTGTCAATTTAGTGTTTAAAGCTGTAAAGTTTTCAAGATTCTCTCTCTCTCTATAAATATACATATATATATATATATTTAAAACGTTTATGATTGAATCTAGATATGATCAAATTACTGGGATTACTTAAAATTATTTGAAAGAACTATATCTAACCTTAATCATTGTTCTGCCAAATATAACTGCTTCGGGTTTAAATTTTCTACAACTATTTATGAAAATCAATCAGTAGATTCGTTAGATTAATTTGGAGAAAAATCAGCTCCCAGTCAAGGTTTTGAGAGTTGATCTTTTATTAATTTTCTCTGGATTAAATGTTCTTAAATGAAAAACGTCATTAAACATAATTTTTTCATAGATCTATATTGGATAATTAGCATGAGTGTCTGATTGGTACTTCGGTTAATGCAGAGAAAGAATATTGAGTGATATAATAGTTTCTAGATAGATAGATAGATAGATAGATAGATATTGAATAAACTGACAGATATGAACTGGCGGAGACAGACAGACAGACAGACAGATAGATGAATTTTGAGCAAACTGACGTAGATAGATACACACTGAGCAAAGTGAGCGATAGATATTGAGCAAACTAATTTGGATATATATATATATATATATATATATATATATATATATATAGAGAGAGAGAGAGAGAGAGAGAGAGAGGGGGGGAGAGAGAAAGAGAGAGAAGGGGGAAGAGAGAGAAATATTAGATAAACTGACAGATATTGAGCTGACATTGATAGGTTGATAGATTGATAGATATTGAGCCAACTGACACACACACGCACATAAACACACACACACACACACACACACACATGTATATATATATATATATATATATATATATATATATATATATATATAGAGAGAGAGAGAGAGAGAGAGAGAGAGAGAAAGAGAGATGAATAGTGATGAATTCTTGCTTGCTAGTGTCATAAAGGTTGAAATGATTGCTCAGCGCCTGTTAAACTATAATCTACCTACCCCCTCCTCTTCTCCACAGCTATGTACATTAAACCTAATTGACCACTGCTGGCGGCGACGAATCCAGTCATTCAATATTGACCACAGTTTCGTACAATGGATAGTGAATTGTAAATGGAAATCTTCTGTGCAGGAGATAAGGAAAATATAATAGCAGACATTTTCCTGGTGTAGCTTCTATTCTATTCGTAACAATTTCATAGCATAAAAAGGAAAGCAAGCAAAAAAGCCAAACCCTCTGCAAAGATTTGTTTCACGTTAATCCTAAGTGTAAATTGTAATATCGTAATTTTACACTCCCTACAGGAATTCGACAAACCATTTCTCAGTTTTTGTTGCTCCTCGTGAGAGCATCAGTGAGAGATTGTGGTTTTTGATGATTCGTACCATAACATGGTGAGGTTGGCAAGGACTACAGAGGAGAGAACAGGACACTTAGGCAAACTTGCAGTCACTTGATCCCTTCCAATAGCCAGAAGCGAAGAGAAATGATTATCATCACCATCATCACTATCATCATCAACTGTTGTAAAGGAAGGGATATTTTTAATAATTGATACATCTTGCCTGGAAAAATTAATTTACTTTAGTAATTAATTAATTAATGTCTAACTTTAGTTTACAGGTGCTATAACGATAAGATTAGGGTCATGTACTAAGAAAGTGTCCAAAATCATGAAGTTTACTGAGAGTGACATAGCTATAGGAGCCTGGGTGGTCCTATTCCGGGTGAAACATTCTTGTGGTGTAACAATTTCACGTAATTTTTAGCCAACACTGGATTGGTGTTAGCTGAGGACTGATTATATACACTGTTTTAGATTGCAACATTTATTATAGCCAATAACAATACTTGCAAGGTGTATCAAAAATACATTCGCATTTTATTTGGCAAAAAACCGCTGTTTACATTCTTAAATATAATAATTTTAAAAATAAGATGTTTTGTTCAGGAAAAAACATAACAAAATCATGTTTAAACACAAGCAATCAAATGTTTGATAAAGAATGAAATTCTTTGTTTTTCGCGCTCCATGTTTAAAATGATGAAATCTATAGGAGTTTGGCTTAGTTAGAGACACAAGCACAAATCTATCTATCTATCTATCTATCTGAAACTGTCGACCGGAACTGATACCAAAACAGTCACCATAGGTTTCTTCAGTTTTCAAGTTGGTCTGGCTGGGTGGTTGGCCGGAAATCTCAACATTTATTCTGAATTATGTCTTAAAGAATGCGCTTTGTTTTTGTTTTTTTTTAATCCACCTGAAATAAGTTTTTAGAGTGAATGTTCAATTTGCAATGTAAGTTCATACAAAATTGATCCCATAATTTCTGACCGGCAACATTCACGTTTGTTTTATTCCAAAAATTCAGATTTTTAAAATTATCACCACCAGACAAAAGGCGAGAGAAATAACTTATTCATTGATTGCCCCTTCTTCCAATCTTTTGATTGATCACCCCATGCTGCCGAAAGATATTGGTCAAATGACAGTTTCTATTAAATAACTAACCATACCTGTCTATCTAACAATCAAAACCAAATGGCTATACATGTAAATGTTTTAACATAGTGACTATCTTAACTCCAATATATATATATATATATATATATATATATATATATATATATATATATATATATATATATATGTATGTATTTTTAACATCAGACGTTCAATGAATTTTGATCATGTGCCAATTAAACATGGGTCAGTTGGCTTGGCTTTTGGCTGCATGATGGCCATTTTGGGTAGTCACAATATTGTTATAATTAAGTTAATTTCTGCAGAGTTAATTAAGCAGATCTTGTGGCATTACAAGTCGACCAAATTGTAGATAAGCAAATTATTCACGTTTTGTAAAGTAATTAGTACTATTAAAAACAAAAAGTACCAATAAAAGTAACAAGTACTAACAAAAATTACAAGTATTGATACAAATGGCCATTCTCATAAAAAGGATGTTTTTTAACATGATAATCACAGATAATTATACCTAAATTAATGTGCATAATATGTGCATCATAAATAAATACCCATATATATATATATATATATATATATATATATATATATATATATATATATATATATATATACTGTAAATTCACCGGTGATCAGATTTCATTAAATCATTTAAAACTTGTTTATTTTGTCTTTACTTATCTATTATAGATATCGTCAGTATAATAACTTTCTTCTCCATTCCTGTCAGACGACGTTTAAAAGGGATTTATCGATAGACTCTTATGTTTATTTCTAACATTCAAATGGTTGTTCTTAAGCGCTTAATTTTAAAACTTACATAAAAGCCGGTTGTATTGACACGTTTCTCATAGTTAACCTCAATATACATGAATTCATTGTTTATTAGACGCAGTTAAAACCTGTCAGTGATGATCATTAAACAAATCATATTCAATCTGCTTCATTTCTTTTATAGGAGTCTTAATTTCGGAAGAATAATTGTACAATAACGATCTAGTTTATGGCAAAACAAGTATATACACAGGAATAAAGAGTGAGAAAGAGGAAGTAAAATTATAATGAAGAATAGACTCTAAAGGTCGAATTTCTTTGATGAAGCATTTTCATTGTTATTACTTTTTACTTAGTTTATCTTTCATCGTATTATTGGTGTATTTTCATCACAACAATAAGATTGAAGATCAAACTAGAGAAACTCTAATAATATTGTGGGAAGTAAATGTGTACGTTCTGGTAATGAGGAAATAGACACCAAAACATAAACAAGATTTTTCTGCCTGGTTTATGGATGAAGTAAAATATATTATCTATGGAATATTAACTACTATGTTAGAATAAACTTTCCAATTAAAGGTGATAATTGTCAGGAATTGCTAACCTCAAAAACTCAGTTGATCAAAAAAAAAAAATGAAGGCAGTGAAGTACTATAGTAATGGAGAAAGTGCAGAATCATTTAATCAGAATTGATAGCTTGAGAGCATTTAGTGCGGGGCTCTTGGAAATATGGGGCCCCTGGCATATGCTACTCTTGCTACATGGTTAATCTTGCACTCACTCAATTCATATTATTTATTTATTATTAGTCTGTTTTTTATGTATGGAAAATACAGCTATTTCATTTTTTATTTTGGCTTTGACACAAATTTCCTCTACATTTTCAATTCCAAGGACAAGTGAAAATCCAGAGAGAGAGAGGGGAGGCAGAGAGAGAAAGAGAGAATTAGTTTAGAGGTAGACAAATAGGGTGATAAAGAGAGAAAAGTAGGAGAAAGAGAATGAGATTGAATGAATAAAAAAGAATCAGAAATAAAGGGAGAAAGAAAGATCAGCTGTTAAAATATCAAAATTATGTTTTTATATACCTTGGAGACAAATCAATTTAGAAAAAAAGGTACTCGGAATGCAGCTGCCAACTTCACTTCATTTTTTATGCACTCACCTGTATATATGCTTATTATATAGATATGTTATTGTGTGTGTGCACATTTACATATTCCACAATATATATATATATATATATATATATATATATATATATATATATATATATATATATATGTATGTATATATATATATAATTTAATGATTTGGTAATTTGGGAAAAAATACTAAATTATTCTAATATATGTTTATTTCCGATTACGTGTTTCGCTCAGACAGCGTCATCAGATCAGTTTCGAATGTTTTTCAAATATGATGTACTTCGTTGTTATGGGGACAACATAACAATCACTTATCGAGAAACACACACACACACACACACTCTCTTTCTCTCTGTCTCTCTCTCTCTCTCTCACACACACACACACACACATACACATATATATATATGTATATCCGTAAAAAGCAGTGCAACACGAAAGTTCAAAGAATTTGACAATGAAAAAAATTACTTGCCATTTGTTCACTGGCTTACAAAAGGTATTGCTAAAAAAAGGGAGGCGGCAAAATCCGTACTACATTCTGTTCGCGGGGCGGTTCAAACTTTGCAGATTTCTAGGCAGTACCACGTATGTCAGTATCTGTGGGTTTATTTATATATATTACACAAACAAACGCACACACGCGCGCGCATACACACACGCACACGTGTGTGTGGATACATATACGTGGGTGCTTGCATGTGTGTATTTGTGCATAATTAAGGAAAATATTATATTCTTGTATGTAGACTTAAACAAATAATTTGCATATAGAATGGATTTCCTGTGTTTATGTTTCTATTCATGTACTTCCATGTAAAAATTATATATATATATATATATATATATATATATATATATATATTCTTTTGCATAAACAGAGCCAGAAAGTCAGACCATAGATGCGTTATTCCGATCTCATGGATCCCTTTAAAAGCCCATCCCTTTAAGAGCCTCTCACTTTCAAAGTTCGCTTCTTCAAAAGCCCACTTCTTCAAGAATCCCTTCTTTTGAAAGCCCATTCTTCTAAAAGTCCCCACCTCTAAAAGTTCCTTTCTTTAAAAGCGCCTTCATTTAATATTACCTTACTCCAAAATTAGATCCAGCTCGAAATTTCTGTTCCAGTATGTCAGCACGTCAGCCAGTGATGGTCATAGGTACTACAAATGCTAGTGCATCAAAAATATTTTAAAACGAACAGATCAAAGCTCACACACGTGAAGATTGTTCGAAATATGGCACATATATGTTAACATATGTAAGAAAAAACTACTCCAACCCCATAAAGGGTGCATATACAGACACTGATATAAGCATACACACGTACATACATGTAACACACACACACATACACACACACACACATCTAAACATGTTCATCTGTTTAGCTCTTTCTTTTTTGCTCTTTTTTCTCCACGGCTATCTAGCTATCCTAGTCTGTTCACATCTATCTATCCATCTATCTCAGTCTTTGTATATCTATCTATCTATCTATCTATCCATCCAAGTCCTTGCATATCTATCCATCTATCTATCTATCTATCTATCTATTTCAATCTTGTTGCACCTTTTCCTGTCTGATTCTATCAAAACAATTACTAAGCTTCGGATAGTCCGGTATGAGTCCTAATGGATAAAAATACAATGTAGAAAGAATGTGATTCCCGGGTCCGGATTAAGCTAAAGCAGAGCCTGAAGTAGATGTTTTAAAGGGATCCTAAATTAGGAAAACACAGATAAGCATTAACATGCATATTTAACTTTCATATTTTTTCATTTTCTATACAGCTAATTCATACGACATTTCAGTAATAGTTTTCATTATAGTATTAATGAATCGTATATTTATCACATGGATACCATTCTTCAGATAAATACCATGACCCCAATTTAAGGTGATAATTTGGTAAAATTGCTAATCTTAACCACTCATTCGTTCATAGAATTTGGGGGCAGTAATGGTTCTATAGCAATACAACAATTGCTGAATCACTGAATCGAAATTGATAGCTCGCCAACATTTAGCGTGGGGTCCTCGAAATTGCAGGGCTCCGTAACATCACTACCTCAGTGATGAAGCAGGAATCAGACCAGATTTTATCTCAAGCCCAAATCTATTTCCCGTCTACCTAACTACTTACCTACCTATCTACCTAATTATCTAGCAACCTACCTACCTACCTACCTGCCGACTTACCTACTGCTGAGAGAATGCATCGCGTTTTCCCGTAAACATCAGCCCTTCACCCCTTTGCAACAACAGAGTAAATATGTCTCTTGTTTGCTAAGTGCAATTCTGGGGAAGGGATTAGTAGAGTGGATATATAAGTGTTTTCCTTGCAGTAATATTTACACTTGTTCATTTGCTTATCTCATTTGTGAATTCGGAAATATATATATATATATATATATATATATATATATATATATATATATATATATATATATATATATATCCTTTCTTTGCTTCAATGCTGGTATGGTTAGGAGAACAGATTTTCCAGTTAAAGTTGAAAAAAACTTACTGAACTTTGAATAAAGAAAAGGTTCTTGGGGTTTTTTTCGTGATACTGTAATGATTAGCACGCCTATCTCACATGCAGAGGGTCTGATTCTTAGTAGGGGCGAAGATTACTGAAAAAGTTGAGCGAAAGTATCCCTTTCAGTGGACTTGTATCCTGCCAAGGAGGTAGGCATAAAAACTTGTATGAATAAAGTCCTGGTCATGACCAGATTTGAAACTTACAAAGCGATGTATGCAAGGAAACCGGGATTTCGTCCCAACCATTTATCCTAAAATGGGTGTTGTGTGTGAAGAGACGGACGTTTTACAAAAGATATCATTATTATATGCCTTTTATTCACACGTTACTCTTTGTAAATTTCCAAATATTCGTTATACTACTACTCAATATAACTAATATATATACAGAAAACGTTTCTCGTTAACGTAAAAGAAAATGCAGGTCGAGATTCAAGGAGTTCCTATATTTTTTCAATGTTTGGGATCTAGCTTTCAACCGGTCATTATCAATATCAGTGATTTCCCAATTTAAGGGCAACTGAAAAAAGGTATTGAAATTTTTCAAGTCCAATTCATAAAATATAAAGTATAAAAAACAGCTGAATAAGATCTTAGGCACTGGGATTTTGAATTTATTTATTTTTTTAGTAGATAAAAATGTTTTGGGGAAAAAGAACATCCTATATATCAAACCCCTTTCACTCTAATATTCAGTAATGAGAACCCCAATTTTCTCTAACTATTTCCAATATTTTCTCTACTTCACTACCATTCGGACATTTCTGTAGTTTTTAATATTTTTCAAACAAATTTTTGTTTTCCGTGGAAGTCCTGTACGGGTGAAATCTACCTAAGCGATCACACTTTTTAATAATTTCTTTTGATGTACTGATTCTTAAACCTTTTCCCTTTCCTCTTCGTTAACTTATCCACAACATCTACATTGTCCTCACACACACACACACACGTATGTGTGTGTATGTGTGTGTATAAACATGAGATATTCATTTTGTCGCCCTTGTTAAAGCCATCACATCTAACTATGATGATACGCCATGTGTATTTACCTATTTGTCCTCTGTCACGCTAAGGGGCACAACTCATCTATATTACAATTGAGCAGATCATCGCATGGTGGCGTAGTAAAACAGAATTTCATGTTCTGATGACGTAATAATGAAGATTCTAAATTTATGGAATAATAATAACAATAATATATGTATATATATATATATATATATATATATATATATATATATATATATATATATATATATATGTATGTATGTATGTATGTATGTATGTATTCAAAGTTATAAAACCAAAAACAAAAATAAATTTTCGTTTGTGATCAACAGAACACTATTCCCCAAGCTCACAGCAATACAAATCTGTGTTACCCACACCGAAGAAAGTGTTTCTTTGAACCAACTTGAAAAAATCACTTTAATTAGTTAACCTAAATTTATAAATTTGTCTTGAAGTAATTTCTGATTAAATATGAAAAATATCATTTTGAAATAAACTAATAGATTTATGTGTAACACATTGGAGTCATTTTTTAAAAGTTGGTCTACGTAAAACTTTTTCCAGTGCATGTATATGAAATGCAATGTGTATCCAAATATCTCATATGCCGTATTTTTGACAGCACGTGTAATTTTTCTGATAAATAATGATTAGCATTACTAAAAAATCTCGAAAGTAAAACAAGAAGCAAAAAAAAAAAAAGACCGGTTCTGTTTATCTCTATCAAAAATTTCCTCTTTTTGACACTAACTTTTCAGAATTATAGCGCTGCTGAAAACTTAAATGAATTGCTTTTTGGGGAGGCAATTTACATTTTCTTTTTATCTCCTGCAAAAACAGGGATCGATGCTTTTATCACAGTATTCCCCAACGAGTGATAGTTTTTATGAACTTCGTACGTGTTCATTAGTGTAACACATTTATGTACACGTTTAGGGTACACGCTGAAGAACAGAGAAATAAAAGTTCACAAAAGCTAATAATCATAATATTAACGTCTGTCTAAGACAGAAATCTCTGTCGGGGAGGCTGCCTGTTCGCGCATGGCTGATCACACATTAGAGAACACGCGCACAGCATATAAATCTCTCTCTCTCTCTCTCTTTATACATATATATATATATATATATATATACATATATATATATACCTCTAACCCTCTCTCTCCCCCTCTCTCTCCCTCTCTCTCTCTATATATATATACATATATATATATATATATATATATATATATATATATATATATATATATATATATATATATATATATATGTATATATATACATATATATACATGTATATTTGCACACACGACATATAAACATATATATCTATATATATATATGAGCATGTGCGTACGAACGCTGGTAAGCATTTATTCGTAAAGATGACTAAGCGAATAATGATTATAATGATAAGAATAATAATAATGATAATAATAATAATGATAATTATTATAATAATGATAATAATGACAAAGATGTACAAAGCATTGAAAAATTTCAGTATTTTTATATAATATCATACTTGAAAAAATTAAAAAATAGTCTTGTTTTTCTTCTTCCTTTTTAATAATAATAATAATAATAATAATAATAATAATAATAATAATAATAATAATAAAACATCCAAATGGTTGAAGAAGTGTGAACCACAGCTCTAGTGTGATAGATGAGGGAGAGATGAGATGTGGGCTGAAGACCTGAGGAGACATACTGTCATTCAGCCTTCAGCGATGACCACCGGGCAACTGGTGTGAAACTATAAACCACAGTATTTCTGTGGACTATGAGAGTGTGGGGAGGAGGGCTGGAGACTTGAGGAGACTTGCTGTCACTCAACCTCCAGCAGTAACCACCAGGCAACTGGTGTGAGATTGCGAATAATAATAATAATAATAATAATAATAATAATAATAAGTGATAACACACATACGTTTGCATGCATGGGCACACCAAAAGTTCTTACACAACCACACACTTAGTTGTTCCCTGAGAGATAAACTGCTACAGACTATCGTTCATCCTAAAAGATAAGTTATCGTATGTATCTGTCCATTTAAGCCAACTTAGATACAAGGTAATATTATTGAATTAATTCACTGGTAATGAACGAATACGCAAAAATACTTTTCAGAGGGTGATTACGAAACCGCAGGCTTCATTATGACAGGGGGCTTAAATAAGTTATACCATACCCCTGAAATAGACAGAAAGCGAGAACTCCGGACTGTAGTTCCACGTGGCACTTGAAGGAAAGTGTTAAGGTACTCCCTGATGTCTGGGGCTATACCAAGCTATGTTCAAGTTATTTTTTCGGAAGGCTGGCATTAAAGAAGCAACCTGACGTCATCTTATCGATAATATTAGGCTTCATTTGGGCTGTCAAAAGAGCCAAAAGGAGGAAATCAGGATAGGGGGTATAAGAAGATTATATTACGTTAATCCAGACTGTAGAAAATCACTGGGTACGTCTCAAAAAGAAATTACGACGACGTTATGGCAAGTCAAATGCACTTTTTCCGTCGCACCCAAACGAATTCATTGTGCTCAATATTCTGAGGACAAATGAATGGCTTTTAACTTCATTATTGCGTTAATATCTGGTCAATATACTGAATAGTTCTACTTTTGGAGCCTTTGTAAGATGTGTTTGAATGCCATATTTCACGTCCGTAAGTCCGAAAACTACCATTTCCTCAAATTAACGACGCTTGAAGTAAAACTCGGCCATTATAAGTGTGTCACTAACCTTCTATATGTATACGCATAAATGCATACATATTCATACATATATCAATACATAATACTTTTCAAATATTTGTGTTCATACTTGCATCGAATTTATGATTGACTAACTTGTACATATGCACGTATACACAGATAGATATATAGAATTTTATGAGTTTTTATAAGTGTGTTTCTGAGTGTGTGTCCTAGATGTACGGATGACTGATTCTAGTTTGCTTGGGTGAAAAAAATTGAACACCAACCATCGCCACACACACACACACACACTCAGGTATGCATACATTCACGCGTGTGCGCTCATACAAATCCCTGTTGGGATTAGAAATTTTAGCGCGTTGGTCGATGTGAGCAGTCGGGGTTTGATGGCGCGAAACGTCGAGGCCCAGGTAGAGAATGGCTATGATGGAAGGTGGGGTGGGGCACTAAAAGGTGGAAGGGGCAATAAAAAGAGGAAAGAGGAGTGCGTGGGCCATTTTACTAATGTTAATCTTCTTTGTTTTCAATTGAGAAGCAATCCCGTGTTTACCCAAGTGTTCATTGTCGGGAGACAAGTACGCAGTTGTCGCCAGGTTCAATACGCTGTCATTACTCGTTGTGTTCAAAATCATTTCACCTTTATTTCCATCAATATCAAAATTAAAGACCGTCAACTAAAACTGTCACCAATACTGCCAAAAAAGTTTTGTTCAGTTTTCAAGTTGGTCCGGCTGGATTGATATGTATGTATGTACCACGCATACAGGCCGTGCCAAAGGAGACAGAATTTTCCAATTCGTTAACTCGTTATTATCTCTACTTGTATTTTTGGTTTTTGAAAATCCTCCATTTAAATAGGGTTCTATTTGCAGGGGTTGATTTACGGTGTAAATTCATGTTGAATTCATCCCTAGTTTGTGCGAGCATTCAAACTTGTTTTTTGAAAATTCAGACTTTTTTGTGATCACTGAGCAACAAAAGGCGAGATAACCAATTTATTCATTGATTACCTCTTTTTCAATTTTTTTAACACGACATGACGGCAAACGGTATTGGTCACGCGATGGTTTCTTGTGAGTGACTATAGATATCATCATCAATATTATCATTATTATTATTTGCAATCTCACACCAGTTGCCTGGTGGTTATCACTGGAGGTTGAGTGACAGCAAGTTTCCTCAAGTCTCCAGTTATTATTATTATTATTATTATTATTATTATTATTATTATTATTATTTGATTTTTCACACCAGCAGGTTCCGATGGGTATCAAGTTGCAACAAGTCTCCTCACAACTCAAGTTTCGGTTAGTGTTACTGTTCTCGCACTCAGAGATACCAGGCTATCTTGCTCCGATGGGGAGGATTTGCATGCCTTGGAAATCAGCATACAGCCCCCTGGTCTTGAATACTGACCGCTACCACCAGTAGCAACTATCCCGGCAACGAAGATGTGTGTAGGTACATGAACAAATCTGTAGTAAAATGATCGAAAGTTAT
>OY735200.1:83567328-83579828 GCA_963457665.1 Thysanoteuthis rhombus
AAGGCCAAAGTAAATAAAAAGTGAGAAATTATGAGAATTCCGCCAAATATTTAAAATGGAAGTAGGAGACGAGATTTCAAAATACCGATTGTGGTGCTGACGGGACTAATCAAACAATAAATACAAATTCGATATTAGTTTCATTTCGTCTGAAAGTAGAACGATACGATAGTTTCTCGATACATTTTGCAAAAGAAGTAACAATAATGTGTTTTGATGTTCTTTTATTCTAAACGAAAATGTATCGCCTAAATAAAGATGTCTGTTCTTATCTATCTATCTATCTATCTACCTATCCATCTATCTATCTATTTATCTATCAATTCAAATTTGCCCCGTCCGTATCTAAAAATATACATCTATTTCGTATAGATTGTATTTTTGGTCAATAAATATCTCATTGTTTCCATGTTCGAATTTACTGCTTTAAGAATAATTCGCCGTCGCAGTCAATAATTAAACGAATGTAGCGTCAAAATTCGATGTCATTTTTCAAAAAATCTATCGAAGAAGAAACATGGTCAGAATAAATTCTATTTATGACATCACTGGCGTTATAGACAAATGGATATTTAATCCGACAGAATAATCATAAAGACGATTACTTTTAGTGCTGCAGTCCATTTAATTATTGTTTATCTATTTACGCTGCCAAGGTTTATCGGCATATTTCCATCATGTGAAAATGGGGTGTCAGTTCAAAATGGGTTCTCGCTAAAAATAGACGTCTTCATATATATATATATATATATATATATATATATATATATATATATATATATATATATATATATACTCTTGTGCTAAAAATACACGTACAGGGTATTCAAAGAAGAATGAAACCGTCTTTTTTACGTGTTTTTAAACTATTTTGAATCTTGAAAAAAATTTTTCAAAGACACAATTCACACAAAGGTTATAATTACTCATACATATTATCAATGAATATTTGAAGTGAATTCGTTCAACTTGGATGCTGGCTCGTACCCGTTTCATTTCCTGAACGTTTTATTTCATTGAAGAGTGGCATGGCTGACGCAACACAAAGGAGTGGATGCCCGATAGAGGCTAGTGCATGATGCAGTCATTTCAACAGGTAGAAACTGTTGTCTCTGAGCACAGTGTGACGGGTGTGACTTATTCTGAATAAAATTTAGATGCACCTAAATCTTACCCTCCTATCTTCAGGGTTGCGACCTTTATGAAACAGCCTCTCTCTCTCTCTCTCTCTCTCTATATATATATATATATATATATATATATGTGTGTGTGTGTGTGTGTGTGTGTTTGTGTGTGTGTGTGTGTGTGTGTGTGTGTGTGTGTTTATATGTGTGTGCTGACTGTGGGGTGGTGGTGGTGGTGGTGGCAGAAGCTACTAAGTGTGTATTTTCTAAGCTTTACACTCTTCGTATTCTAAAAAGTTACGCCCATCAAAACGAAGTTTTTTTTTTTTTTTTAAATTTGTACACGAAAAGTCATACAATCTTCCTTCAGAAAGAGCCTGTCTCAATCTATCTCTCTTTAAGATGGTTACTTTGTTTCAATGCAGTTTATCTGGGGGTGCTACTAGTTTGATCGAAGTAAGAATTCATTCGATAGTTCATATAAGCTCTATCTTTTTCTCCTGTTTTTCTAATATCAGTCCATGGCACTATCAACACCGGATTACAGTTAATCTAAGATTTAAGAAAAAAGAATGTTGATGATGAATGTCAATTCAATTATTATCAAGACACTGTGCTTTTATGACACAGATACACAAAACCATGATGATATCTCTTCTTGATTTGACCAAACAATCTAATTAAGATGTGAGTGAACGTCACCGATTATTTCTATCTTAATATCTCGATCCAGCAGTTCTCCAGCCACCATAATGTGTTTACAATCGAAAAGTATTTTGAGAACAAATAGGCATTCTATAGAAAATTGACTTTTAAAAAAAGTAATGTTTATTTCTATGTAAATCCAACTTTCTTGGTTTGTTATCAGTATCATTCAAGTCTAGCATCTGTAAAACATGACAGGATAATTTACGTGTGGATCGGCACTTCCTGCCTTGGAGCAGACTGGCTAGGATCATCGTGCTGTTATCTGGAACTCTGCTAAGGATCAAAGTGTAGTATATGTGCGCTGTTAGAGAGCTTGTCTGGTTGCCGATTTAGATGTGATTTTTTCAGTTTTTCGATTCTGGAAATCATTCGATTCGGAAAATTCAAAAACAAACATCTCAATTGGCAATACCCGATTTTAAACCATGAAAAAATAAAATAAAAACATCCGAATATTGTCGACATCGGATACGCGAATTCGAAAGAAAAAAAACCCAAAAGACAAAAAAGATAAATAAAAGCCCATCTAAATTGACAAGCCCATGAGCGGAAATTAGGCCCAAATGAATAAAGGAACAAATAGAAAAATCACCATGCTCATTATATAGATAGATCATGGTCATCATCGTCATTATTATTATTATTATTATTATTATTATTATTATTATTATTATTATTATTATTCACTCAATCAAATCGCTCACCGATTTAGTTTCTCGGTGGCGAACGCGTTCCTAAATAGATCAAAACATTTGTTTTTTGTGATTATTGACAGAGGTGTACATTGGTGCTCATAAGAATACTAGAACGACTGCTTCAGGAACAGAGAGCGGTTTTTTTTTCCTGTTTTTGCCTTAGCTTTTTATCGTAGTGATCTTTTCAATCTTCATCCTAACGAGCCTCGACAACTCTGCTTCTGGTACAAAGAAGGCCATCTTTCACTTTGATGTTTACTAATTGAAGCATTTCACATTTCTATTTAGTCATTAGAATTCAATAATTGGATACCAATTACATAAAACCAAAATGATAAATTGTTTCATTAGATTTTGGTGCTACTGTAGCGTGCAGTTTGCCAAAATGTGCAAGCTACCGAACAAAACCTGTGCGAGCGTGTTCTACCTACCTAAACCTTAGCCGAAGGGAATGAATGCACCCTATTGTAATCCTTACTCTTACACAACATACTAACACACCTATATAAGCACTATTCAGGGGCGGATCCAGGATTTAGTGCCGAGGTGAATTTTTATTACACACCTTCTGTCTGATTAGACAGTGGATATGATGTCTTTTTGTTCTTAACTTTAATTGATGATTACATAAGATTATTTGTTGTTTTGTAGATAAAAAATTCTTTATGCTGAACTGCAGTCCCTGGGATAGGTTAGCCTTGATGTCATGCAAGCCTTTTATAGTGATTTTGTCCTCATGCAGCATATACAATTGCACTGCAATATAAGTGTCGGGACGATCACTTATTTCAAATGCTGATATTTATTTGTCAGCCCACAAGGGAGTAGTACAATATATTACCAAGGATAGCATGGTAGATTATCCTGAAATTGCCTTGTCCATTTGCCTGTTGCCACAGGCATCAAGGTGGGCCCCTAATCCTAACCTTTTTTGTGGTATGGAGACGGTTACCGGTCTTCTGTTACCGTATATTTTGTTGGATAAGGCGAACTTCAGATGAGACCCTAATTTCAATCTGAATTTCCTGCTTTTAGCTCAGTGTCTAGTCACTGTTTCTCGCCTATAAGACGACCTCATTCTCTGGATTCATCAAGTGTCGTCTTATCAACCAAAATATATACTAATTGTTGATAGCTTGTAGCTGGAAAGCGTAGCATGATTTCAAATACTAGAAACAGGCTTTGGAAAGTGGGTTTCAATTTCAGGGAAACACGATCCCATCTCTTTTTTACCTCAATATTATCATTTTTTAAATTTTTTCTCTTTGTAAAACCAAACTGTCACAAAAAATGTCAACATAGGTTTCTTTTGTTTTCAAGTTGGTCCGGTTAGCTGACTGGCTATATAGGTAAGTATATATTTATGTATCACGTGTGCAGGCAGCACCAACGGAGCTGGATGTCTGAAAATATGAACATTCACTCCTTCTTACGTCTACAAAAAAAAAGGTGTTTTTTTTCCAACTCTCTCCCAAATAAGTTTTTCAAGCTTGTGTTTTGGGGAAATTCAGACTTACAGATCACTACCTAACAAAAGGTGAGAGCAGTACCTAATTCATTGATCAGCCCCTTTTTTTTACATTTATAATCCCCAACACAGCATGCTGCCAGGTGATGTTGGTCACGTGACGGTTTCTATCTTGTGATTAACCAGACGTGTTATTATTATTATTTTTTTTTTATTTGTTGATTGTTTCTTCTCCATTCCTATTTGCCAACTGACGTCGGCATTGAGGCGTGTTTTTTTTCCCATTTAGAGAATTGTTTATTGTTCATTTTGTTCTTCCAATTTATATGTGAGCAGGTGAGAAACACTACGTGTTTACATATGTTTATAAACAAATGTTCGCGTGTGCATATATATATATATATATATATATATATATATATATATATATATGTTTGTGTGCATTAATTCACATCGATGCGTTAATGCCATTGTTGCAAGTAGGTTAGATTAAGAACATGTTTACATGTGTTTATGTTTGTGAGAGACTGTGCACGTGCATATATATATATATATATATATATATATATATATATATATATATATATATATATATATGTGTGTGTGTGTGTGTGTGTGTGTGTGTGTATGTAACGTGCACGTGTTTGTATGAATGTATACCTGGGTGTTAATGTTATTGCTGCAAGCAGGTGATAATTAGATCGTGTTCATATACATATCTTCGTGTACACACATATATATATATACATATACATATATATATATATATATATATATATATATATATATATATATATATATATATATATATACTTATATATGCGTTCGTGTAGGGGTAGGAGTATTAATATATGAATATATGTGTATGTGTGTGTGTTAATATGATAAATATACACATAATTAGGAATAAATAAGTATATTTGCATGTATTTTAGTACAAGTAAAGAGTATATAATGCATTTAGATGTAAATTTATATGTATACATTAATATTCATGTGAATATACGTATTAATGTAAATATATATGTATATATTTATATGTGTGAGTGTTAATATATGTATGTGTGTGTCGTTATGATATATACACACACACACGCACACACATATATATATATATATATTTATATATATATATATATATATATATATATATATGTATATATATATGTATATATGTATATATATATATATATATATATATATATATATATATATATAGAGAGAGAGAGAGAGAGAGAGAGAGAGAGAGAGATATATATATATATATATTTACAATTATACATATATTTGGATATTACAAATATGTTTAGATGTATCCTAGTATTAGTAGACGAGTATGCATTATTATACGGACAATTATATACTATATAGACTGATAAACATGAAAATATATATAATAATGTTCATGTATATATATATATGATATATATATATACATATATATATATATATATGGGTATAGATATTTTAATGTATAAAAATTATGTAATACACATCTTAATACATAGATATTTATATTTATACGTTATACACACACACACATATAGAGAGAGATAGAGAAAGAGAAAGAAACGAATAAAGAAATGAATGAATGAATGCTATATACGTGACACAGAAAAAGAAATGTGTGTACATCTATATTTTAGCTTGAGTTGATAAATACGTAAAGATGTGTTTATTTACTGAAATATAAATCCTTGTCCAGAAACACACACACAGATAGATAGATAGATAGATAGATAGATAGATAGATAGATAGATAGATAGTAACAAAATGAGATCAGTTGCTCGGTAGGTACTAAGAGACTAGTGAAAACAGATAAATACATTGGTAGATGAATAAATACATTCATGCATAATGAGTAAAAGAAAAATGATATCAATATCTAAATCGTTTGACTTGTTCAGAAAAATGCAAAATATATATCTATGAAACATTATGTGTTCAGAATTCGCATATATAAGTAAGGTTTTTACCTTTATCTCAATTTTTAGTTGCTTTATAATACAACTTTGTCTCGGCCGTCAATCTGCGACTACGAATGAATAAAATTAGTTGTTGTAAAAAATTCAAACTAAAAATTAAAATGAAGGTAAAAACTAGTCAAAATTAAAAATAATGTTACAATACTTCATCCAATGATAATAAGAATGAGTTATAAACAAGTACGTAAGTATCAAGGACAGAGTCCCGATATAGCACTCAGTTTTCTTCCTTATTTCTTTTTTTCGTTCGTCGATATCTCCTTGTCAATAGATAGCCCTGAACTAACTGATATATATATATATATATATATATATATATATATATATATATATATATATATATATAGAGAGAGAGAGAGAGAGAGAGAGAGAGAGAGAGAAATATATATATATATATATATATATATATATAGAGAGAGAGAGAGAGAGAGAGAGGGAGAGATCTGAGCAGACTGATATAGATAGATAGATAGATAGATATGTACCTTGGTATACATCAGAGAAATACAATCGTGCATATACATTAAAACAAACATGTTTGCATATAAGTAAGAAGGACGAAGTAGCGGGATACCATTCAAGTCTCCCGTTTTTTTTTCCAATGAAGTGGACATCTCCAGGTCCGTAAAAAATTTCCCATCTTGGGAAATGACACCCACCTGTCTTTGGCCATTTGTATTCCTGTTGTCCAAGAAGGTTGGTTGAAAATCGGCGTCTCTCTGTGGACACCACCAGCTGCCTGTCCCCACCGAACATTTAGCGTTGCACACCATGTTTCCAGGCTCTGATACCTCCACTGTATAAATGTTGCCTTGTCTTCGGAGAAAATAACCTCTCACTCACTCCCCCTCGCACTCACTCACACTCTCCCACTCACTCTACCACTTACTCACTCACTCACACACACACACACTCACTTTCTTTTACCTCTTAACCCACTCTTTCGCTTGATCAGTCTCTCTCTCTCTCTCCTTGTCTCTCTTTTCTTTACTTGTTTTTTCTTTCGTTGGAGTTAACTCGATTTTTTCTCTCCTTCAATGGTTATGATTTTTTTCGCCTCTCCTTTTATTTCTTTTTTTCGATAATTCTTTTTCTTTTTTTCTTTCCTTTTTCTTTCAAAATGTTATTCTTTCTATTTTTTTCCTCCCACGTTTTTTAATTTTTTTTTCTCCTTCAGTTGCTCGTTATTATTGCTGCTGTGAAAATTCACAGTAACAGAATCAATAGATATGGAAGTACCTGTTAGAAACCAACTGTCAACATAGGTACCTTCAGTTTTTAAGTGATTCTGCCTGGCTGAGTATTATTGTTGTTGTTGTTGCGATAAAGCTGTATTTTGAAGTTGCTGCATTCGTTGTTTTTTCTTTCTTTTCTATCAGCTACCAATAAATCTCGTTTGAGAGTGTTTCCGATGTCACAATTGTTATTGTAATTATTATTGATATTCAGATATTATTATTTTAACTGTTTTATGATATTGAGTCAGAATGAAGAAACAGTGCTAGAGACGTGAGCCTTCGTAGTTTTTTTCTTCATAAATGTTACATCAGGTCAACATCGAAATTTTGCTGAGGTTGTAGAAAGAGATGCAGATATGACATGGATCCCGTTCGTCAGTCTTTTCTAAAATGGGGACTACAATCGCACTTAACAGGTTGAAGTTCGCTTGGACAAACACCTTCTTCAATTCATAGAGGTCGGTCTGTTTATTGTCGTCTTTTTTTTTTTTCTTTTTTTTTTTTTCGTGAAACCCCTTAGATTTGTTCGTCAGTCTGGTTGACCGCTTGTCTTCCTGTGTTTAGCAGAAGGTTCCCTCACAGCGACTACATGTGTGTGTTTTTGTATCGACGTCTATCTGTTCGTATCTTTAGTCGCACATGTATACAAAAAAGCGTTGTTGTAAATGGATAAATATGTTGAAATGAATGTGGATCGATCTGTACAAACAAATATCCGTATAAATCAACAAACTGATGTAAATAAATATGAATGAATGAATATGGATAGGAGAAGCGTTGCCGTGTTATATGTATGTATGCGTGTATTGTATACGCGTGGGTCGCTGCTAGCCTTGTGTACACACTACCTACGTCATACTTTTATTCTAGTAGTGTTTCTTACAGCGTCAAAACCAAATGACGCTGTTTACTAACGGTGGCTTCTCTTTGATAAGCACAACAGTACTCCTTCCGACAAAGGAGAGTAAGGCGAGGTGGAGGTGGGAGTAGAAAAATAGGCGTTGGTCTCCTAAGCACGAGCATGTGTCTGCCAGTGCGCGTGCGTGTGTCCGTATATACACCTATATCCGCATTTACCTCTCTCTTTCTCTCTATCTCTCTCTCTTTCTCTCTCTCTCTCTCTCTCTCTCTCTTTCTCTCTCTCTCATATCTATATATATATATATATACAGAGGCGGATCCAGGATTTTGAGCAGGTGGGAGAGTGCATTTTTTTCACACCATCTGACTAATTGGAAAGATTGAATGAAAAAGGTCAATGGATGAAATTAATTTGTGTTTGAAGGTTAATTTTTGATAATTTGATATACTTTTTATAAAATTCCCTCATCTGGATATTTAAAAAAATGCTTTGCTAAAACAGGGATATATATATATATATATATATATATATATATATATATATATATATATATATATATATATATATATATATATATATATATTAGACAGCGTTTGCGTTGGCTAATATACACCTCAGTGTACGCGATTTAGGGCCCTGCCTTCCTTAAATTGATTGACAGCTCCGTACGATGATCAACAGTGGGAGTGGGGGAAAACGCTAGGCTGGACTTTTCTGGCGAGTAACTAATCAGAAGCGTTAGTTGAGGCAGGGCTCCATTACCGGAAGTTGAAGGAGGTGGAGATCGTGGGTGTGGCTTTCCCTTTCGTTTGTTATGCTGAAGAAGAAGACTCTTTTCTTTGTGTGGTTACTGTATACATTCACCTGTAAGTTTCATAGAGAGCCTGCTTGTAATTGAATACACAAGTTATTTTTCCCTTCCTCATTAAGAAAAGGTGAAGTAGCGCGTGTCTTTGTAGTATAAGGTGGCCGAAGAAACCCCTTTTTCATAAGCCTGGCTCCTGCAGGGACAAACTCCACTCTAACTTTTATCCCGACCGAAGATGATTACTGAAATGTTTGTATTGTATATATGATGAATAAATAAGATTGAAAATATTTATTTACCAGTATAAAACTATTTATCTTATGAAATGAAATAAGCGCTTGCGTATCTGTATGATAAGTTTGGTGCTAGATTTGTCAGTTTAGCCCAGTCAGTAGGGGACTAACCTACCAATCAGTTAGTTGTAATTTCAAATCTGGGTAGGGAAATGCTGATTTTAGAAATGTATTTATTCATTAGAATTGAATAAAACCTTGTGCATTTTAAACAAAATTTTGGTTACATATGTAAGAGACACGTCTACCAAATCACGTAAAGGGAAATGTTAAATTTCACTTTCCAAAATTCAGTGAGGATTGTTCTTGTTCTTGTTACAGTAGAAAAGTCAACTTCATCCTGTTTTTAAATGAAATTCGACAACAATTTTGTGATGAAGTGTCTACACTTGGCAATATTGTTTCTGATATAAGAGTGGTTGGTTTTTGTTTAGTATTTCGTTGAAGATCACGTCGACGGAGTTCACTTTGCAATTATCTACAGTTGTAATAAATACTACTAAGTTTGTTTTGCTCCTCAAATAATCAACAATATACCGTATATACCAGTGTATAAGTCGACGTTTTAAGCATAGAGTATTTTCATTAATGAATCACATTTCTGTTTAGACGCTATGAACTTGACGTTCTGATGGACACAACGCTGCCCTATGTTGGAGAGTCGAATTTTGGTTTTGTGGTCGACTTCTACGGTATTGAACTGGCTTTTATGCTTTTGAATTTTCACGTGACTGTTCCGGTCATTTTTGTTATTCATCGTTGTTATTTGCTAAAGATGCATTTTAAGCGACCATTCCGATCACGTGGATGTGAGTTTGTAAACAGTTGGTCGAATCTTCGTGGGAGGGACTTTTCCGCGCTATTTAAACTCTGTTTTTCGCTCTGAGCATGAAGCAAGCGAGATTTAACGATATCGACAAATTTGGATAGAAAAAAAACCCAAAAAAACATGGATATCTTACTCCAAAATCCCCCTATCTCATTCACTTATGGAAGCCAGGAAGAGATTGAAAAATATGTGAAGAGAGTGAGTGCATTTGAAGGAGAAATCTTTCATCAAATGATTTCCTCTGACTTTAATTCACGAAATGTCCGTCCGTCTGGGTTAGCAGAACTCAAGGATAGCTAGAGCTATGGTCACCAAATTTCATGTGGTTTCTAATAGGACCCTGGAACATGTCTGAGTGGTCTGCATTCGTGCTCTTTTCGAAAATAATGATCTGGTTTATATACATATATATGTATATATATATATATATATATATATATATATATACATATATATATATATATATATATATATATATATATATATATATATATATATATATATACATACACACACACACACACATATATATATATATATATATATATATATATATATATATATATATATATATATATATATATATATATAGCGAGTTAGATAGATGGATAGAAGGATAGATAAGTACTAAAAGTCTGATTTTGTTTATCTGTAAGTTATCTCAAAGAATCCTGAATGGTGCATTGTGAGCAGAGTTATAGAATTATTGTACCCTTAAGAAATTTGATTTCTTATCAAGGCCAAAGATCCCATTTAGACATTGGACGGAAACTAGTTGATTATCCAGCATGTAGGTCGAGTTCTCAGTTTTAATTGATACCGAGTCTAATCGAATGCTATTTAGAGAATTTTTCAAATCAATTCAATTCGAAAAGTCATAAAATTGCATTTATTTCTCCATTATCATCTTCCAGCTTTTTTGGTATATTGAGAAGATTACGCTACGAACAAATGTCAGGCAGTACGACATGAAACCTCTCAGGGACCATTAGAATCCTTGATTTTAACTTTATAATCAAGTTTATTACTTTTTTTAGATTTATTTATTTGAGTTTTTGAATTCAACCAATGCGGATTCAGGTTGTGGCTCTGAATTAACACTTAAACAGAATATATGATAAGACAAGTTTCAGCTAATTTCGCTTAAAAATAAATATTGCAGCGACTTTAGCAGTTACTATTTAAATGAGATAATTAATGTCGTTAAATTTTGTGTATTTTTTAATTAACTAGCTGTATTTTTTGCACGAGAAAAGGAACAGAAAATCGAAAATAAAATACTCCGATATTTAGGCATCCAGACTCGCTATGTTCCCCAAGCAGAGTTATCGGATCTTATTGTTGAAAACAAGAGAAATGGATTCTGACAAGATAGTGGAGAAGGCTGCTCAGGCAAATCATATGGTGAAGACGAAAAAAAAGGAAAACTCTCAGGCCCTTGCCTGAGACTTGGAGAAAGTTACGATCATGATGGTAAGGGTTATGTCTATATTCTTACTCTGAGAACCACCCCAAAGACTATAGAGATGAGGTTATGAGTGGGACTGAACTTTTGAGAAAGCATTGAGATTGTCCAGAGAGCAACAATGGTGGAGTCAACAACATAATCGTAAACAAAGAAAATATGTCGCTGACAAGTCGTGGGGATGAGTCGTCCGAGCAGTCAAAAGGGCAAGGATGAAAGTAAACTACAAATTAGAAAAGTACTAAAACCTCCCTCGGGAACTGAGACAAATGTGGGACATGGAAGTTAGAGCCATAATAGTTTGAACACTACGAACCGTGGATTTAGAAACAATTTGTAGATGGGAATGAAGGCAGTGGAAACAATGAATGTCTTGGAGCAGCTGACGAGATATATCACAAGAAATTTCTTTGATCTTGGTCTTCTTAGTTTGGAAGTGAATCGGGTTGTTATTCATGTCAATTCGAAGATAGTGAGTAAGGCAATAAAAGCAATGAATATCCTAGAACGGCCAACATGATGTCACACAAAAACATCTCGATTTCAAGTGGTTGGTATTAAAAAATCCATTCAAAATGACAAACCTTATTTTAGAAGAGTAATAGCCACCTCCTTCCATCTAACTCCACTTTCGGAGATAAGTGTGTTGTACTGTTTCTTTCATGCTTAGGAATTACCCAGATATCGCCTACCTCTGCCAATATCATTGGCACTGAAAACTGAATGAAAATCGGTTCATATAAAGTTTCGATGAAAGGGAGGTAACAGTGGAACTTCTTGGATCTGCCACAAAATTCAATCCATTTTCTCTAAACCCATAGTCGGCCCTTCCTCAACATGTCATTGAAATTCAATGAGAAATTTCGGAAACATGTGGATAAGCATGAGTGAATACATAAACGCACGGAGAGAAAACTTCCTTGATCCGCTCCAAATTTATTTCATTATCCTGAAACTGTCACAGTAAGTTTCTACAGTTTTCAAGCAGGTTTGTCTGTTCATGTTGCACCGTTTTGGGTTTTTT
>OY735200.1:83582328-83664828 GCA_963457665.1 Thysanoteuthis rhombus
TTTCATATCTTTTCCGTTGACGTTATCCCAGAGATTATTCTTCGCTGTTGGTATCAGGTATGTTAGTACAAACCGTCGCATGTTAATTGGAAAGGATGAGGGCCTACCCATCAAGTAATCACTGCTCCACCGATGAATATCATAGAGGACCCAACATGCTTTCTCGTTGCTCTCTCAGATTATGGGATGATATGAATCGATTCGTTCAAGGAATGGTAAAGTATGAGTGATGTCTAAAGATATAAACAGTTCATGAATAAAACTCAATGTTTATTTAGTATTGGGAAAATTTTTTCTCTCCCTCCCTCCCTCTCTCTCTCTCTCTCTCTCTCTATCTATCTATCTATCTATCTATCTATCTATCTATCTATATATATATATACATATATATATATATAGGTTATAAATTACGTTATATTATATAGTAACTTAGTTTCATTACTCATTTTTAATACGCACGCGCATACATATATTTGTGTGTGTGTGTGTGTGTGTGTAAAATTAAATCTTATAATTTCCTGATTATGATCAAATTTCATTAAGGATTAAGTATAAGACCATTTTGTATCCTGGCTCTACAAAATGTCGAACTATTAGGGTTCAATTGCGAGACAAAAAACAAACGAAAAAAACGTATGGATTTTCTGGGTATCCTATTTTCTTATTCAATATACGACCCAACAAGAACGTTAGCCCTATTCTCCTTTTGGGTACAAAATAGGGTCTTGGAAAAAAAAAAAACGAGACTGATTTAGCATGAAACCGTTCATTTGCATGTATATTTGAGACACGGACACACAGACACAAACACACAAATCGAAGATGTCACGTGACGCTCAAGGGGGTGATGGTCGCTGACAGTCGAAGGGAGATAACTGGTAACAATATTGTAGCTTTCTGTTATTTTTCATGGTCATTCTTGTGCTCTATTATTCATCCCATTTTACACACACGCACACATATACACACATTCACATACATATATATGATGCCCTATATATATATACATGCATGTGTGTGTGTGTGTGTGTGTGGTTGTGTGTGTGTGCGTGCGTGCGTGTGCGCCTCTGTGTGTGCGTGTGTGATAAATGTCTCCCCCCTGTCTCTGTCTTTCAATGCATATATATATATATATATATATATATATATATATATATATATATATATATATATATATATAGAGAGAGAGAGAGAGAGAGAGAGAGAGAGAGAAAGTGGCAAAGGGAAAGAGGAAATGAAACATAGATGGATAGATAAAACTGAAGAAAAGAAAGTGTTTTATTCTATGTTGTTCACATCGTTGCAAAAATCAGGAGAAACAATTTGTTAAATGATTTGAATTTGTGAAAAAGAATAAAGATGTTTCTTACATTTCGTTTGACTCGCAGAACGTCTTCAGAACAAATGTTTCGACCATCATTCCAATCCTGCAACAACAAAAAAAGGTTTTGAAAAAGAATAAGTTTTCTTTATCTCAGAAGCCTCTGTTTGAATTCAGACACAAACACAGATATATATGTTTGTGATTGTTCGTGTAGATGGTTTTGCAGAAGACGTTTAATGGTGCTGTTGGGTCCGTGCAATAGGGTGTTACGGAAAGGTAGTGTATGATTGAATTCGTTAACACCCTATTACACAGATCCAATAATACTATTAAACGTACCATCTTCCACAAAATCACTACCAAGAACAACCATATGCACTTTTTCTCCCAACACACCCCCAAAGAAAAATCATATATATATATATATATGTGTGTGTGTGTGTGTGTGTGTGTGTGTATTGGAAAATCTGTAATTACTCCAATATATTTCATTTTAAATTACGTGATTCATTGAACTAGCACGGATATTTTCAAATTTTCATTCATGCAATGACACACACACACATACACATATATATATATATATATTAACAATATAGCAACAGCTAGAACTCTACCTGCATAATTGTTTTGAAGATCAAAATCCAGACAAACTCAAATGGTGAAAGTTTGTCTGTCTGAATTGGAAATCATCATTTGAAATCCCGATCTACTGATAGTTGTGGCGAACTATTAGTTGTTTTTTTCAATTTAATTGAAAAAAGAAAAAAAAATCATCTTGCCAACTCTAAAACCTCAATCCCCAACAAATATTTATAGTTCTTGAAATAATTATATGCGGCTTTTTTTTGGCAATATTCATATTTGAGCACAAGACTAAATGTAGAGAAAACGTTAGTAGGTTAATATATATTGCGCCAAATTTCCAAGGCGAAGGTCTGTTTCTTCCGAAAGACACCATGATAAATTCGGCTTCCTGCCGTAAATTTGTGAAAAAACGTGCAACTATATTCAACAATTATACAGAAGCTAAAGAAACTTTTACTAAGTTAAAACTTGATAATGAAGAGGAAAACGTGTTCGAAGGAAGAAAAGAAGGGAAAAGAAAAAACGTTCATTGTAAACATTCGCAGAGAGACATGTACCCTTAACCCACCCACGTCTGCCAGAATGTCGTAATATTCCATTGAAGGGATGGTAGACCTCTATGGTCGACTCACACACTCAACCTAGGAGAAGGAAGTGCCAGTAGCAAAGCTATGACCTCAGGCCTCCCTTGCAGGGGCCTCGCTGACCTCCAGAGACTTTGTATGGAACGTGGGAAAGCCTCCCAAATCTTTGATCACGGAACCAAGCTATGTTGTCATCTATTTAGCTAAATATAGAATAAGGCCGAAGAGTGGAGAAAGAATGGGTGAAGATTATTTCATGCCAATGCCCTACTTAGAAAGGCCTGTCGACTTGACCGTTTCATCAAGATAACGTAGCCCCACCCCTCTCTTTATTTCCCCCTTCTTTCTCTTCCTCTCTCTGATGTGTCTGCATTTCAAAACTGACCATTAATCATCTGCAAATGCTCTTTATTGTTATTATTATTATTATTATTATTATTATTATTATTATTATTATTATTATTATTATTAAACAAAACAAACAAAAAAACAAAGGCTGGTGGAGGGACGAGCCACAGCACTGCTGTGATAGGTGTGGAAGATATGAGAGGAGGGCTGAACACCTGAGGAGATATACTGTCGCTTAGTCTTCAGCGATAATTGCCGGACAACTGGTGTGTAACTATAAACCACAGCACTGCAGTGGACTGTGAGAGTGTGGAGAGGAGGGCTGGAAACCTAAGGAGATTTGCTGTCACTCAGTGTCCAGCTGTTACCACAAGGCAACTAGTGTGAAAATTAATAATAATAATAATAATAATAATAATAATAATAATGATAATAATGGTGATAATAATAATGCTAACTAACGAACAGAATTTTAAAAAAAAATCCAACTAAGAAAAATTCTGTTCTCGTATTTTGAAGTTGGAAGTCTAAAAATACAATAGCGAGACACAAATAATAACTTGGCAGGAGTTGTTTCCCTTGCACCACTTGACTGCTAATCTTCATTGTTACATTTCAAGTATTAATGCTGATAATCATAGCTCCGCCTATTTTTTTTCTTTTTTTTTTTATAGGCGGGGCTTTTGAGTGGATGCTTTTTGCTTTCAACTTTGTCGTAATTTCGACGAAGGTGTTTTTTGGCGATTTATTTGGAGGTGAACTGATCAAGTGGGTAGGACCGGTCATGAGTACCGGCAACATGGGCAGTCGCCCGGGGCGCCAAGTCTGTGACACGAGGTCTTTCAAAATACGAACATGGAAACAAATAAATCAAACAAGTTGAATCAAGTCAATTTTTTAAGGAATGTAATACCATAAAGGGCACTTTAATTCAGCTAGCCCGGGGCGCCAGGGACCTTAGGGTTGACCCGGCTTGTGGGCGTCGTGATTGCCCCGTGGTCAATTGTTTTGAATACCCTGTGTACATGGGCGTCTGCTGGGGAAGCGAGAAGTTGAGGAAATTTGCACTTCCTAGATCAGACCCCTTTAGTTAGGGTGGGAGGGTTTGAAAGTCAGAACCTTAGAGTCAATAAAAGATAACAGTGCTGTACAATTGTTTTATGTAACTCCAACATGATGTTCCCGCATACAATAATGATATTCTTCTTCTCTGATACCCGGGTTGCCGCTAAGAACATCCCGAACATATCCTGAATATATCCCCCCCCTGACCCCTGATATAGGTCTTTTTGACTGGGTCCCATCTCTGGAAAAGAGGCAGTGGAGGGATTGAAAACGCACGACAGGAAGGAACTACGGGACAGACTTAGTGGCTAAGATAGTTGCATTTATCCCACTGGCGCCAGTGGTCAGTGTTCAAGCTCAAGTGAAAGGAGAGGATTTCGAATGTAGATTTTATGGCAGGAAACTTTCTTAGTTTAGAATTTCGGTCCTACCTACAAAGCTTGTAGTATTGTCTTATTTTCGTATCTCATACTCCAGCACTGCAAACCCAACCCCTAACATTAGGGTTAGGCTAAGATAATTCGGAAGTACAGTCATTGAAGTATGAGGTGAGGATATAAAGGGATACTTCTAGGCCTACAGGAAGGATTGCATTACCAATCTTGTTCAAACCTCTCCAAGTTGGTGGGTTGGCACAACACAATCTTTCCATCCCATTTACCTTCATTTTTCCTTTGTTTGGAACCACTAAATTTGGTCTTTTGGTTAGGCAATCTGGTCTGTTCTGCCGGCATCATCATCACAATTATTATTATTATTATTATTATTATTATTATTATTATTATTATTATTATTATTATTATTATTATTATTATTGCTGTTGTTGTTTTCACCACACATCACCGAGTGCCAGCAGATCTCCTCATTACAGCATCTCATCAGTGTTCTTGCTGATTTTGTAGTGCTGTTGTCTAAAAGTATTCACCCTTTTTCAATTCTTGCGATGCATTTCCAGTTTGACGTCATCTTTGTATCCAGCAGTTTTTGTTTGTTATTTTCGTTAATCTTCCTGTTCAGAATGTTTTCCAGCTCCTCACTCTCTTCCAGGTTCATTCGGTGCTCGACAAAACCAATAATATCCACAGACATATCTTCTTTTCTTGGTTAACGATGACTCTTTGTCGAGTTTGGGTGATCTCTTTGAATTTGAAAGTCTCATAGAATCTCACATTTATTAAATTTCTCTCCAACACTTTATGGTTTATAGATGTACCATCAGTTTGCTTGGTAAAATCACATTGATTTGTACAGTTCCTACTGGATCATCTTCCGTGTCAAGTCATATCTATTCTTGTACTCCTGAGCTAATTAGCTGAATTCTCTTATACGATTTACAGTCACATTTCTAATTCTACATCATCATCAGCAGTAACAGTCTTTTAAAGTCTGTCATTGAACATTGCCCTTCCCTAAGTTCCACCATTTCTCCCTTCCTGGGCGTCACGGTTCCAATACCTTCTGAATCCGCCTCGATCAACGAGTTCTCTTCCAACCCTTTTTTTAGATGCCCTAGCATCTCTAACATCGATTGTCGTCAGTTACTGACATTCCAAAATATGTTATATCCCTTGCTTTTGATTTTTAAAATTGATAAAGTAAATTGTATTTTCATTCAACTTATGGTAATAAAATTAGTAATATTTTTGATAAATCAATTTACATTTCAATGAAGTCACATTTAATTAATTAGTAATTTGTAATGTATTTCCCTGATTTTAGATTTTAGGTGCATTTCTAAAATGATGAGTATACAACCAATGTGTACACCCGATAGTCACCTATGGAGCTGAAACATGGAACCTAACAAAGAGACTGACTCTCAAACTGAGAACCATGCAACGTGCACATGAGGGAATCATGCTTAACATCACATACAGAGACCACAAGTTAGCATAATACACTAAGAAAAAACAGGAGTCCGTGATATCGTTGAAACCATTAAGAAACTCACATGGCAATGGCTGATCATGTTGCAAGAATGGCAGACAACAAATGGACATCACGACTCACAACATGGATCCCTAGAAACCATAAACGGAACTGAGGCTGGCAGAATATGAAATGGCGAGACGAACTGGACAGGTTCAGAAAATATTTGCTCCACAACGCCCATGATAGAGAGGTGTGGCGAATCTGGCAGATTGTCTTAGTCTACCGATGGACGATAAAAAAACTGATGATGATAATGATGATGATGATCTGGTGAATCTAAATTCTTCTATGTAGTCAAGATGTGTCTAACTCGATTGTAGATTTAAATTTGAAAATTAATTTGGCACAACAGCGCATCTATGGTCTGACTTCCTGGCTTGTCTTTTCGTATACAGTCTATGAATATCATCTATAGCATATACATCTTCGTGCAAAATCAATTCCTCAGTTCTTAGTTAGGAACCAAGCCAAGAGGAGTGAAATTGGATATGTTTGTGTTACGCCAATCTTTCAAGCGATGCAACCCAGTCTGCCTTGGAAATCAGCATTCAAGTTTCTGGCTTTTACTCAGGCTCGAACTGTGACCACTGGCCTTGCTGCAAATATCATCAGCATCAGCATCAGCTGCAACAGACTTTTAGTGTTCGTTGTTGGACGTAGACCAAGATTCACCAGACCTCTTCATCACGGGCGTTGCGGAGCGAGCACTTTCAGAACTTGTCTAGTTCGCCTCGCCATCTTATTTTCTGTCGATCACAATTCAGGATTCGGTACATTCGTCCAAGAGAGCTAATAGATGACCAAGTCTAGAAGAGAGGAAATGTTCCGATTGTGGAAGCCAGAACTATCTGTTTTCAATATATGACATTTTAAAAAAATCATTTACGGATTATATATAAAAACCCTATTCTATTAATAATGCTGACCTCTGAAAATCCCCTTTTCTGATTCCTTATGTATTTCTCTTCTAAAATCATTTCCAATACAATTTTGTTGTAAAATCTTTTGAAATACGTCTCCAGAGTAAAACCATTAGCATTGAATTCCCATTACACGTATAATCGCCCAATTCTTTCAGTCACCCTTGTCTCAAATCCTGACCACTGATAACCCTTTTCCTCTTTATTTTCCCATACACAACATATAAATTCAGTGCTGAAACTGGCTTCTGAGAATTTTCGGTCACAAATTGCAAAAATCGCTGTTAAAACATAACTTCTTCCCAGAAATAATTTGTTTCTTCAGAATTAAAAAAAATGAATGAAGTCAAACAGGAACTGTAATGAAGTAATAGAGAAAACATTGAGCAGCGAGGAGTAAAGTTAGAACCATGCCTCTATTTGGCGACTAAAAATGCTGTATACGTTGAAATACAGTCTGCCATTAGAATTTGCTGTGTCACTGTAGATGCAATCATTGGAATGAACGGAAGTTTTTAGGTTTTTGTTCAATAATTCCTACCCGTGATATCACGGATTACATGAGCGGATGATTCTCATATATTTTGCCAGTGGATCAAGTCCTTCTTGCCTTATCTCAGTTCCACTTCAATCCATGACATTAGGTAGTGGAGAGACCATGCCGAGTACTACACCTTCATGGCATTTTCTCAAGGGACTTACTTGTCGGTGCCCATCTCCTCTCCAAGTACAGTAGGGAGAAAAAATGTTTGGATTCTCGCAAAATTTCATTGAATTGGATGCTTGGATATATGTATTTTTTTTCTTATTGATTGTTATTTTCATAGAAAGATACCTTACCTATGTGAATTGAAATTGAACGTAAGCATCGGAAGTATATTAAATGAATACATGTAATTTTGCGAGTGTCCAAATACTTATTCCTCATCCCCAAAGTAACATGCGACAGGTTGCAGTAGGTTACATGGTACCAACAACAAGGAGTAATATCTGACCTACAGTGAGAAGTGGAAAAAGTCTGCATTTGGTGTTCAACTCGTGAATCAAAGTAGTCCGTCACCTAGACTGGTTGGTTGCAAATCAAGGCTAGAGAGCACAGTCTACCCTACTGTTTATCCAAAGTTGAGCAGGGACCAGGGCTAGAAAGCCCATTTAGATCTGCTACTTTACACTCAGCAGTTGGGGCGAATCCATGCATTTCCTAAGAACATTAGTACAAAATGAACAACAACTCACTGATTCCATTTCTGTGCTATAAACTGTTAGACCAGTCGCGTCTGGTACCTCCTGCTAAAACTTAGACTCAATTCTCAAATAGGCTTTGATTAAACTTCTGACGATTGGCTTCGTAGCGTAAGAGTTGATTTAATTCAATGACTAAATTCTTAATGGGCGAAAGGTCAAATAACAATAAAACATGCCGGAAAAAGACAGACAGACACAACAGACTAGCAGACAGACAGCAAAAAAAAAAATCTGACAGACAGACAGAGAGGATTCTAAATTAAAGATCAAGTCTAAACACACCAATATTAATTATATTACCAACAATCTACACCTGACCCCCAACTCATTCAGTTTTCTACTCATCTGTCTGAGAACAACTCAGTTAAATGTCGCAAAACCGGATCTGGTAGGCGGAATTGTCTTTGATCTAAAATAAGAACCAGAATTGGTGAGCCCACTCCGCCTGATATAATTCCCTCTATATCAAACACCCAGACTGCATGTTGTAATAACCATTAAGGTTACTTAATAGCCGATAACATGTCACCCAGACTACCAACTAAAAGCCCGTCACTAATTTTAATGTAACGCAGCTTTTCATTGTTCACCTTCATCTTCGCATTGACGTTTCCTTTACTTTTCGACCCCGCAGAATTAAAGGATATTTTTCTTTTTATTTTGTTTTGCACATGCTCCACTGAGCGCCATTCGTTCAATAAGTGACTAACCTTTATTCTAAAGAACAATTGACTGCCATTCATTTTCTGATTTATAATGACAGTTTAGAAAAAAATGACCGCTTTACTGTCGTCTGCAGTAAATGAGTTTGCTTAAAAGGCGCGAAAATTGTCCTTTGCTATCCCAAAAAAGAAAAAGAAAAAGAAAAAAAAAGAAAGCAAATAATGAAAAGTTTGCCTGTGAGGAAGAAAATGAAGTTAATGTATCGTTAAATCATTGATTTTTTTTGTTGTAATTCAATTTTTCATAACAATGTCGTTATGTAACCCTTTATGTATCATGAATCGAAAAATAAGTACGTCAAAAGTATCATTCATTCTAATGATTACAAATATGTCGGATCCAGGATTTTGAACATGAGGGAGGGGTCAATTGAGAAAAAAATATTTTTACTCCATCTGTAATAAGGCAATGGATTTAATACATTTTCGCATTTAAAGAGTAATTTATGATTGCTTGGAATTATTTGCTATTTTCTATTTATAAAACTTATTTATTTAGATATTGAATTTTTAAAAAAAGTTGAGCTTCGCCTGAGCAGAATGGGGGGAGGGGGCATTTGTGGCTATAATTTAATGTTGACTGCATTTCAAATCCAGTGTATTTGGACAAGATTTCGGCTTTTCTTATTCTGATCGTACGTCACACTGCAATTCACCTCGTCATTGTCCGCACTAGAACCTAAATATATATAATCTGGGAAAATTATTCAACTAACCTCAGTCTCTCATTCATGCTCTTATTCAACAACCAAGATTTCCTATCGAGTGGACCACGGCCCTCTGGTGAGCCACAGCACGTTTTCTAGGTGGACCCTGGAGACATTCTTATTTTTTCTTCCTGACAGGCATCTGGCCACACCATTTTCGAGTTGTGCCTGACAAATTTGTTTCCTATGTTCAGTATTCATGAATAACTGACTTTTTTTGTTTCCTTTTAATTACCGACTCCCATGGACTTTTGACAACAAAACGACAAGAATTTGTTTCCCGCTGAGCCATGACTTGTCACCCCAAAAGCCAGGTGGGCCACCTAGCGAGAAATAGAGGGAAACACTGAACGCATTATAACAGCCACAATTTCTTTCAACTAAACGCAGTCTTCCATTGAGGCTTTCATTCAGAATTCCGATATTTTCATTCAGCCTTGATCATCAATCACAGTTAAGCGTGAGAAGTCTGCAACTACCTCAGCCACAAAGCAGGCCTCGCTCCGTCAGTTCTATTCTTTTCAATAGCACAATCATTTGACCACCTTACATTTTCAAAATGAAGTTCCTCCCCAAATCGAACGATGCTTTGTACGGCATAAGGCCAGGTTGGGAAAAACTGTAGAACTATTACGCCAATTCTAGAAGTGGAATTGGACAGGTGGCCTAGAAAATCTGCATTCGGAATTATAGTATTTACTTTGGCTCACTTGAAACTTCCGGTTCCGGTTTGAACCACGTTTCTTCATCGGCCACGAGGCAGGCCATATCTTCTTCAAACAATCATTTTGCCGATCTTTTCATTCATTCTGGATATTAATGATAGAATGTTTTTAGGATGTTTTACATCCTCTAAATGCCGTAACTTGTAAAATAAATCAATTGATTTTCTTCTTCACACTATCATGCTGCCAATTTTCTCGTGAATTTACATTCAAAACGGAAGAAAAAACGCCCTTCCCCGCACAGTTCCCGTTACGCCTGACCCAGACGCAATGATTTTTGCCTTTTTTTTTCGAAAGATATCAGGAGACTTTAATCATTGTTTGCAGCAATCGTAGTTTTTTTTTCTAAAAGGGGGACCAGGATGCAAGCCCGACGCCCGAGACAGACTGTCTTACATGACTAATGGGTTCAAACTGCCCTGCTAGTTACCAGTTGATGGGTAAAAAAGTGACTATAGTTATTCGCCGTTCTCTGTTTTCGCTCACTAGATTTAGTCTTCATTGGGTGCTTCGTTCAAATTTCAAAGATATTGAATTTCTTTATTCTGTAGAACAACCTCTGACATTTACTTAGACAATTTATCTATATCAGTTATTTCATATCTATCAATCTATCTCAAGTTCATGCCTTCTATTATTATTATTATTATTATTATTATTATTATTATTATTATTATTATTATTATTATTGGTGGTAGTAGTAGTGTGATAGTTGTTGTTATTGATCGTGTTATTTATGCACTTGTTTGCAACTAACTGCGTACGCAACGGGAGTTTATGTTTTCAGATTCTTTGGCTTGTGTCACAGTTCACCATGATACCCACGGATCCATAAAGCATTCAACTGGTGTGGATAGGACTATATTCTATCCAACAGTTGACAATGAAACGGAATTTTATTTCCTACGCATTATGTGAATCTCTCCATTACGACAAACAAAACCAATCACTGTAATTGAGTAACATGTTGTGGGATACGAACCGATTGTTGAATCAGGCAGTCTCCAGAAAACTCAATACAATTTTACAATGATATCCCAGTTTCCACACAGTAGTTGATGATTAAAGAACAAAGCGACTGGTAGCAAGAAGTCCGATTGGAAAATTTGAAGAAAAAAAGGCACTTTTAAAGACATTTTGAAGATATGCAGAGTTGAGTAACGGTTACAGGTGGGGAAAAAAAACTGAATTGGCGGGATGAGTTCGAGTCTCAGCCGTAACTGTATACGTTCACTTCACACTAATATTTTTTGAAAAGGCTTGAATTTCCCCAGGTATGAGTAAATGATAGGACTGTAGGAACCCTTTAGCCTTGTAATGCAAAGTTTACGGAGAAGTGTTGTGTGTAAAACCTACTTACTACTGGAACAGCTTTGTGTTTGCGAACCTATACCCACATGTAGTCTACAGGAATGAAAAAATAAACGACAAAACAAAGACAGTAATAAACAATTAATGAATAAATAAAACCGGAAAAACTCACTGCCATGGAAACGTAGTTCCCCGCCGTCGGCGCACGACACGAAGTTACATTCTGACCACCGCATATCTGAAATGAAATGACTTAGAATTAAAAGTTGCATACATTTGAGAAGCGTAGATTTTATAGGTATACAATTGTTTACACCAGAATCAGTATTCCTAGTAACAGGAGTTTTCTTTTCCCCTGAGACGTACTCTTCCGGGTAAATCAAGATCAAGTACACTCTAGGCGTCAATGATTTTGATCTGAAAGGTTTCTGTTACAAGTTCTCAGTATATGATTTTGTGCCGTACTAGTTAGAGGCCATGAGGAGAAGAATATCATGTTACGCCAGTCTTCGAAATCGGTAGAAGCTGCCTGTGTTCTTGCTTGGTTAGAAAATCAGTATTCGGAATGCTATTTTTTTTTTTTTTGCCTCAGCAAGAACAGCGACCTCTGGTGTTGGTGGGAAATATATTACCATCAGTCACAAAGTTGGCCATAATACACTTGAACTATTTTTGAAGATAGAAGGACGTTCCAAAAACTAATTGAAAATGAAGACATGAATACATTAAATAAAAGAAAAACGGTAAAAATAAGAAAATTCCTTGATGTGAAATCAGATTTCTTAGAAATATGAGGTAATACCATATTTTAAAAGGCGTCTAAGAAAAGCTTTCCTGAGGCGCCAGGGATCTCAGGACTAGGTCACATGTGTATACTCATAAATATGTACATAGGTGATTCTATGTGTATCTGTAATGAATTATGATGACTTATGAAGGCTGTACATTTGAATAGAACATCATGAAGATTTGATCTGCCATGCAAGCTTTTACTTCTTTCAATGCCAGTTACACGTGAGTGATTCAGAACATGTGAATATGAACTTGTCTTGAAAATAACCATTCGAAATCCTAGCTTTTACCGAGGCCCAACACTGACTGATTCGTATAGTGCAATTTTCCAACCCACATCTGGCCGTGTGTTGTACGAAACCAAACTGATAGATAAATGGATTGATAGATAGATAGATAAAGTCAATATGTCTGTAGCCTAATGATAAAACAAGCCCAACAAACATCAAACATTATACAGTGAAAATTCAGATAGAAATTCCATAAATGATTGTGTCAAGCTACGGACATTGACCCACCTTCATAGATAGATTGATGTATAGATAGATAGGTTGGCCCAAACTGACACAATGCCCAAAACGGGCAGAAGGTTTTATTGCATTAAACCTACAAATAACCATTTGCTACCCCATTTTGAAAATCAGCTTTTCTGGCTTTTTAATTATCATATCCCAACCACTCAAACGGCGATGAGCCTAGCGATGGAAATGTTTTATTTTTGTTTTTTTAAATAAGGTATACGGTAAGACTGGGTAACGTTAATGTCTCCATTAGTTGACATTGTATTTACATAGTCCTTGAAATTGAGAGGTAGGTATAAGCTGTACCCCAACCCTTTTCATCAGTGGATGTACCTGATGTACGCACATGCATTAATTTCCTATCATGAATACAATCAACGATTAACTTGCCAAATTAGACGCCGCCCGAGCGTATTTTACATAAGACAGTGAACATCTGGTATTCGTACTACAGGACCTGCAAAAGTCGTTAAGCAAAAACAAAGAGAGTAAGGAGTGAAACAAAAAAGGAATTGTTCCCTGTATTGTAACTGGATCATTTGTTGCGCCTCGGTTATTTCAGGACTTCGTTGTTTGTGTTTCGCTTTTGTATAACGCCTTTTATTTTGCGGTCTCTTTTTGTTTTTGTTTTTATATTCCCATGCCTCTGTGCCTATCCACACCCTGAGTTTAAGCTTTTCTCCCTGTTGTAAAGCATTTGGATTTTGTCCTGAATTCGCACGGCGCCCACCTTCTCCCGATTTTTCATCTTACCTGTTTTCAATCAAAAGCTGCCGTGGCTCTTAAAACTTTTTCATAGCTAATGCCGCCCTCCCTGCTTCGCCCGATCTCCCTGATATACATCTGTCGTGCGGGCCGAATCAAATATGGATTATTGTCTTTACTTTTGTTACGAGGCGAAAAATCAAAAGCCTTACTTCATTCATCGATTCTTCCGATAACATTCTTTCTTTCTTCTTTTAACTCTTTCTTTCTTTTACTTTTTCATTTATGCTTTAGTTCCGTCTTTCCCTCCGATGTCAGTTCTTTCTTTCTTTCTTTCTTTCTCTTTCTTTCTTTCTTTCTTTCTTTCTTTCTTTTCTGTATAAATTCTTCGTTTCTTTCTTCCCTTCTCTCTCTCGTTTGCCTTTTCTTTTACTCTTTCGTTCGTACATTGGTTCTTTCATTCTTTTCTGCGTTAGTTTTCTTTCTTTCATTCTTTCTCTCTGTCCCTGTCTCTCTTTTCCTTTCCTTCTTTCTTTCTTTCTTTCTGTTTTGCATTAGTTCTTTAGTTCTCTCCAGCGTTAGTCCTCTCTTTCTTTCTTTCTTTCTTTCTTTCTTTCTTTCTTTCTTTCTTTCTTTCTTTCTTTCTTTCGTGTGTCAGTTCTTCCAACCTTTTTTTCTTTTTTCCTCCCTTTCTTTTTCCTAAATGTCTCTCAATCTATCTGACTTTCTTTCTCTCTTTCTTTTTTTCTTTCTTTTTTGTGCGTTAGTTTCTTTTCCTTTCATTATTTCTCTCTCTACTTGATTCCCCTTCTTTCATGCTTTATTTCGTTCTTCTTCATTCATCAAAATTTCCTTTTCTTTTTCTTCTTTTTTTCCTCTTTGTACACAATTATTACTCTTTCCTCTTTCATTCTTGCTTTCTTATCACTCTTTTCTTTCTCTCTTCTTTTCTTCATACATAAATGTACGCACACACACACACACATGTATGTATTTATGTATTATATCATTATCATTATTATTCATTCGTTCGTACTTTAGAAATGTTTTTTATGATAAATATAATTGTACCTATACTCTAAAAGATACTTCCTGACTAAAGTTGATTAAATGGTGAGTGAATGAGTCAGCAATACCATCTAGAGAATCATTCAGGTTTGTTCACCTGGTCCATTTAGGCGGCTTAATTGCCCGGATAAGTGGAAGAAACTATTCAATGATTTTTTAAGGTTTGGTTCAAATAAAACGAAATTTCATATATATACGTGTGTGTGTATGGATGTGTGGTAATCTGGCAAAATGGTGGTGGTAATTTGACAATGTGGAAAGAGAAAGGAATTTGAGTAAAACAAATGATACAAAAAGTTTTTATCATCACAAGGACAGACTTCATGCATTTCGCTGGTTTCGTCAGCTTTTTTCAAAAGCACAAAGCAATTCAGAAATTACAGGAGTTGAGTATGTTAATAAGTGGATAAAATGAATAAAATAAATGTTTTTATATGTATTTTATTTTATACCAAAACTGCAAATGCTGGCATTAAAATAGTTTATATGTTGATTTGCATAACTGATGTGTGGCTTAATTGGACCGAACTGCTCTTTTTCCAGGGTGTTACGATTATTAAGGAATAGAAAATATCCCAGCTGTTTGTTTCTTTAAAATGAAAAGAAAGAAAAAGGAACTGCCAAACGAATACAAAAATGAATACATCACCAAGAACTAGAACTCACCAGTAGATTATGACCCTAATATACCGAAAACAAAATCAGTTAATAACTTCAAGAACAAAAATGACGATTACACAATACAAAATAAAGAACTTTTTAAGAGATCAACGGTACACATAAGTGCAAAGGTGAGATATAAGCACACATTCGTGCACCACTCACTCGCTAAAATTTTATGTGGTTTAATATGGTTTATGCATTTGGGAAAGAGAGAGAGAGAGAGAGAGAGAGAGAGAGAGAGAGAGAGAGAGAGAGAGAGAGAGAGAGAGAGAGAGAGAGAGACGTAACTTTATAAGCATCAGATTTGAATGAATATGTGATTATTCATATGCATGTAGTCGGGTGTGTGTGTGAGAGAAATATATATTGTGTGATAGGGAGAGAGAGAGAGAGTGGAAGTGTGTGTGTGTGTGTGTGTGTGTGTGTGTGTGTTTTAGAGCCGAGTTGAGTAAATTAATGTCTAAGTAATGGCTTTTCCTATTCAACCTCAAAATAGTCAGGCAAGAAAGAGGTGTTAGAAAGGCAGAAAAATAAAGGAGCACCCTCATATCCATATTTGTCAGCTGGCAGATGGGTGTTCATTCGGAATGGCTTCACAATAATCCCAATTATTCCATTTCACTTCCTCCACACACACATACACCGATCCCCAAGAAGTCACAATTTCATTCTTTTAAATTTAGATGTCTTCTGCCTCACCGACTTTTATTTTTCATTACGATCGACGTTTTTTTTATTCCTAGCGATCAATCAGTCGATTAAACAAAACAAATTAAACACGGAGTTTAAAGGGTGTTGCAGCTCTCCTGGTCGTAATACTGTTACTATCTGAATTGTGTTCGAACCAAATTGTTTACATCTAACCAAGGGTTCTTCTAAGTAAGAAACCTAGGGGCTGAAGAGCCAAATCACATTGAATACATCAGTTCTCGTAAGATCACCAAGGTAAAACAACGTCAAGTCTGTTCAGCACCTAGATGGGTGATCATTAGGAAATACCAGGTGCTGTGAGCAAAATGAAGCTTCGACCGGCCTGACAATCCAGGAGTGAGCTCTATCAACAATTTCCCTCGTGACAACCTCGATGAGGGTATAAGCGGGAAACAGATATATACGTAATCATTGGTTTTACTCCCATTATTATGATGATCATTTTTATTGGTCTGGTTCTCTTCCTGCTGATTTCCCTCAGTTGCCATTGTTTGCATTTTTATGGCTATAGTTATTAACACGATCCTTCTCCATCAAATCTTTGTGGTTGTTATTGTTGTTGTTGTCATTCTATTCATTCTTTAACCTTTGGTGCAGCTGGAAGCCTAGTGAATCTCATACAAAATGACCTCGTCCATTGGTGTGTCGTGGAGCCATTTAAGGGATCGATGCCAACGAGATGGTCACCGGAAGTCGATAAACATTTTCTCTGATTAATACACTTCCCTCCAGGAAGACAACAAAATGGCGGGGAAGCTGAACTCGTATTCACTATAAACCATCACTAGTAACTACCATCACCCTTTAAAACCACCACACTCGTCCCAAATCCACCCGTCCATTCGTCGATTTCAGATAATTAGACTCTGACTAGAGTTTCCCTACGTATATTTTTGCCGCTACCCGTACTGTATTTATCCTTTGGCGACAACAACTTCCTGTTTCTTCTCCTTCAGTCTCTCGTTATCTGTGTGAGGGCGTTCCGGCAACAGACCTGGACTTCCGGCATCACAAAAGCAAAAGGGCTCATAATTGTGTCATTTTTTTTCTTTGTTACCATTGTTAGCTCAAAACTGATAATCGCCTCAATTCCAGCCTCCAACTCCTCTTTTACAGAATGGTGCAAAGTCGTTAGTTTGAAGTGTGCCATAAAAAAGTTTGGGTATTCGTGCTGTAGAGAAGTTTGGGAAAAAGCAAATGATAATTGACAAGTACAGGATGGTCGTGGTGATAAAGTAGAGAAAAAAATGGATGATGATAAAAAAAAAATTGCGATTGTGAAAAACAGTTTGTTTGTTTCAAAAGCGTGATTTGGCAAAATCTACTGATATTAATTACGTGGGTCGGGATAGGCGTCTAATACTGAGGATATGAAACAAATGGTGCATCGCACAATATAGAGGATGTGTAACTGGTTATATAATAATAATAATGATAAGAAAAAGAAGAAGAACAACAACAACAACAACTATAATAATAATGATGATGATGATGCTAATAATAATAATGATGATGATGATGATGATGATGATAGCAAGCATTCCAAAAGATATGAATCACCGCCACCCATATACGTTTCTTTTTTTTACCTCGTAAATTGAGCAATGGTGGTGGTACAATTGAGTTACCTAAATGAAAAATATTATCAACGTGGTGTGAACCATAAATTTATGATTTTAAAACAATCATGGACATAAACTAAGGGACCAATTAGTCATAAACTTTCGATTTGAATAACACATGGGTAACCTAAACCCAGCAACAGTGATTAAACCGGTCTATTGTGGGTAGCAAACCACAGCGTTGCTGTGAATTATGATAGTGTGGAGAGGAGGGTTGGAGTCTTGAGGAGACTTGCTGTCACTCGACCTCTAGCGGTTATCACCAAGCATAATAATAATAATAATAATAATAATAATAATAATAATAATAATAATAATAATAATAATAATAATAATAATAATAATAATAATAATTATAATAATAATAATAATGGATCATGGAACGACATTCACAAATCAGTAATTCACATGAGATGAAAAATAAAAATGTTGAATACTTTGAAAGTAAAATTTCTACTGAAAATAACAATTTTGAAAAAAAAGTAACGTCGGGATGCCCCCAAATTTTCGAAGTCGACACCTAAGGGAAGAAGACGCCAAAAGATAATCTTATTTTCAAAATATTTTTGTGTCAATATCCAAAGGTAAACTCGATAGATTCTTTAACACCTGACGATGGAAACAAAAGATTTTATGTTGTATTATATATCCATTTCTTTTGGTTCTTATACATCGGGCAATCTGCTACATATATATATATATATATATATATATATATATATATATATATTCTTTTCTGTAAATGCACACACACATACATACACACACTCACATATATCTAACGTTTTATTCAAAAAATGAATATGTATTATAAAATGATATCAATAAACAATACAAATGTATTGCAAAAAACTATATAATAAATGGAGGTGATGTTCAATCAACACTGGGTGCCCTGTTAATATAACTGTTTTGTTTTTTGAAATACCCAAAACAGTTACATGGAAAACAACTGGTGATCCCGACGAGAGACAATTATAAAAAGAATAACTAAGTATAAGGGAAACAAAGAAAAACACTTTCGAAGATTACGTAATTTGCATTGATAGATACTGGGAAATAGGTGACTGAAGTGTCATAAAAATCTATAGGAATAGTTTTTTGACATTAAATACTTGAAGCTGTAAAGTTTTCTAGACAATGTATATCTATCTATCTATCTAATTATCTATCTATCTATCTATCTATCTATCGATATATATATATATATATATATATATATATATATGTGTGTGTGTGTGTGTGCGTGTGTGTATTTGTGTGCATGTTAGGGTGAAGGATATCATACAAATAATTAAACAAGAAAAGTGGAGATGGGCTGGAAACTTAACAAGAAGGGATGACAACTGAGCGAGCAAAAGACTAGCCGATTGATGCCCAAAGGACAGTAAACACAGTAAGATCAGACACTCGATGGAGGGATTAGACAGAAAGGATTGCTGGTATGACATGACAGTAATCATGGAATGAGATGGGAAAAGGCCTTTGTCCCTCAGTGGACTTACAGAGGCGCTTCCTGGTTACATTCTCGGGACTACAAACGTGAAATTTTGCCTGGGCACATAAATAGGCACCATCTAAAAAACCTTTTCGGTTTTTTCCAAAATAATGCTTTTTGGTGTCTCAATCATCATGTAACACTGAGTTTGGGGTGCTAGGAGGTACAAGAGCCTCCGTGACAGACCACTGTTAATACGATGAGTTAGATACTCTCTGGGAGTCCCGTGAGTGTCACCTAGTGGTACAATAATGAAACACTAATAATCACTCAGTGAGGAGTAAACTAATTACTTAATTTTGTAAATAATGACATTAGTGGGGAACATGCTTGTCTGCTGCAGGGTCAAATTCTACTCCTACTTCTTTTCTGACTGAACATGATAACCGAAACTTTTTTATAGGATATATGATAAATAGATAAAAATATTTATCATATTTTCGTAGATATGTGAGACTTGTCAGTTTGGCCTAATCGGCAAGAGAGCTGCCTACCGACTGCTTTGTCATTTCAAATCAAGGTAGGGAGATGTTAATTTTACACATGGGTTTGGTTTAATATGCAAGGGCAGACGAACAGTGAAGGGTTTACTTCCCCAAAATTAGACAAGGATTGTTCTTGTTCCTTATGTTCTTGTTGTTCTTCATACGGTGAAAAATTAAAGTCCACTCAAGCCTCCAACTTAGAGTTCGACGAAAATGGAAACCTGTCAGACTCTGATGGCCAATAGCTGGCCTTGTTTGTCATTAGTTGTGAGTTCAACCTTTAATGGATGACCCATTGATGTGTCCTTGAGCCAGATTAACCCATTAACTACGACGGATGAAGGAGTAAGTGTATTCCATTGCCATGGTTGTAAGATTGTAAGAAAATCCATTGGAAGTTTACGATTACGAAATAAAAGCCCTGGCTCCCAAATGGAAACGAGTTTTACGGCACATAAGATGCACTTTTTCCCCACATGATCTGTCTCGGAAGGCAACTGCTTTAGCTGTAGTTAATTAACGTTAACGGACTCTGCAAATTATGCAAACAGCGAGCTACTGCCAGGGTTAGTAATGATTTGAATTGATAAGAGCAGTTGAATACCCCGATGGCGTGGAAATCAGGGGAAAGATGACACTTTTTTCTATTGTTTCAAGAATATGTCCGCAAAAACTTGGGTGCAAAAACTATGTGATCGCGCATCTTATACGGCCGTACATCTTATATGCCGTAAAATAGGGCAGTCGCCATCAATCACAATAAAAAGGGTTATTAAATTAAGTAACCCAAAAAACTGCAATGGCGGAAATTTCCGTAATTCGCAGGCAGTGTTCTAATTTAAGCTTGATGAATATTTACTTTTAGAAGTAAAATTTAAAGGAAGAAAATGTTAGTATTTAGCAGAATTATACGATAGTACGTACTAATCTTTGAAAATACCATTCAGGTCATCATGATATTAGTTTTTGTAGACTTCGACTTAGGCTCTCAAAACAATATCTAACAAAAGCAAATTGCCTAGGTACTTGGATAGATAGATAGATTGATAGATAGATGGTTAGACATGAAATTTGGATAATTCCATCCTTCACTTGAACATTGGAAAGTGGAAGTGTACAGAAATATTTATATTGGTGTACAGTTTAATGATCAGCAGGTAGGTTGCCTTTCAATCGCCCGCCACAGTGATAATTCAGATGTGTGTATCAGATAGTCCCGTGAACCTGTGATCCGGTATGTACACGTATATTCTTGTATCTCATTTAAATATTCATGAGACCAACCTTAAAAGCCTACTTATCAGTGGTTATGACATCAATAGAAACAGACGAAGCGCAGGATTAATTTTTCCAATCATTTTTTCTTCTTTCTAGCAATTAGCATCAACTTCGAAAGTTCAAACACTATCCATACTTATTGCGTCATTCTGATGGTGTAAGTAATTTCTTATTCAGAGGAAACCGTTCACTGAATGGCTCTTTCAGCTGCTTTGCCTGGGATCTTAGTATGGAGGAAATACTGTATCCAAATTCCACTCATCCTCACTCTTGACCATGCAGAAGGCTTCCACAGAAAAGAACTCATCAATTCATTAGCAGATGAGCATGACTTCGGAGGGTGTCACCACAACTGGTTCTGACACTTGATGTCCCCATAAGGTCATCCATCTAGGTACTGACCGCACTGGACATTGCTTAACTTCAGTAAATCCAACGTGATTGGGCCAAGCGTAAGCTTTTTATTATAATCATGGATAATATCATCAAACGGTAATTGTTATCAAATTCAACCAATTCAAAACTCTTGATTCGAACTGAATTCAACATAATCAACTTGACTTCTATTCGGAGTAAAATATTTTCATAATGTAATTTTTTTTATAACAATGAATCTAACAACATAACTGTGAATTTATGACAATAGTTGCAAACTGTTCAATTTTTTTATATACTTTGCTTGATATTGCTTAATACTAGCTAGTTATTCTTATCTAAAAGACTCTGTTTCAAAGTGATCACAATAAGCTGCTTCCTCTGTAATTTGTATGGAATCATGACGAATGATCAATATCTCTTGAGGAAACTTCAGCACACATTAATAATTCGACAGTCATAGCAATAGTAAAAACAAACCTGAAAGTCAGGCCATAGATGTGCCAGTTCGATCTCATTAAAAAGTTTTGTTTCTGTAAATTAGTCAGTGACATACAGGAGTTAAATGCGCACCAAAAAGGAGCTAGAACTAGCTCTTTAACAGTGAAATCGACAAAGTTTCCATATGTCACTCCGTCAGTCAGTGACGGCCAGATGCACTGAAGATAATTATCAGATGAAGAATAAAATTTTGGTGAAAAAGACAAACAGTATTAGAAAATTTGAGAAAATGAAGGAGAAGAAAAAGGAGGGAATAAAAACGGTGTAGATGACAACGAAAAGGAGAAGAAATGAAGAATGTAATGGAGAAGAAGGAGAAAATGAAGAAAAAGAAAGGTTAAGAAGAAGACAAGAAATTAAAGAAGATGAAGAATGATGAAGAGGAATCTATTTTTGAAGGAAATTAGAAAGGCAATAAGTGAGGAAGACGTGCATTAGGAATGAAAGATGAAGGAAAATATGATGACAACGATGATTATGAGTATGAAGAAAATGAAGCAAGAGATGAAGGAAAAGGGGAAGATCTAGAAGAAGAAGAAGAAGAATATTGTCAAGATGACGCTGAAGACTAAAGAGATTTTTATCATAATGGAGGGAAAGAAGCGATAGTGGCATACACACGTGATTGGTACATCATTTTAAACTTGACCCTGTGTCATCTCTCTCTCTCTCTCTCTCTCTCTCTATATATATATATATATATATATATATATATATATATATATGTGTGTGTGTGTGTGTGTGTGTGTGGACACGCATATATATGTATAGAGAGAGAAAGGGAGATAGAGGAGACAGTCATTTATTTAAGCACTCATATATATATATATATATATATATATATATATATATATATATAGAGAGAGAGAGAGAGAGAGAGAGAGAGAGGGGGAGAGAGATAAGATGTGCAATACGATATATTGTGTAAGAACTATTTGAAATGATCCCCCGTCATTCTATTATTGATGAATCACTCACCCTAGAAAACGTAAATATGATAAACAATTCTAGAAAATAGGGCTGCTGTAAGAATCGAACTTACCACCGATAGGATAGCCGCTTCAACGTAGCAATGCTCCTACCACTGCGCTCGAAAATATAATGCAATTTACAATTCATTCTGAAGGATCATATACATCCATTTCTTCACACACACACACACACACACACACACACACATATATATATATATATATATATATATATGCTAAACCAGCCAGAATCCAAAGCTGACAGAACCCCTGACCCAACAATACGTACAGGGATAGAGGGTAATATAAAAAAAAAAACAACCATAAAAATGAGACAAAATACTGCTTAAAAAACAAACTCTAGTCGTATAATAAAGGCAAAAATGGAAACAGAAAAAAAAACAATTTTCCGTCGATCGCAATTGTGTGACACTGATCAGTAACAACACTGTAAATATCTATCTTACTATTTACGATCTATTTTAAAATATTGATCACTATCACCATGGATACAGCAACCCCTAAAGTTGTAAAGGTATATATATATATATATATATATATATATATATATATATATGTATTTATATATATATATATGTGTGTGTGTGTGTGTGTGTGTGTGTGTGTGCGAGAGATATTATCATTGTTGTTGAATTATCAATGAGTGCATTGATTCCCCCAGAGTGAAGCAAAGAAGATCATTTGCTTCTTAGTAAAAGCTGTCTACCTTTTCATAAGTCGTCAATGTTCAATGTTCACAGCTTCATTCTCATGAGTACATTCCTTACTATATTTTACAAGGATTTATGAATATATGTAAGGTTGTCTCTATACATATAACTGGGCGGATAAACCTTTCTGGTAGAATGTATCATTACTAAATGAGAATGTGTATTCATGGGGGAGGGGAGGAAATTCAAGCAGATAGAAATTGAATGCTCCTGGAAAGCACACACCTTTGCCAACACCGTACACCAACCCATTCGAAAAGAATCCCTGAATCCAAACCAAAATTTAATAACGATTTTCTCAGCCCATGGCCCACCTTTCCACAATATTTCATTGAAATTCATTCAGGAATATTGGTAATGTTGTGTGGACAAACATCAATGAATACAATGTCTGAGAAAAATTTTTTTTTAAATGAGAAAATATCACACAATCGATAACACATCCTAGGATCCTCCCCCATATTTAATCAATTCTTCTTCTTTCTCATGGTCCATCTGTTAACACAATTTCATTGAAAGGAGGGCGAAAAGAAAGACTTAGGGTAATATATATATATATATAACTTCGTTGGCAGAGGTAAAAAGATAGGAATATTTGGGGAAGATGAAATTCCTTGATCATATGTGAGAAACTGTCAACCAAATCTTTCAATATGTTTGTATAACGCGTAAGGGCCACACCAAATGAGCTAGAGGGCAAAAAATTTCAAGACTTACCCCTTATTTCTAGAAAAAACGTTGTTGAAAATCTCATACCTAATAGGGTTTTAGTGGGGACTCAACATGCAATGCAACTTTATGCTAAATTGATCCCTAGTTTGTGTTGGCTTATTTTTTGAAAATTCAGATTTATATAGTGATCACTGCCCAACAAAATGTGAGGGAAATAACTTATCCATTGATCACCCCACCGCAACATGCAACCAAAAGTTACAGTTTCTGTTGAATGACTAACCAGACCACTGTGTGTGTGTGCGTATGTGTGTGTGTGTGTGTGTGTGTGTGATTCGTTTGTTTGCTATGGATATTCGGTAGTTAGGAAAAAAGAAGAAAGAAAATTGAGGCAAATAAAAACAGGTGAAACAATTAAGAAAGATAAAGAAAAAATACTGGGCTTGAGCAATTATCTCTACATTCAACGTAGTCTGTCCTATCTATCCAGCCATTCTGAGCATCCCGAGAACCGTTTACGCTGACGATGTAATTTTTCATCTAAGGAGACCTTACTGCACATGTATGAACATTCTATGTTTGCGTAACACCATTAAGTGAGCTTGTGTACTGTGTGACTGTCACAATCACAATGTCAAAGCGAGTCATTCTTCAAATCTCGTGCAGAGCTTTTTGTTAAAACATTGTATCATCCACGTCTCTCAGTCTTGGTATCAATCTAGCGCTTTTCATGTCAAATGTAGCACATTTTGCACTAGATTTAGCATTTTTCAAGCCAAATTCAGTACACCTAATTTGGCTGTGCGAAAAGCATTTTTTTAGCTATTTTATAACCATTTTAGGTAGACCCAGCCACTTTTAGCTGTTGAAAAGGGCTATATGAAGGCTGTTTTTAGTGTGTTTTACATTCTTGTACTCTTTTGTCTTGGTCAATTTAGCGCAAAATCTTTTTGAATTTTCAACACTGCTCCCAGCAACCCCCTACAGCTGATATTTGACTCCCTGCAACTTTTAGCTTTTCCGAAAGCGATTTGAAAGCATGAACAAGATGAAAAAGAAGGCAACGCGTTGATGGTTGTTGGTCACAATAAACCGAGGAAAAAAAGAAAGAAAGAAAGAAGGAAAGAAAAAAAAAGAAAATTGTTAAAAAATATAGACAACCAGTGCATTCTCCCGATAGTTGTCTATGGAGCTTAAACATGGAACCTAACCAAGAGACTGACCCGCAGACTGAGAACCATGCAACGTGCACATGAAAGAATGCTCAACCTCACATGGAGAGATCACAAGACGGCACAGTATATCAGGGAGAAAACAGGAATCCGAGACATCATAGAAACTGTTTTAAAACTCAAAAAGCAATGGGCAGGTCATATTGCAAGAATGGCAGACAATCGATGGACATTAAGACTCACAATAGTGGGAAAGGTCTATGTCCAATGACGGACGTTTAAAGACTGATGATGATAGACAAAACATTAAAGAAAGAAAGAAAAACGCAGAAATGAACAAAAAGAAACAGAGAATAGATGAGGAAAGTAAGAGGAAAAGATCAGAAAATAAATCACGTCTGGTTAGTCACTGAAAAGAAACCCTCACGTGATCAATGTGTTTTTGCAGCATATAGTATTGGAAATGATCAATTATAAAAAAGATTGAGCGATCAAGGAAAAGAGTTACTTCTCTCACATTTTGTTGGGTAGTGATCATCAATTGATGACTTCAACGTTGACTTATTTTGCAAATATAAACTACCACTAAAAACTTATTTAGAGGGAGATGTCAAAAGACAAAAAAACTTTTTTTTGCAGACAAAATAAGGAATAAATGTTGAAAAGTCTTCTTGGCCCATTTGTGTCGCCTGTACGCGTAATACATATATCATACATACACAGCCGACCAGTCGGACTAACTTGAAAACTGAAGAAACCTATGTTGATAGTTTTGGTTGACAATTTTCAAACATTAAGGAGAGAACTGAAATCGAGCACCGTTATCAAATACCTTACGATCAGAATTTCCCAAATGGGGCCCTTGATCCTTAGGAGATATCAACACCGTTTTTTTTTTCGGGTTTACCTTGATTTTGTAACACTGAGTACATTTCTTCATTTTGGCTAATTGGAATTCTTTTACACATAAATGGAATAAGAATTTTAGTATTTTAAAGACTACTTATTCTCTATTCCGTTCCAATTTTGGCAATTGTACTGCAATCAGATTATTTGATGACCGTCATTGGCATTATATAACTACAATCATGAAACCAACATCTTTCTCAGGATAGCTCATTTGCATAGATGTTAGATATTTGAGGAATAATTGAATACAAGTTCCAGAACTATCAATAATAAACGTGATTTATCATAGAGTCCATCGTTTTCAACCAATTTTTATCTACAATCTGTTTCTCTAGTGAATTAATACAAAAATTGTGACAAAGGAATTATCATTCACCAAAACACAATGACAAAGCTAACAGGAGGAGGAGGAGGCATCAATTTATCATTTGCAGTTTTGGTTACGCCTTGCACTAAGTCCATCAGTAATAAAGATTTCTCATATGACACTTAAATATTGAGAAATGGACATATGTGGTCCGACAGAATGATATAGATTTGTATGATATTTTATAGCATCTTATTTGAAATGATCTCCCGTCATAACACGGTTGATGTAAAGAAAATAGGACTACAACAGGAATCGAATCTGCCACCGGTAGGGTAGCCTTTTCAACGTAGCGATGCTCTTACCATTGAGCTAAAAAGCCACCGATAATGTAAAAGCCCGAATAATCGCTTCTGCGCCGAATTCTCATCTCGTTCATTCTCAGTCTATTCGCCTGTTTCAACACGACAGTTATGTATCAATATATGTATACCGGCGGTTGTTTAATTCAATGGTAAGAGTATCGCAACGTTGAAGAGGCTACCCTATCGGTGGTAGATTCAATTCCTGCTGCAGCCACACTTTTTTTTATTGTTTATTCTATTCATGCTGATACATTAACTGTGGAATGACGGGAAATCATCTCAAATAGGTTTTCTCTATAATATAACGCACATTCATAATCATATGAAATTGACTTGAGAGAGTCACAAGGAACGAGAAACTTTCCTCTGCACTTTTAGCACAACACGAATCATCTTTCGATTCTGATTCTTAGTAATACTTATGCAATGATTAATTTATACTTCATCGCCAGAGAAGATTATAGTATGTTCCTTGATCTTCGCTCATGGTCAAGCTACGTTGAAAACAATATTTCGTCTATTGAACTATAGTTCAACTGCCATAAAATTGGGAATATTGTTTTGCCGTTGTTGGTAATATCAGGTGGTGTCATTTTTGGCCATGCATATTTCTGTTGCTCGATAATGAGCTTGTGAATTAAGTAGGCTTTCATCACCTATGTGTAAGGGAAGGCAACTCAACGCCCGCAGGACTTTTGGACTGAGTTAACATTAACAGACAGTAGTTGTAAACTATAACATCTACTTTTCATCAAAGATTTTTAATTATAGAGTTTAGATATTTCTGGCTGCAGAAATCAATCATGGTTTAATCGAAGTAGTTTTTTAATTTCAAAAATTGAGATTACAAAGTATTGAATTCAAACGGTCTAAAAGCTGCTTTAAATACGAAAAAGCGATTTTTGTTTTTTTTTTAAGGTCAATTTTATGCTATTTTCTTGCAATTAAAACCAAGATCGAAACTTGAAAGAAAATATCTAAATTGTTGCAATACTTTCCAGAATATTTATCTTAAAAAGTCAATGCTACAATTTGTAATGATTTTGCTTCGTACCAAGTGAGATAAGTAATGTATGGATTATACCGTGTTTTGTAGACATTACAAAGCAACTGGCACTAGCTCTTGTATATTAGGATTAGATCTACTATTCAATCTTCTCACAAAACATATGTTTGGCAATCATTGTGCACTTTATGCGCATATTATATTTACGCATGCACATGTTTTATTGGCTTGGTGCAAAAAAAGTTGCAATTTTTCACCACCAACTTTAAAGCAGTAAATCTCTGCTAAACATTAAAGTTATTAATCAGAATAAGAACCTTTAAAATCTACACATTTTTGAAATCCAGGAACAAGTCCATTTATTCCTGAAGGATAGAATTATGGTGTCCTGTTACCAATGAACTATTCGAAGACCCTTTGAGCTGCTGCTTGGTTGTTGAAGACCTTCCTTGCAAGAAATGGTCAGAATTCTTGAAAAAGTGGTAGTCAGATGGGAAACTGTCTGGTGAGTAAACTGGATGAGGTAGAGTTTCGCAGCCTAGTTCATTCAATTTCCACAGGGTCATCAACACTTTTTTTTTTTTTTGCATTTCCAGTTTGGTAAAAATGTCGATCAACTATTGAATGGTCAAAGCTTATTTCCTCTGCAAAACCTCTCGAGTTATTTTGCGTGGCCCTCAGTTCGATGCTTTCAATCACAGAAACACGTCGATGTCTTCAAGGCTCTCGTTTCCACTTATTGAGCAACATGTTCTTCAGCAGGACCGTGGTCAAATACTTGATGGCTATTTCAAGCCGCATTTTGCATTCATATTCACGATTGTCTGAGCCTTTTTCCATCTTTGATCATCATACAACATTTTTTATTTCGAGATTTGATTTAAAAAAAGAATAAAATAGCGTAGTATGACGTAAAAAGGAAAACAAAATATCCCTCTTTCTTCACCCATTCTCCCTCTCTCTCCCTCTTCCCTCCTTTCTTTCTGGATGCTATCAACCTTTTCATGGACCCGTCAGTCTTAGTTGCATATAATAAATACATACTTCATTTAACACAATCAGAAATTTTAATATTGTTTTTACATCTGATAGCCATTTGTGGTGCTATTTTAACATATCTCGTCTCGTACGTGTACTGTTATGAGGAACACAAATAAATACGCAATTGGATACAAACAAAAATGTAGTCAAACATGAGAAAAATCTATTCCCAAAAAGTCATTTTTTCAAACAGCTTTACTGTATTCTTTTTTAAACTATTGGAAAACAATTATTTTGTGACGAACTGAGCAAATTCAGAAAATACTGGCTCTGTGACGCCCACAAATGAGAAAGGAGGGCTTGGGGAATATGTCACTCGCATCGAAGGCGATGGAAATAGATGAAGGTAGCAAGTACCCACTTGAAGGGTTTGAACAAATGGGTAGCAGAATGAGCACCAGGAAGACAAAGTGTAGTCGTATAGGAGTAATGATTGCTGGAAACAACAGTAGAGAAGAAGCTGTGGAGAGCCATGATTACCCACCTTCGGGTGGGACATGGCACAGAGAAGGTAACTTTATTATTTAAAGATACGACACATTATGAAGAAGAAGGGCATGGAGAACTTGACGCCCACGGGATGCGTAGAAGGTTGAGTTAGGCAGCAAGTAACCTACCGGAAGGGTTTGAGTGGGTGGATGGCAGTGAGAAAACTCGAAGGTGTAAAAGGGTGGGAATTGCTGAGGGCAAAAGGAAAATGTGGAGAACCATGATCGCCAACGCCTTGAAGCGACATGACACAATGAAAAAAAGCTTAACGTCGTTTTTTCGACACTTATTCAATTGATCTATTTGAGTTAATTGTGTAATCTGTTCGCTGCTCTTCAGCTTCATTTTACGTAACTCGTTGGGACACCACAGATGATTTCATCATGGGTGTGTCAAGGGTGAGATAGCCTCACGAAGCCAATTCCTCTTCAGGCTGGTTTGGAATCAGAGCTGTCCGTCTCCTTTGTTCGTTGCAAACCATGACTAGAGAGCCTCAGACTATCCTACTATTTGCCCATATCATGGAGGGGGCGATAGTACCATGACTTCCTAAAGAGTATTGGTACGGCCTCTCGACCTCCTGCCGAAAAAAAGTAAGTGCAGATAATTCTGTCTTCTTACCTTATATCCTCTTTTTATGATTCTAACATTTGAATATGTAATCAAAAGTCAGTTGGTCCATTGTTTCAAATGGTGGGTTGAAGATATTTTCATCGGTAAAATTGTTACCTTTTTTATCGACAGAGAAACGAACTGAAAAACATGCCACATTTCGTTATATATTATATATACTAGCTAAATAATCTGTCCGTAACGGCTAGTGTATAAAAATTCAGACTTGGAAAGTTTTGTAACGTCAACATTACTACAGTCCCATACATAAATGCTGGGCCCATAGCATATGCTACTTTTTCTACGTAGTGATCCGGCTCTCTGAATCCCACGTACGCTCAATCCCTGTTAGAGAGACCATTGTAAGAGAGACCGCTGCAGAACGAGAGGTCGTAAACTGTAGATAATCTATTTCTGAAACCCGGCTGTGCAACTTACATAGGTGTACGAAGCAGAGGGGGTGAGGAACAACTGCCCCCAAATGCAGGCGAAACAATGTGAAATTTCTTGCAAATCAGTGTAATTCAGGCAAAATCATTAAAATTTCCGGTCAAATCTGTCCTCACGTATAAACTAAGTGTTCCCACGTGCCTATGGAAACTACTGTACATGCAACGTGCACAAAGGTTAAACACGTCATCTGTGTATGTCCATCAAAGAAGAAAACAGCCTACTCGTACTTATAAACCTAAACCAAATCAACAGAATGACTCTACCATAAGCCAACACGAACAGGACTTCCCAAAATGTGCAAGAACTTATACCGAAGATTGCTTTAGAATAAGTATTGCAAGATCGCCTTTGTGCCTAAGTGTTTTGGAACTTATCTACATCAATAGCCAAAAGCCTGTGTTTTGCAGACAAAGGAATTCGTTTGTTTTTTCGCTAAAACTATTCAACTGACTTTCGAGCACGTTTTAGAACAAGCAAATGCGTTATACTTTGACAATGTCATGACGTTTATTTCAAACTCTTTTAACTTTACTTTTTTTTCCAACACTAGATTGCTTTCTGACATTTCATACTCTGAACAGTGTCTGACGAAAAAAAAAACTATTCGGGAACAATTTTATTTAGTGTCATTATACATATATGTTGTAAATATATACAGGTGAATGTAATGGTTTAATAAAATTATGTACCACTGGAAGACTTCTCTCTACATTCTTGGTGTTAAACGTAGCTGTTGAGATATCCTAGTTTTAGAGGTTCATCACAGCATTGGTGGAAGCAAAACTTGTTGAAAATATTGACATTTCTTTTGAAAGAATAACACTTGGTTTTCAAGTTAGAAACTACTACACTCAATGTGCTAGCTTGCAGAAAAAAAACTACTTATATCACGTATAAAATATAGACACTAGGTATCTTTATTTACATGCCTGACCATTGACAGAATATTGAAATATTTTCATTTAAATCACTTGATTAAATCATGCAAATCTTCAAGAAATTGTAATCTAAACCATTTAATTCAATCATGCAAATATTCAGACAGTTTTGATTCAAATCATTCTTGTATATCTTCAAATTGATTGAATTTAAGCCATTTTATTTGTTTATACAGCTCTTCAAGCAGGTCCAATTTAAATTTTTACTATGCAAATCTTCAAAGTACCACTAGGTAGTAATGAATTTTTCTCACACACACACATATATATATATATATATATATATATATATATATATATATATATGTATGTATGCATATCCTTCATACACACACACACACACACACATATATATATATATATATATATATATATATATATATATATGCATATCCTTCATACACACACACACACACACATATATATATATATATATATATATATATATATATATATATATATATATATATATATGTATATATATATAACATGTTTTAAGGGTGAAATGATAAGTCGGAAGCCCGACAATTTTTTTCTGAATTTTCATCTAATATATATGTTGTCATATACGTGGTAATATTTTTCCATTATGAGTGACATGATCACTTACTCACACGTATGTGCGTGCATGTAGAAACACACACACACACACACACACACATCTCTCTTTCTCTCTTCCTCTCTTCATATATATATATATATATATATATATATATATATATATATATATATATACATGTGTAAATCAATAACACATTAAATCATGGATAGGCGTATGAATGTATTCATGTATAGATGAATTAATAATGAGTTCATAGGACTATGCAATTTATGTATAAATAGTCGAAAGATAGCTGTTCGTTCAAATTCATTTTTAATGTACAAATTGCAGTTATCAATATTCTGAAAGGATTATTAATAAATTCATATATAAATGCATTAGTAAATGTTTGCGCGCATCTGATTATGAATCTACAATAAAAATATATTAACAGCAAGATTCACCGCATTTATTCGCAGTGCCGAGTAAACTATGTAGCAAAAGTAGCTTATGCTATGGACCTTCAAGGGCCCCGCGCTGAATACTTACGATCTGTTATTTCTAATTCAGGGGGCCTGGACTTGTGCACTTATTATAGTACTATACTGCCTTCAATTTTTCATGAACGTCTGAGGGTTCATAGTCAGCGATTTTAGCCATTTGTCACCCTTAATTGGAATTATCATTTTTACACAGGAATCAATGAGGATGTGGTAGCTGTGAGAAACATATGCAGCAAACAAATATGAAGGTATTTGAAACTGAAATCATAGCTGCTGCACAAAGATCTCAGCGAAACTAAATAACACTATTACAGAAATGTCGGACATATTTGCCGCATTATCTGGATGTATAGGAAATGAATGAAAATTCATTTAATTTGCAAGTAAAGAACGCATGCATTTTCTAATTTTGGGGCCCCTTTATAACAAATGCTACAGGCTCTGCACCAAGTTAATCTGGATCGAGATACTTGTGTTCAATGCGATCTTGCGACCTCACTTTCTGTAGCAAAAACCAGCGATATGTATAAACGTTGTGATTTTTTCTTACACGCTGATTTTTTGAAATTTCTCCCACTATACACGATCAAATACAGTAACATAGATACCTAAATAAATAGCAGTCGAGTTATGGATTCTTCCCTTTTACTGGTACCATTCAACCCAGTACCATCAGTTATAAGTCACTTGGAGTTGGAGAACGTCAATTAATTCCAATTGCCCTAAAACATCCCATAAAAGACTTAGCGTGGGATCCAAACGATCTACTGGATAATTCGAACAACTAAAATCCATTTATACCAGGTGCTCCCACAGGTTTGGATAATTTGATAATGAAAAAGATTATTGGCTTAATTACCACCGTCTCTTTGGGAGTACTATTCTGAAGGTAATGGTAGAAATTAGGGTTTAGGGTATAGCTGAGAGAGAAAAGCGACAAAAGTCCCTAATTTATTCTATTCGGATGCACTGTTATGTATATATATATATATATATATACATGAAAGGGCCACCTACATAGTTTTTCGTACACGGGTTGAAACTGACAACTGTTACTTGCAGGCATATTGATGTTAATCAAAAGTTTGTGGAATTTGATCTTGAAAAAGATTATTCAGCCTAACATTTCCACCGCCTCCTTCGAACTAATGCCCCGTAAGTTAACACACTGGCTCGCAAGGTGTAATTCACACAAAGAGTAACACTGTATTCGTTTCGTGTGCGTTCAACTTCACCAAATTTTCGGGTAGACCCTCCAGCACAGACACACACGAACACATATATATATATATGATCAAAAATTCCTTGGAAGAGTTCTCCATAGAAGTAGACAGCGGGGCCTATGAGCAGAATAACCCCCCAGCCTGAGCAATGGAATTTTAAGGTGCAACTTGCTCAGGGCCGATCTCACTCTTTAAATGGTTTGCATCTGATGGTCCATCGCGGTGACTCGAATAGGATTAAGACCCCTCGGTCGTTGGTTTGACAGGAGTATCTTTCACTTGGCATATGCAATACATATATATATATAAATATATATATATATATATATATATATATATATATATATATATATATATATATATATATATATATATATATATGTATATATATATATATATATATATGTGTGTGTGTGTTTGATCTGACAGAATGAGTTACAAATTATGTTATGTTATATAGAAACTTATTTGAAATGATCTCCCGTCATTACACGGTTAACATCTCACTCAACCTAAACAACGTAGATAGAAAAAATAATTTAAGAAAATAGGGCTGCCCCAGTAAGGTTGAGTGATACATGAACCGTGCAATGATGGGAGATCATTTCAAAAAGATTTCTATATAATCTGATACAATCTATTTATACAAGTTGATATATGGGATAGTGTGGTAATTGTAAGGCCAACGTACGAATTAGCGATTCGTGTAAACCCGAGGCTAAATGAGATCTCCTTCGGATCTAGGCTGGTTGATACATTCAGCCCAGAGGCGAATTTCGCCAATATATAACCTCATATACTACGTCACCAAAACAACAAGCGATTTTAATCATGAAATGCATATTTTTGGTTCCTTGGTCTTAATAAAGGTCAGAGGTTTGAAAGAAAGTGCTTAATCACAAACGTTTTGACTATACTTTCACTGATTGATTTCAGACGTGCAAACTCTTCTACGTAAACAAAAAAAAAACTAGTCTTAAAATATTATTGAACTCGATGCTAGCATATCTAGAATTTGTTTGAAAGATACAAGAAAAATTGCTTTACCACCGGATGAAAATCCAAGTATCTATGTACGATGGTGTAAATAAATATCGAAGAATCCATAAAATCAAAGACGGGTCTGGTTGAATAAATATCGATTATTTTCGGGGCAACATCAAGTAACCCATGGCCTGACAAAGTTATTAGCAGAATTTTTATCTGAAACTTTCTCTAGATAACGCCCGTTATAAATGATAGATAGAGGAGCATTTGGTTAAGAAGATTGACTAAGAAGGTGATTATGTTGAAAATGGTTATTTTCGGAGTTGAATAAACACTTTTCTTATCATTATCCTCGGATCTTCTATTTACTGAGGTACGGGCGTGTTCTTTGGGATAACTGTCAGAATTTAAATTTTTTTTAATCGTCCAATTGATAAGGTGTGTATGTGTGTGTGTGTGTGTGTGTGCATACACAAATTAATGCATAAACCAAAGAATACGATAAATGCTCATATTTAGATATTCAAGTTTAGATAATTTTTCATGCATGTTTATTTTTATGTGTGTCTATTTGTATCTAAGCGCATACGTTTGTCTTTATGTGTTGTAGATACATTACAAGGGAGAAATTATAAAGGTGGATTAATTATATATATATTTATATATATATATATGTGTGTGTGTGTGTGTGTGTGTGTGTGTGTATATGATTGTTGCGTTGAAAGAAACAAACAGAGCAGATATAAACCTTGAATAAACAAAATGAGAATTAGGAGGTGAAACAGTTATTTGAGCTTTCGCATTACCGACGAGTTTAGCTCAATGGTAAGAGCAACGCTACGTTAAAGTGGCTACCCTATCGGTTTCAGGTTTGATTTCTGCAGCAATCCCATTTTCTTTATACATATATATATATATATATATAGAGAGAGAGAGAGAGGGAGGGATGAATTGCTGTGAATGACGTTTGTAATACTGTTTAAAAATTCTAGATATTCGTTACGAGGCAACTAACCTTCATACATAACATCTACTCACATATGTGTGTGCTTACATTTGTCTGTGTGCTTATGTGTTTGTATGAGTTAGTGAGTAAGATTGGGAGCGCACGCACATGTGAGTGTATACATGAATCTGTATCAGAACTTCCAACTAAATCAAGAGCATTTTTACTTACGAACGTGTGCTTGGGCAGAGTTATATATATATATATATATATATATATATATATATATATATATATATATAAAATCTACGATAGCATATCTCTTCGGCTAAAAATATGTGACTTCATGAAGAATTGAAATGCAGTGTGTTATATACTAAATGAATTAAACCAGGTAAAAAGGTGTAGATTAAAATGAAACTCAATAGATAACAGTAAATTAGGACACGATTTTTTGTAATTTTCTAAATCTTTTTCCAATTGCTTTTCTCAAAATAATAATCTCAATTTAATAAAGTGTTCGATTGATTATGTGGTAAAGGTAGCTTACGTCATGCGTCCCGCTATTTCAAGGGCCCCATGCTAAATGTTTGTAAGCTATCAATTCCGAATCAGTGATTCTACACTTGCTTTATCACAATAGTACTATCTGCCGCCTTTAACTTTTATGAACGATTGGCTGTTTGTAGTTGACGATTTTAACAGATTTACGCTCTTTTGATTTGGGTTACTATTTTAACGAATCAATAAATGGGAATGTGGTATCGAAGTGATTGATATACGACGATTAAGTATTCGAAACTGAAGTCATAGCCGCTGCACAAAGATCAAAACGGAAACAAAGTACACACTATAACGGACATTTTTGACATATTTGTTGTATTATTTGGCTGTTTAGGAAATGGAAAAAACTAGTCACTTCACGATTTAAGTTAAGAAGATATATGTGTTTTAATATTTATGTGTATTTAAAAAAAAGTTAGAAACGTCTGCTACAAGCCCCACATTAGCTTCATCCAGCGGAGCTTTTCCAAATCGTCTTTCTCTGAATATTATTCTCCGTTTTATAAGCAAAAGGCTACGTCTGTTATTGTAAATGATAAAGTTCAAATCATTTTATTATTATTGTTATTTTGTATAATGAAACGGAGAACTTACTATAATAGATTAAAGGCACAGTCTCCAATAGTTTAAATCTTTCTCTGCAATTTAAAAACATCATTTTTAAGATAAAATCTATTAAGATAAAAGTTTTTCATTGAAAATAACTACTTATCTTTTTATATTGTTTCCTTTCTTTTTTAAACACCGGAACAAAAATGGATTCTTTCTAAAAATAATGACGAGCATAAGGAAAAAAGATTCTTGGTATTTTTTGTATTAGATGAATGAAGTGATTTCCATTACACGGGGGCAACGTTCTCTCTCATTTTTAGTAGCCTGTGTCCACAGGAATCCTCTATTGTGCAATTTCCTTTTCAGTTACAAAAGTATGTGCGCATCGTATGTTTGTGCAAATATAAACTTGAAATTGTTTCATTATGATCTTGGCACAGCCTATCACACGAAACAACAAAATTAATTAAGTACCCTGTAAAGAAAATCTTTGAAAGAAACTTATTTTCTCAAAGAATAATAAACGACTGGAACTCACTAGTACAGCACGACTCAGTTATACTAACAACAAAAACAGTGAACAACTCCAAGAATGAGTACGACAAATACACGCCAGAAAAAAGCTTTTGAAGAGAATAAATTCAACAGAAGCAAGATACAAGTACAAATATGGGCATAAGTTTTACTCTCGAAATGTTCATCTCTCTCAGGGTAAATAAAACCGTATTGGCATCTTTGAATACAGTACAAGTGTGATTTCATTAGTTGAGGTTTTATTCTATACTTTGAAATATTTTGCTATGTTTGTTTTTATCATAAGATAAAACATAAAAAACGTATTTACCATTTTCATGTATTGAAATGAATTAATAACAATAACATTCATCAATCCAAAAATTATTATTATTATTATTATTATTATTATTATCATCATCATCATCATCATCATCATTATTATTATTATTATTATTATTATTATTATTATTATTATTATTATTATTATTATTATAGTTGCTACAAATGGTTAAATCGAAGACCATTCAACGAATTCAGTACTATATAATTTTAGGTAATTAACTTTTTTGCGAAACTTGTGTGCGCGCACAGCTTACAAAAAGTTATGCTTCGAAAACTCTATCATTTACGTTTAAGTACTACCGGAGAGTTTTACACTAGAAGAATGCAAACATTTGGATATGCGCACAGTGCTTCAAGATATGCATTTATATACATATTTAAATATCAACTAGCATATACCTGTCAAAACGCTGGGGTTACTTATGTATGGACCGGCGCTAGGGAGCCTAAAGCTATTTTATAAGGTAATTCATTTTTAACATTTCAAGTGTCCTATTCTTAATTTTTCTCAAGTCTCAATTAAACTCAAGCTGTTTCAAATGTGATGATCAGACATGAAGTTTTAAGAGTTTCTGTGACATAATCTTCATTCTCAAAACAGCCTATCTCATTTTATTACAACCCTTCAATTGTTTTTTAATAGTTGTGTTAATTCATTTCACTCGAGCCAATCCGTTATAGCTTTGAGGTTATAACCGGACTCGGACAGGACTTACCACTAAATAAACATACAATAAAACATACTATTTTCTATACATGGCTTTTAGATAAAGACAGAAATTATCTATCAATGAATGTAAGCAAGCGTGTATGGATAAATGAGTACTCAGTCAAAGGCCAAAGAGAATTAAATGAAGTAATTAAAAGCCATCGATGATAATATCATGAGAAAACTTTACTCATGTTTATCCACTCAAAACGCAATATGTATTCATCTATCTGTCTTCTATCACATATTTCACGTCACCACATGACGAAGTAGTAAAAATAGAATTTTATGCTCTGATGTTGTAGTAAAATAGATCTTAATGTTATTTTAAACTTGGTGAGTAAAACGATACTAGTGAATTGTATGTTATTTGTAAATAAATACATTTTCATCAAAGAAAAAAATTATATCAATACACACACACACACACACACATGTACTGTGCAATATTTTTGATATTTCATAAGTACATTGCAATTGCAAAATTACTTGAAAATTTCCGTAATTTTTTGACAGCAATGGTGAACTAATTCAAATATAGTTACAAACACATGCATGATCACATTAGCGCTCACATTTACTGATACAAACTTAAATGTATACAAATACATACATCCATAATAAACACATCTGAAGATGAAAATGTTGATTAACATAGTCGAACAATTATAAATGTAAATATATTTTTGAGTATGTATGTATGACTTATATGTAAGAGATGCCATATGTTAGTAGGAAATTAAAAAGATTATTAGTTACTTTATGAACAAAAAGCACAAATATGCACATAGAATGTTCATAACATAAATGTATATTTGTAAACATTGACGCATGATAATATAACGCATATATATATATATATATATATATATATATATATATATATATATATATATATATATATATATATATACGCATTATGTACAGAACAAATCTGATTAATACACACAAATTTAAATTTAGATATATATATATATGCAGATTATATTTGCCAGAATTCAAAGACTGGAACTCAATCTCATTCATATATACCGTCTCAAAAGATAAACAAAATAATACATACATATAAACATAAATATACACGCAAGCAAATACATATGTACACATTGTTATATATTGTTTTGATTTATAGTATATGCTGAAATAAATAAACTTGAAAATTCACGAGTATATATACATATTTATATCCTAGAGAGGGGCTTGTCATGAGAGGTTTTTCAATGTTGAGAATATACTTTTGCATTTGAGAGTAATATCAAGTTTTGTGATTTTTGTTCATCCTTACTTCAGCTGTCCCAAGAGACGTTTGTAAATTTTAGCGGACTTCCATCACATATGAGTAAGGAAATATCCCCTTGATATTTTAATCAATTTAAAAGGTAACGAAACACACGCCGTAAGAAAAAGTGTTTTTTTCAACAATGTTTTACTAAAAACTAATTTCTTCTTCAAAATCCGATTAAATAATCATTAAATTAATTTTCAAAGAATCCTGTATTCATATAGCAGCAACTTTATCTCTAGAAAACTTATGATTACATTGTTTGAATTTTTCTTTCGACAAATACCAATCATGACGTAATCGAAGTATATGAAAAAAGTGACATAAAAATAGCCTAAAACCTGATTTAAGTACACTGAAGTATTTTTTCAACTTTAACTTAGATTTCCAAGAAATTATTGAAATTATTACAATATGTTTTCAAGTTCAAAGAAAAGGTCTGTGATAATTGTTACAACTTGTAATGTTTTCGGTATCTTTCCTATTTCAGATTAGTAACACACAAATAATATCATTTTATACGAATGTATTTTGGGATTATATACAGGAAATGTGTTTCTGGTCAACATTCTTCGATATTAACAAAAATATAGCGTGGCATGTTTAGTGCATTACAAAGCAACGGTCACTGACATTCAAGTAGAGATATATTGGTGAATGAAGATAGCAATAGAGACTGAGACACAACTATATATAAGTATGTATGTATGTATATATGTATATCCCATACAAATAATTTTCTTATGTTATTTCTTGGGCCCTTCAATTTTTGTATTAAGTTGTTATTTTTTAACAAACCAGACAAAAATGAATTATACGTGAATAATAATGTTTAATTTAACGTAGTCTTTCATGGATCAATTATCTATCTCTATGTAATGTTATAAATATCCTCAAACAAAATGAAGTATATTTTAAAAGACATATTTCTTCAGAGTTAGGGTCTAAAATCTCAATGTCCTGGGCAACAGCACTGTTCGCAATGCCCTAAGTACGGTCCCGTGTCCCAAAGGAAAATAATTCTCTTCTATCCCCAATGTTTACTTTTCCTATCTCAATCATTGATCGGAGAAGGTTGAATTGAAACATTCATCTTATTTATACAGAGCCATTAATATCATATGCTGCGATATATGTATATTTAATATAGGTACGCACACATGTGCTCATACATGTGTCTATGAATGAATGTATGTATACTTAATGAACATCTGAAGAGAGACTATAGATATAATGACGTGGTTATATATGAATGAATATCGGGTGTCGAATAATAATATTTAGTACGTAATTGTGTTGATTTTTTTTACCTACCTGATGCGAATATAGACCGTAAGAAGACATTCTCGCATGAGGCAGTCTGAACGCGACAATGCTGTATGTGTTAAATGATCCTAGTGTTCAGTACCTTTCTATGCTGCAACTGTCCTATGGATGATAGTGATGATGATGCCGATTACCTTTTGCCGTTGACCGTACTTTGTAGATGATGATGATGATGGTGGTGGTTGTTATAGTGGTGGTAGCGTCGCCGTCTTCATCGTTGTTGTTCTGGGTGGTGCTGGTGGTGATGGTGGTTGTGGTGATGCTGGAAATGGTGTTGATATTGATGTTGCTAGTGATGCTGATATATTAGTGTTTTGTTTACAACCGACGCTACCCGCCACTACCCCTATCTCTTGTTGCTGGAGAAGTGAAAGTACCCGGAGTAGGGGGAGTAGTTTGTAGTTGTGGTGTTAATCAGAGAGAGAGAGAGAGAGAGAAAGAGAGAGAGAGAGAGAGAGAGAGAGAGAGAGAGAGAGAGAGAGAGAGAGAGAGAGAGATTCGAGTAACGCCTTCTCAACACTCTCACTCCTCCTCCTTTCTGATGTTCCAATGTAGCTTACTGGTTTCTCTTGGTTTCCTATTCTCTACTTTCGTTTTCATCTTCGTCATGTTTTTAATCTTCATTTATTTTTGTGGCTTTTCTCACATCTTCCTGTACCTCCTTTCTCTGCTTTCTTTCGTTTTTCTACCTTCCTTTCTTCTTCCTTTATTCCTTTCTTTCTTCCTTTTTCTTATTTTCTTTCTTCCCTTCTTTTCTTATCTTCCTCTCTTTTCTTTCTTTCTTTCTTTCTTACTTTCTTTCTTCCTTTTTCATTTTTTCTTTCTCTCTTTCTTACTATTTCCTATCTTTCTTTTTTCTTCCCTCTTCTTTTTTCTTTTTTCCTCTCTTTGCCTTTCTTTCTTTCTTTCTTTCTTTCATTTTTCTCTTTTTTTCTTTCTTATATCTTTCTTTCTTCTTTCTTTCTTTTTCTTTTCTTCCTTTTTTTTCCTTTCTTTCCTTTCCTTTTTTTTGTCTTTCTTCTTCTCTTCTTCTTTCTTTCTTTTTTTCTCGGCTAATTTTTTATCCGACTATCTATGTCAGTCTGCTCAATATCCAGTTATCGAGTGAATGTGGGGTTACGACGTATACCTACTTAGCCTATTGATGGGAACATCAGTGTATACCTAGTTCCTGAAACCCATTGACATCTCTGGTTGCAGCTTCTGTCGACTGAATTGGATGGGTATAAGTATTCGCTCGTGTCTGTCCCTCCACCTGATTGTCAATACGATATCTCCGAAAGTTCTCAACGAATTTCAATGAAATTTCGTGGAAGGGTAGGCTACGGAAGAAGTGATTAAATTTGAGGGTGGATCCAGGAATTCGTTTTCTCTTGAGGGATATTTTTTTTACTATTCTATAAGAAAGGAGGTTGAAAATTCACCGTTGATAACGGAAGTAAAAAGGATAAATCATTACTTCTCAAGGGAAATTACTCAATATTTGAACATATAAGTTTTCTCTTTTTGGCATTTTGATTTAATTCAGTTTTTAACTAATGTACGACGTTGGCAGAGGCATGCGTTCTCTCAATGCTTTCTAATTTCTGCATGTCTCTTAAGTTTTCATCTTTTAGTAGTTCTTTCTTTCTATCTTAGACAGTTAGTCTACTCAATATCTATTCATCCATCTATCTATCTATCTTAGTTCCTATCTATCTGTCTGTTCCTATCTATCTATCTATCTATCTATCTCAGGCTGTTCATACCTATCTATCTATCTATCGATCCATCTATCTATCTATCTATCCCAGTCGGTTCATATCTATCTATCTATCTATCTATATTCATCTTTCTTTTCTTCTTCCTTTCCTTCTATCTCTATCTATCTGTTCATATCTATCTACATATCTATCTACCACAGTCTGTTTGAATCTATCTATCTATCTGTCTGTTTCTACCTAACTATCTGTTCATATTTATCTAACTCTCTCTATCTATCTATCTCTCTCCCTCATTTTTTTTTAATGTATGTATGTATGCATGCATCTATCTGCTCGTCGATTATTTTCAATCTACCAAACTATATATGTTTTTATCTATCATTTCAAACTATATATATATATATATATATATATATATATATATATATATATACATATATGTATATATATATATATAATTTCTCTCTTGAGCTGTAATTATCCATCTATCAACTCCAGTATGTAAGTTTATAGCTATCTTTGTATGTTTATGTAACAAAGAATGTACGTGCGCATTATACATTAGCACATACATTTCAATCGCCCCCCTTATCGTATGTACCTGCGTACACGTGCCTGCTGACGTGTGGCTAGTGGTATACATGTGTCCGTCTGTCTAAGTTGGCAGGACACGTGGCTTCATTGTTAGAATTCAAGTATGCGGGACAGCCCGTATGAGTTTATTTGTTCGCGCTGGTCTACCTCTGTATGCTTACTCTACAGGTAGGATGAGCAACCCACCTGTACGTATAATAGCGTATTTCGCAAGCGGTAACGACACAATAATTGGGCTGTAGACTTTACACAGTACAAAAGGTGTGAAATAGGGACGCGTGTGTCTTGGTTCAAGCACGAAATGAAAGTTATTTCTTTAAAATACACACTGCTGCTTATGAGTTAATATATCACTATAATTTGAGAAATGTGTGTGTGTGTGTGTGTGTGTGTGCAGGTGTGTGTATGCACTCAGATAACCTGACAACTTGCCATAGTGCATAGTTCATATTCGCCAGATATGTTGGTCCGTGCACCGGACATAACAGTGTCAAGTTTGGAGTTCTTTAGGTCAGCAGTTCTCGATATGTGAGATGTGCTCGATTTACAATAAAAAAAATTGTACTGAAATGAACATATATTTTGTGACCGTAAAAGGTGACATTTTTATGACACGATCTGCATCTATAATCATTTCGAAGTGGTTTCGGAATAGAATTGAGAGAGCGAGTGCATGACGGATGGAGAAGAAGAGAAAGAGAGAAAGAGAGAATGATTTTTGACGAATCTTTCTAAAGAACCAGATAAAATCAAAGTTATAGTTAGATAACGTAACAGCTTTCTTTAAGAAAGCGTTCTGTTTTGATTGTTATTAATATTTATGATGATATTTCTGTTTTGATTGTTGCTATCAATGACATCCTAAATAAAGAAAGGATAGCGACTCATTTTTTCAAGTTTGATCAAATGTAGTTAATTCAAATATATACGTGAAATTATTTCACGGGAATTATTCAGTAAAATTAATAAAACAAAGACACACACATGTATATAACATAGGTCAAACACATAGGCTTAAAAAATTCGTCTCAATTCGTTATCCTAGAATTAAATCATACCTGTAAACCCTGGTGTGAGGATGCTTTTCCAATATCACAATTGTAAATTCTTGTAAAAGTTCCTCACGCCACATAAGTATATCCTCGAACTGAAGTGATTTTTAAAAAAGGGGAAACGTAAAATTACCAGAAATAATTAATGGAATTTTTATACCGCGATATTTTTCATTTTTCCAAATTGATGGATGGATTTTTGTGGCCTTACTCTATATTTCTGATTACGCTGTCAAACCAGTGTCGTAGAATAACGGTCTGTGTCAAAGTTGTGATAAAAATCGAATGAAAATTAGGACGAAGGTAAAAACTAGTCAAAATTAATGATAAATTTTTTTCTTCTTTACACTCATTTTGCAAGCCCCAGTTTAAGAACTCAGAATTACATTTTTTTAAATAACGTTTTTTATTGCACATTTTTACCACCAAAAATGCTTTTTTTTTAAGAATAAAGAAATATGAATATCCGAATAAATCAAGTCTTTCGTTTATCATTCACCCTTTATTCACTCCCCCAGTCTCATTCTCACCCACCAAATAATTTCACTCACCCTTGGGTGAATCATCAGATTACGAAACTGTTGGCAAGCTATAGGTAGCTCAATCATAAAGAAAAAGAAAATCCCACTGGTCCTACACAAAAGGTCTTCCTCTTGATAGTTATCTATGGAGCTGAAACATGGAACCCAATCAAAAGATTGACACTCAAACTGAAAACCATGCAACGTGCACGGGAGAGAATCATGCACAACATCACATGGAGGGATCACAAGACAGCACAGTATATTAGAGAAAAAAACAGGAGTAAGAGATATCAGAGGAGCCATTAGAAAACTTAAATAGCAATTGGTTTTGTATTACCACAATTTGAAGGCCGAAGAACAGATCGACCCAAAGTGTTGTGATTGAAAAGACACGACTATATGAGGCGATGGTTTCTTGAACAACCCACGAAGACCCAATTATTGCTTCTGTTGCAGTTATGTGTTTTTTTTACGGGGCCAGGGTGTTAGCCTGACGCCCCAAAGCAACTGCTATTCAGGGCTTGAGAGTTTCAACTGCCCTGCCACGTACTTAAAGCTGGGTGGGGAAGATATTGCTTCATGCCTTTCCCGAGGGAATTACTGCGAAGTGAATGCAAACGGCCCCAATCAGAATTTGAACTCAGTTCCATTATTCGTGCTGTTAACAAGTAACTTGAGCAGCCCGAAGGGAAATTTCAGCTATCTCGGTGGTCAATTTAAGTAACAAATAACGAGCGCTATACATGCCGATTTAGTTCTATTGGAGCTAAATCTAGCTGCTTTTTGGGTGCATTTAGCTCTTATAAGTTACTGACTGACTGACTGACTGACTGACAACGAAACGATATTTCTAAGAAAAGGCATTTTAAAGGAAAGGGGCGTTAAATGCAGGTGCTTTTGAATGAAAGGGCTTTTAAAGGAGAGAGCTTAGAAATGGGCTTTTAGGGGAAGGGAATTTTACAGGGACCCGTGAAATCTAAACAGCGCATCTATGGTTGATTTTCAGGCTCGTTTTTTAATGCAATGAAATGATGATTGCCAAGTTAGTATTTCAGGCCATTGAACTATTGCTAGTGCAGCGAGTTCGATCCTTATTAGGCACCCCACTATTTGGTCCATCTACCAGATCAATAAGCATTTGAAATATCTACTTCGGGCGTTTGTCTTGAAAGGATAGTTAACAAACTTGTCTAACAGACCGCGGCTATCTTCATGAGTTCGACCGTTGTGATTCTACATCAGACAAAGCCAAGCCCAGACCCCCTTTGTTTTCCGAAAATTCACTTTACAGTACTTCTTCGCCTTTACGAAAAAAGGGCAAACAATGAAAGTAGCATTCAGCGTTTGATTTCCTGCATAACGTTATAGAGACAGCGTACAGTCGTTTCATCTCTCACAACTCAGCCTAACATACCATCATTACTATTCTTTGTATCCACGAATGCTCAAAATTTCCCCAGTTTGATTTTATGGTAATAGTTTCTTCACTTGACACCAGCATCGGTTTACGAAAGGTTCTTATCGAAACGCTCTACTTATGGTTCGAGGGAACTTTAAATTGAGCCTTCTTGGTGACTCAGGTGTTCGCATGTTCCCACCAGTACCACATGACGGGGTTCGAACCCATTCAAACTCAGGATATCGAATGCTGACTTTCAAACCAGACAGGGTCTCCCCATTGAGCAATACATTCTTTTTTGCATTTTCACCCTGCACTAAGATGAGTAAACATCTATATGTTAAGCGGTAGATTGATGGGGATTCTGTAATGAAATTTAGAAAAACACCTTGGTTCGGTCTATAAATCTGATATCCACCCTCCTAGATCAAGGACCCTCTTCCTTGAAAATGAATTTTACCAGGGACCCAAGGCTTTTGAAAGGTGCGCCTACTCCAGAAGCCCACGGACCTCCTGTAATATCTTTGTGGACACCCTCCTCCCGGGTCCATAGACCCCTGATTGAGAACCCCTGTTCTAGATTATTTAGAGATAATTATCTTTATCCTCCCAACCACTGGGGAATTACCCCCGACTCTTTGTTGTGTACATCCACACGCATGCCCGCTTCAGTGAGTTAAAGTCAAAATGAATGCGCTGACTTATTTGTATTTGATCACTTATGACATAATGTGTTTTGTTCAGGAGCACACGTGTATATATAATGATTATATCTATGTGACATATCTTTCATTGGAGACAATTGTATTTGAAGGTGTGCGCGTGCATTCGTGTGCCGTGGGGCGGGTTGGCTGTTTGTATACAAGTTGTACACACACACACACACACATATATATATATAGATACAAACATATATATATATATATATATATATATATATATATATATATATATATATATATATAAGTAACCTGGGTCATACGCGTTTTGTGTGAGTTTAGATAAGTGTGCCAGTACGTATGTAATGCCATACGTATTTATATAATTACTTTAAAGAAAGTAAGGAAAAAAGAAATAAGGAGATTGGAAGAAAGAAAGAAAGAAGAGATGATGGAAGAAAGATGGAAACGAAATTGAAAGAAGGAAAAAAAAGAAAGAAAAGGGAAGATGGAAGAAATGAATAAGTAAAATGAAATAAATAAAAAAAGAAAGAAAGAAATTAAAGAAAGGGACAGGAAAGATAGACATGAATGTAAAAAAGTTTGGCTACGTCAAGGTCAAACTCCCTTGCTTCATTAAAATCTTAAAAGTAAACAAAACAGAATTCATTTCTCAATACAATATAATTCCCAAACTATGTGTCTCATTTGAACATCTGCATTAATAGTTCTGGTAAAGAAAAAACTCGACCTGAGAACAGCGGCTGAATTCGTCATCAGTTTTTGTGTATTTGACGTCACTAATTTTTGGCTTTTTTTTTAAAATACAAATATGCCAAACCTGTACGTTATTTTATGACATCATAGCTGTTAGTTTCTTGATAACGTTATACCTTTAATGACATCACACCTCTCTTTTCCTATTTCTGTTTTTTAACGTGACTGGGACCGACCGACCGACCGATCGACCGACTGAAAAGCATCTTATTGAGATGTGTCGGCACATCTAGAGAAGCGAAGTTAAGTAAAGTAAAAACGAGAAAGTCGTAAAACTAAAAGAAGGAGAACAAGAACGAATAAAATATGGAGTCAGGGTGAGTGATGAAGAGAATCACGCACAAATGCTGCATAATCCCATGGAATTTTCTATGTGTATCACTGTGACCCTGGGGAGATTTTCAGCAATATTTTAAAAATCACCCACCAACACATTTCTGTTTAGGGAGGGGATCGATTTACAATGTAAATTCATGCTCAAATCGACACAATCTTCCTGTGCTCGCTTTTCACCTGATTCTCATGGGTGCTGACGAAAGCTCTTAATCACATGGAGAGTGGTGAGTTCATATCGTTCATAGAGAGGAGAGGAGAGTGAGAGGGGAAATATCGGCTGCAGATTGGAATTGCTTTATATCGTTATCTGTTGGCGCTTGAGTATCGTTCACAGAGATGGGCTGAGAGCAAGGAGAAAATGGCTGTTTATTTCTTGTTAAGTGTCGTGTACAATCAACATTTTCCCCAAATAGTAATTGAAAAAAAAGCTCTAGAAGTCATAAATATCACCTTTTAAAGATAAATTAAATGAAACATCTGATTTACATCTATCTATCTATTCATTTAATCAATCTTAACGAATTCTTTTTTTTTTTTTAAAGCAATTAAATCCCGACTTTTAGAGCAGATATTACTAGTAGTAGTAGTAGTAGTAGTAGTTGTAGTGGTGGTAGTAGTAGTAGTAGTAGTAGTAGTAGTTGTAGTAGTAGTAGTGGTAGTAGTAGTAGTAGTAGTAGTAAATTTTGGAATACATCTTGGCGTGGATTATGATCTGCGAACTTTCCCAAATTCTGCGATTCTTGGCACAATTTACATCTTGAGAAAAGTTTTCTCTATCCCAAGTCTAAGGGACCTGCGCGAAAAGATAATAATAATAATAATAATAATAATAATAATAATAATAATAATAATAATAATAATAATAATAATAATAATAATAAAAATAATAATAATAATAATGACAGGTGTAGTTGGTTACTCAATGGAAACAAATGTCTTTTAACAGCATCCCGTGTTGGGGGTGATCGATTAAAGAAACGGAAAAGGCGGAGATTAATGAATAAATGACTTCTCTTGACTTTTTTGACAGTGGTCACTAAAAACAGTCTGCATTTTCAAAAAGCAAACGGATAACGGGCCAAGTTATCAATTTGGCATAAACTTACATTTCAAACTAAACCCCACACTAACAACCTATATACGGGGGTGGTATTTAAAGAGAAAAACGCTTCTACTAGACATAACAAGGAATATTCTGGAAAAAAAAATTCAACCTTCATTGTAGGTGGCCTGTGTGCACACTATTACGTAACCAGTTAGCCGGACCAACTTGGAAACTGAAGAAACCTATGTTGACAGATCTGGTCATTTTGGTCAACAGTTTCTAGTAAGGAAACTACACGGAGGTAATGAAAAGAAGTGACTATCAAGATTAACGAGAAAGGAGAGATAAAAACGCGTGGGGTGGGAGTCAAATGACAATTTTACTTTCAAGTTTTCATCTAAAATTTAGTAAAAAAAACATCTTAAAACATCCAGAAACATATACAGTGTGTCCCTGAAAAATGTAAGTGCATTTTGTTTGGTAAGATCTGCTCTAATTCTCACCTGGAAGTGGATTAGACCCATTTGCGGGGCTACGGTTGTTTGAGACAATAATAATCCTTTTTATGGAAGGGTTTAATTAACTTTCAGGTAGGGACAGGGACCACAACAGTTATTAACAAACAAATTATGTGTATAGATTTCTGATACACACAATAAATTCTCCACACACACACACACACACACACACACACATATATATATATATATATATATATATATATATATATATATATATATAAGAAGTATTACAGCTAAATTGAATGTAATTTTAATTGTTAACGTTACTTTATTAAGATATTACTTAATTTATTAAAATATTTCTTATTTTGTTTCTATAAATCAAATAAAAAATACCTTGATCAGTGCAGTTAATCTGTTCAAGAAATTTTCGTACCGTTCAAAATCACAACGTTCAAATCTTTTTATAATTCATTGTGTGTGTTCTTACCCTGTTTATACTAAGTTAAATCAGTATGTAATGCAATACCTCACTAATCACACTGTTCAAAATCCTGTTATAATTGATTGTGTTTTTTGTTTCCAGTTCAAACTTAGTTATATCATTTTGGACAGCAATACCCTGAGTGAAGTACATCAAAACCTGCACGAATCAAAACCGAACTATTCAAGGTTCCTTCATTTCTTATTTATAAAAAATCACCTAAATAGCAATTTTTTAGCCTAGATGAAACCGAAAAATAGCTAGATTTAGACGAAAAACATCTAAATTAGCAACCGCTGTGGGAGTTCATATAGGTATCCTATGGGTCTTTCAGCATTGTCCGACCGTGGATGCCTGGGCGTGGGCAGGCAGGAGGAAAGGGAGGAGCGAACGCGTCAAAATCAGGACTTCTATTGGTGTAGAATTCACAGTGGCCGCTCGTTTAGTAAGAACGTTTCAGGGCTGATACCTTAAGAAAATCGCAACCTACAACAGCGTTTCTTAAACTGGTAAATTAATCACTTCAGGGTCTGGGACGGATCAAGCCTGTAGTGTCGAGCCCGTAGCATATGCTATAAAGGGGCTCCAAATTGAGAAATCAAGTATGAATATTAAAACATACATCTTTTTACTTGCAAATTATTTTTTATACCATTTGCTATAAAGGCAGATGATACACCACATATATCGAACAGTTCGGTAATAGTTTTACTCTTTTTTCGTTTTGATCTTTGAGCAGTGGCTATGACTTTAGTTTCAAATACCTTTGTATTTATGTGTCGTATACGTATAATGTAGATACCAATCTCCCATCTATAACTGAATTAAAATATTTACTCCGCTTAAAGGTAGTAATTTATTAAAAACGCTAACCCTAAACACCCTGTCGTTCATAAAAGTTGAGGGTGGTATAGTAATATAGCAATAAAGCAAGTGAAGAATCACTGAATTGAGATTCGTAAGTTTGAAGCATTTAGCACGGACCCCTGGAAATCGCAGGGCCAGTAGCATTTGCTACTTTTACTATATAGTTAATCCTGCACTATTTAAGGTGAATTGAATCATTTCGGGAGCGAATGAAACAACTGGGGTAAATGATGCGTGAATGCCACAGCAAAGGCGAATCGTTTTTTTTTTTTTTGTGGTAAACATGAAAATAAAAAAGAGAACATTATTTCTAAAACTCTGATTCTCAAGTTCTAAGTTTGCAAGTTTGTAAGATTCATGTAAATTTGAACGATTCCGATATTTTTAGTTGTCACTCTAAGCTTTCTATGCATAATTTTAGGATGTTCAAAAAACATGGATAAAATAAATACTTTAGAAGAAATGGGTTAATTTATGCTTTTCGCTAATAATGCTAAATGAATTAAAATTATACACAAAGGAAAATAAGATGAAAAGAATCAAAAACACGAGGAGATTTAGTCATAGATGAATGAGATTTTGTAATAAAGACTTGAGGGTTGATGGCACTGAAATAGTTTCATAAAAACTGACCTATAGGCGCTGAATCCACTGTAGTAAAGCTCTCTCTATCTCTCTCTCTCTCTCTCTCTCTTTGCAAGGGCTAGATCCAGAATCGAAAGAGAACAGAAGTAAAAATAATAATAACAATAGTGTCTCTGTATCATGGACAGTGTGACTTTTAATGTTTGTTTCCTAGTCTATAATAATGGACTCTTCCACTTTAGGGTAAAAATCTTGCCAGTAAAAATATCTCCCTCTCACCGAGTGAAACAATGGACTCTTTCACTAAACAAGTTTAGCAATTCCTTTTTCTAAAAAGAATTTCTCATAGAAATTCAAATTTATCCGTGAAACCAAATGAAAAATTTACGACTCAAAATGATGCGCACACTTCCGTATCTTTCTTCTGTTGAAGGTATTTTTTTACGTGTCGTTTGTTTATCGTACTTATTCTTGAAGTTTCTTTTAATTAGTATTGCTGGGCCATTCTGTACAAGTGAGTTCCAGTCGTTTGATATTCTCTGAGAGAAGTTTTTTCTGCTACGATTGTTTTTGCTGTGCGCTTTATCAAATTTGTTGTGTCTTCTAATCATTGTAAATGACTTTTTTGCTTTGATATTATGTATTTCATCATTTTGAATGTTTCTATTGCATCACCTAAATTCTTATTTCCCCTATTGTAATTAGTTTCAGTATTTGAAGTCAGTCTTCGTATGGGAAATTTTTAAAGTTCTGAGACCATTTTCGTTGCCCTTATTTTTATTTACGTGTATACTTTGCATTTGTCTACGTTGAAGAAAAGTTGCCGTGTTTCAAATAATTCTTCTGATTAATTTGATGTCTTCTTTTATGTTTTATTGAGCAAGCCCAGCCTTCAAAAACAAGAAAATCTCTTTAATCCTAAAACGAAGTGTATGCAACCAATGCATCCTCCTAATAGTCACTTATGGAGCTGAAACATGGAACCTAACCAAAAGACAGATCCACAAATTGAGAACCATGCAACGTGCACATGAAAGAATTATGCTCAACCTCACATGGAGAGACTACAAGACAACACGATACATCCAGGAGATGACAGGACTCAGAGACATCATAGAATCAATAAAAAAAATCAAATCGCAATGGGCTGGCCATGTCGCACGAATGGCAGACAACCGATGGACATTGCGACTCACCACATGGATCCTCAGAGATCACATGCGCAACCGAGACTGGCAGAGTATTAGATGGAGAGACGAGCAAGATAAATTCAAAAAGTACTGACTCTGCGACGCCCACGATAGAGAAGTGTGGCAAATCCTGGAGAAGGTCTATGTCTAACGACGGACGTTAACAGACTGATGATGATATTTTGCAGTCGTCTGCGAAAGTTGCATTTTGATTGTTTCCGGCAGGTCATTCAGAATCGAGATAGGAAATGCAGGAAATATTTTCTTTGAGATTATTAAGGTTAGGTAGCGGAAGATTTGATCGAAATTAAGGTATTGAAAGATAGCAATAAAAGAAAGAGAAAGTAACAGTATCTAATTATACTAGTATTTTTGAAAGTATCATCAACAGCTGCCTTTTAACTTCTGTCGTTGGAAGATTCCCCAAGATTCGCTGAGATCTCTCAATCATGGGCGTCGCAATGCCAATATCTCCTGAACCTGTCTAAATCTTCAAGCTATCTTATTTTCTATCAGCCACAGTTTCGCATACGATCTCTGAGAATCCACGTTGTGAGTCATGATGTCCAGAGGTTTGTCTAATATTCTTACAACATGGCCTGCACATTGACATTAGAGTTTTTTAACAGATTCTGTGGTATCTCTGACTCTTGATTTTCCTCTAATATACTGTGCTGTCTTTTGATCCCTCCATGTGATACCTAGCATGATCCATTCCTGTAAGCGTTGCATGGTTCTTAGTTCGAGTTTATCCTTTGGTTTGGTTCCACGTTACAGCTCCATGGATGACTATCGCTATGAGGCATAAGAATCAAATCTCATTCAAAGAGTTTCTCAGAGGTTGTTCGCTTCTACTGCCTTCATCTTCATACCTAATGCTTGTTGAATGGTGGAATTCTGCAAGGCCTCTGTCCGTCTGTCCACCTGTTACACATTTTGATGAAAATTATGTTGAAACGGGTGGGTGAAGAGAAATGATTCTGAGAATGAAGCTGCAACATAGTGAGAGAAGTTAGGGATAAAACATAAAGATATCGCTAAAGGAGAACGACTTAATTTGGCTCTTTAGAAAAGAAAAAGGCAATAAAGTAAAATGAGATGGAATTGAACTTAAGCAACGTCTGCACTTCAGTAATCATACTGATGGCCGCTTAGAGGTACAAGGTGCTGTAAGTGAGAATCGTAAAGTGAGTAATGCCATTTCGGGTGCTTGTCGCCTGTAAGTCTATTTCACATGTAGCGAACCGATACAAAAGAAACTTATAACATGGGAAGGCCAGGCATGAGCAGCTGATGCCGTAGCCAGCATAAGAACACTAGCTACAACTAAGAAGCACTTGGAGAGCGCATACCCCTGCATCCCTTGTGCATGGATTCGAATAAGATTTTAATCACTTCTTTCGTAGTTTATTTCCCACCGTTCCACAAGATGTCATTGGGATTCATCAAGAACTTTCGGAGATATAATGTCCACAGATATGACCTTTTGGTGATATCATGATGCATGGACATATAACTACGGTGTAGGGGAGAAAACTGTGTATGGACGCACCCCTGAATTTAGCCACTTCTTTCGTAACCTATTGTCCCCAATACCATAAATTCTCATTGAAATCTTTCGAGGACTCTTGGAGATATAGTGTAGGCATATATGAGCGTATATTTAAGTGTATGAAAAGAAAATAGAAAAATATCGCTCAATGAAAAAAAGAATTCCGAGATCCAACCCCACAAAATTTAACGAAATCTTCTTCACCTAATTTGCCACCCTTCCATAAAATTTCATTGAAATGTTTTTCGAGATATTGCATGGACTGACAGACACACTACAAACGAAAAACACGGAGGGAATAACACAAGGTAATACACATACCTCTACAAATTCGTTGTCAGAGGTGAATATTGATCTATTTTGGAAAAGAAATTTGATGGAAGCCATATTTGTTTGTAGAAGAGGAGGACAGCTGCATCTGATTGCTTTTTATACTCAGTTGGAAAAAACAAAACAAAGATGTTTTTCCCCTTTCCTTAATTTGTTGTCGTTCTGGAATCATACAACACCTGAATGTTTCGCTTTAACCTTCTGAGATTGACGATCGCTTTAAAAACTGCCGAAAGGGCATAGAGAAAATTAAAGAAAGAATAAATAAAAATGAAGAAAACTGTCGTTGTAACTGTTCTGTGATTTAAAGAAAGTATTAAAAAAAGATGAAATCCTCCTAATCCGAATTAGTTGGGAAAAAAAAGGAAAGAAAAAAGAAATGATATAAGAAACTAAGGCCTGCATTTCCTGAAAGAACTGCAACTGTGATTGCGCTGCAGCGTGGCACCCCAAACCTAAATTAAAGCACACAAAATTACTTGCGCAAAATATTTTAAAACCTCCACAAGGGAAGTAACCGGATACTTCAAAACTACGGATGTAAGAGTCTGGTTTAGCAGTATAGTTACATTGTAAACATTACCTTACCTCTAAAACCTTTAGAAAAATAATTTTGCTTGTGAACTGTACGTAAGCGTAATACATGGCATTAAAACGCACCAATTAAGGATGGAATGGCGTTGATATTTCGAAAACTGTGGAAGGAGAAGCAATGCCAAAAAGACAAAAACAAAAAGCAGAATAATAATGGGCGGATAAAAAAATACATAGAAGAGCAATAGAGAGCTTGTGCATGCGCAATCGCACTAATAAATGAATATTCAAGATATGCAAATGAGGATCTGCATGGTCTACCGATAGCATTATATTTTAGATGACCTCCTGCCATTTTCTTTATAACTGAAAATTGTTGACCATGTCTGTTTCTATTATTAGTCAAATATTTTCTGTTTAATGTTCAATTAATTGGTGAATCCATTTTTTTTTTCGTCAACATAGAAAGTGTGCATTCGATGATTGGTTTAAAGCAAAGAAAAACAAAATATTTCCAGATGCGCCACTGACAGGCTGATATACCGGAATGGGAGTTACCTCGCTTGCTCAGTGTTGCAAATTTAGATATTTTCTATCTAGATCTACATATTTTTTGTTGCGTCTAGATGTCAGAGATCGCCATTTAGATGATTTCTTGCAAGAAATAAGTAATATTTTTATTTAATCTATAATAGTAAAATAATATTTTTGATATATTCAGTAATATCTCAATAAACTAAGTGTTGAAGATTGACGTTACTTTCAATTGATTAATAATACGTTATGTATTTCCTAGATTTTAGAAATATATCTGAAGAATCTTGATGTTTCTACGTTTTTAAAGATATTTTTCGACTCGATTTTAGATGTAAAAAAAAAGAGTTGCCATCTTGAATTCTCAATGAATTGTATGTATTATCCAAATGACAATTCCCAAGAACTATGCATGGTATATAATTCGACTAATTATGTCCTTAATATTAGGAAATCATTAGAAAATTAATTTGAGAGCATTTGAAAATCAATGATGGCTTGATATTCAGATTATTTTTGGTTGCCTTTGGCTATAAGTGTACCAATGTATATGCTTTTATCACCAAATGCACAATTATTTGCCTTAGCCTCCCCAGCGATGACAGTCATTTACTGACTGACGGGCTGACATTCGAAAAGACTCCCACCACCAAGTGTTCCCTCTTCCTATAATATCTGCGAGTGCAAGTGAGAGAACTGGTCTGATTTCCATGCTTGTTTCGCATTATTTTGATGAGATAAATGGAAGTTTGTTGTTGACTGTGATTGTTGTGTTCGATCTCAGGGTATAAGTCAGGATTTCTAATGCTGATTTTCAAGACAGACAAGCTCTTCCCAATCTTGAACGATGGGTACAATACAATCTACTGATTCACATTTCTTTGCGACAGAGACAACACGCTTTCCTAAATACCGTATTTGCATATTAGAAGTGCCCTTGCGCAAGCTATGACTTCAGCTATCCCTGCTGAGGCTCCAGATATTACATTACTACTTACTGGCTCGTTTGCGATGCTTGAAATAGACGTAGAGGCGACAAGCATCTAAAGTGGTAGCATTCACTCCACCCTGTACTATTTTACCATATGCTGATGGTGATGGGATACGGATCCATGACTTTCCCAAGGTCATTAGTGCAAAATGAATACTAACTGTCTCATTCTGCACCTCCGAAATCGCACAACTTTAGAAAAATATCTAGGCAAATATTACTCTGCACTCGATGCTTGGTGATAGTCCATCAAATTCTTATGCAAACCATGCGTCTTAAAAGCTGGGGAAATGCAGTATGTATGTTTACTAAAGTGAATTATACTAAATCTTTTGTCATGTGGATATGTCTCCAGTCAAAATTGATTAATAACTTTTTACAGCTGACTGCCTGGGCAAATTAGGGAGTGGTTTTGGAGAGTGGTTTACCCTAATGCTCACTCACCCCCTTTTTTCTCTCTCTCTCTCTCTTTTAAACTTCACGGCATGCCAATGGCAAGTTATTTTGTCATGAAATATGGCAACAGGACGTAGCAAAGAGGAGTGAATTCATACTTTTCTTGGAAGTATTGGCGCGGTATTTCAAGATGCTCCGTTTTATCTCCTTTCCGTGTGGTGGATCATTAAGTCGTCCGTGCACTTCTAACTAAACGCTTTGTATATTTGTTTATTTTGTCTTCTATCGCGCTAAGGGACGCCACTCGTCTATATCATCATTAAGTAGGTTTGTAGTAACAAAAAAATTCTGTTCTGATGACGTAATGAAAATGTAAAAAAGTTTTTAAAAAAATGAAAACAAAGAATAACAAAAATCTGTTTGTGTAAAAGAGAACGCTATTCCCCAAGCTCGCTGCAATGCAAACCTCTATTATCCGCGTATATAAAATGCAATGTCTATCCATATATTCCATATAGTTTAATGATATTTCAAATGCTAGTTTTTCATTGTATTTTCATATTCCATTATTTCAAAGATTTGTATATCCCTCATAGGATTTCATTTCTTAAAAAAATAAAAAAAACGAACTTTTCACGCACATATGATCAGGGTGTGCTCACAAAAAAGCCTATCCTTCTCACACTTAGACGCGTCCGCGGGAGAGCATTAAATCTTATTGTTCGCGTTAGTAACCGGATAATTCATATTTTACCCTATACAATAGAGTTTTTTTTTCTTTTTCATACATTTTTTCTCGCTCTCTCATTTTACATATGGCGCAACCGAACCTTGTTTGTCCGTCATCGGGTTTCAGACTGATAATAAAGCCGGCAAACCCCACCCACCACAAATGTCACTCCCAATTGTTGATACCATTGTTAGTACTGAACTTACAGTTACTTTATCACTGCTTATGTACCTAATACTAATATTACTAAAATTGTAAGCGTTAATATTATTGGTAACGGATCAGGTTAGTCACTCAATACAAACCGCTATGTGACCAATGTCTTATCAGCATGTCCTGTTGGGGGTGATGAATATAAAAAAAAGCAGTCATCAATGAATAAGTCACTTCTATCACCTTTTGTTGGATCATTAAAAATTCCGAACTTAGAAAATGAAACAGACGTGAACACTATCGATATAAACTAAGGGACCAATTTAGCATGAACTTACATTGTAAATTGAACCTCCACATAAAAACATTTGGGGAGGGGGATATCTAAAAAGTAGATATAGTGACTTGGCTTCGAGAACGAAGATTTAGGAGGGTTTCCTCCTTCTGATGCTGCTACCCAAGGAACCAGTGAGGCCTATGTTGGAGGGGCAGGCCTTTCCATAGTGATTACTGGCGGAAAGTCTGGTTGTCTGAGGGAGATTTTGTCTTATGGTGATTTTTTTTTGTCTCAGTACGGGAGGTTGTTTGGTAAACTTTGTATCGTCATGTAAGGTGAGGGTTGATGCAGCTGTAGGTTGGGGATCCTTCTCAGTAAATCCTGGCATCTCTTCTGTTGAGGCCTTACTTCTCTATTGACCAAGATATCTTTCTCCGAAAAGTTGGATTTGTTGTAGCTAGTTGTCGTCAACACTCCATCCGTAGTCTGAATACTACAGGTGCGTCTTTTGCAGCATAGCCTTAATGTCTGTACCCCTGGCTGTCCTAAAAAATTTCGTTCTTTGCGATGAAGTCGCTCCAGCGCACTTTGAGGATAGTGCTGAGGTAACGCTGGAGGCATACGTGTCGCTGGTATACGACCCATGTTTCAGTACCGTATTGTTGGATGGACAATACTATGGCTTCTTGGAGTCTAATGTTTGTGTTTTCCTTGAGACTTGTGTTGTTGTAGTCCACCAAAGACATGGTTTGACTAAACCAGATTGTTTTCTCTCTCTCTCTCTCTCTCTCTCTCTCTCTCTCCCTCTCTCTCTGTCCAGCCTGGCATTGGATGATATGATGTAAGGGAAGGCCTGGACGTCTATATACGTAGACGAATCGATGGAGATGGAAGGTAGGTGATACCTTTCCTTCAGTGTAGTTTGGTTTATTCCTGTTTTAGCCTTTAATGGGGCTATTTTTTTCTTATCTATGTCTATCCCAGCATTTCCCCCAAATTTTCGGATCACCTCCCTTTTTGGAGTTTTCATTCCATCAGTGTCCTCAATAAGATCGATCGAAATGGACATATTGAAAATTGAATTTTAAAGTTAAATTTTTTTTTCTAATTTGAAGAAATCTGTCAACTTATCTAAATAATGTAATCACAAATAATTCAACTTATTAATCATTGTGAAACAGCACAATGCCATTGAACTTCAAACGACTGGAAAATAAAATCAGCTTTTCTGATGATTTCATGTAGATATCAATTCTTATTCTTTGCTCCGTCTCCTCACCACCCTTATTCTGCAATGCTGCCCTACCATCCATGCACCCAGCACCCACAAGGGGCTTGTAGTGCCCATTTTGGGAAGCACTGGTTTATCATCATTATCCTTTCATCGTCGGTCGTTGGACACAGACCTTCCCAAGGATTCGCTGAATCTCTCTATCATGGGCGTTGCAAAGTCAATAATTTCTGATCCTGTCAAGTTTGTCTCGCCATCTCATATTCTGCTGGCCTCGGTTCCGTATTTGATCTCTGGGGATCTATATTGTGAGTCGTGTATCTTTGAAGTATGCATCGTACAGTCAAAACTTTCGGAAAACACTCCCTTCAAGAAGAGTGTTTTCTTTATCATTTTTGTTGATTGCACATGCACGTTCCTGATTTCCCTTGAAAAGAATGAAAATTTCCCGTATGTATATTTCAGTATTTTGCTCAAAATGCCATCCAGAACCCTCAGTGGACTTTCTTATAACAGAGAAAGGAGGACCCAGCATTCATGTTTGTATATACGTAAATATTTAAAGTTTACACAAACAAAAACCTGCACGTGCGTGTGCACACTCTCACACACACATGTACACACATGCATGCGCACACACACATATATATATATATATGCATATATATGTGCAAGCGCACATGTGTGTGTACGTGTTTGTTTATAATCATCTGCACACATGTGTGAGTCCATGTGTGCGTATGTGTGTGTGTGCTATATTTACAAAATATAACTCATGTTACGACAGTCTTCGGAGTAGTTGCCCAGAATATTAGCATTCGAAATCTTGCTTTTCTTTCTCCTGTGTGGACAAGATCATCAGCCACTGACCCCGGTAGGAAATACGCAATTGTCTTAGCCAAAAACCATCTCTCTCTCTCTCTCTCTCTCTCCCCCCCCCTCTCTCCCCCCTCTCTCTCTCTCTCTATATATATATATATATGTGTGTGTGTGTGTGTGTATATATATATGTATATATCAGACTGATATCCATCTATCTATCTATATGTATATATATATATCTCAGACATATATATCTATCGATGTAGATAGATAAATAGACAATCAAGAAAGCTTTATGGCTCTAAACACTAGACATCAAAAAACTTTAAAAAAATTTTTTTGTGTGTCACTTCAGTCATTTATTTCCCAATATCTGTCAATGCAATTTATGTAATTTTCTACTGTGTTTTTTCTTTGTTTCCCCGATACTCTGTTATTATGGTAAAGTGCATAGATTGTCTCTTGTTGGGATCATCAGTTGAATGTTCACCCATGCGAATATCAAGTCCGTTGTGTTGGTTTAAAATTCAGGCTAAATTCAAACCAACTTATGATATCTTCTTTGAAAATACTAATTACACAGAAAAAAACTTCTTTGAGTCGATTCTCTACCAACATATCCAACCGAAGAATTTGACAATTATTTACCACTAACCTTGAAGTTAATTTTTCCACGTCGTATAACATCAAGCTTCCTTCAAATATTTTTTAACACTTTTGATTATCAAATAAATTATCTTTATATCTATCAATCTGTCCCAGTCTGTTCATATCAATCGATCACAGTCCATTCATATCTATCTCAGTCTATTCATATCTATATATCTATCTATCTATCTATCTATCTACCTATCTGTCTGTCCCAGTCTGTTCACATCTATCGATCACAGTCCATTCGTATCTATCTCAGTCTGTTCATATCTATCTATCTATCTATCTCTGTCTCTTCATCTATATCCATCGCAGTCTCTTCATATCAATCTATTTATCTCTACATAGATGTTTATGTATCAATGAATACATACAGATGGATAGATACTGTTTGTGCGCACGCACATGCATGTGTGTGTGCGCTTATATGTGCGTGCCTATGATAATATCATTCTTTCTATATCACTGCCACCCTCGTCCCATTCGCCATTTTCCTTCTATTCATCCCCAAGATCCAAATCTCCCCGTCTTAAAAAAAAAAAAATCCCTTCCTGAATAGTCACCCGAATACCCCAGCCCATTTTTTTACAAATTGGTCTGATTGCAGGTGAAACGAGCAAAATGGCACAATCAATTCCGATATTTCGTGGTTTTTGTTTTGTTTTATACAACTGTGGCCGATGCTTCGCCTGAATGTTTCATGACTGAAATCTCGAGTTTGCAACTCAACAAGAAACAAGCAAACAAACATAAAAAGAAAAAACACAAACAAACAAATAAACAAAAATTAAGGGACAGCGGGGGTGGTGACAATAAATAAAGAACCCAACGGAAGAACAATTTTCACAGGATCTCACCGTCCCCGGTTTTTGTTTAGCTTCCTGTCTCAACAAATACAATGCCTTAAAAGAAACTGGAGATGAATGGTGGTAGAGAGTTGGAATGAAAGATAAACTATTGCAATATTATTATTAGTTTTGACTCGCTCTTACCTTCATCCTTCAGTTACTTTTTATCACAGCTTTGAATTGGACTGTAATCCAACGGCAACGATTAAACAGCGTAATCAGAAAATAAAGAACAAGCCCAGGTTGAGAATCTAACTCACACACTCTACCCTGAGGGAGTCCATTATACGCCTGGCTGCTTTTAACCATTCAGCCACGGGGACTTTATAATTGAACTGAAGCTGATTTTATACCTCAAACTTTACTCCTAACATCCAATATTCCACTTTGAATCGGATCGTAATTCTTCGGCAATGATTAAATAGCGCAGTCAAGTGGCCTAACAGTTAACACTGAGAAAAATGGAATCGGCGAAACTAGTTCAGATTCAGGCTGAAGCTGTAGCTGTTCACTTCGTACTACTGTCCTTGCGATAGGTATGAATAAACTCCTCTCTCAGCTATTCGTAAATATCAGTATAGACCGAGATTTCTTACGTTGGTCTCTTTTCAGCAACAGGTAAATAGTACGGTAGACTAGGCTTTGTAATCTTGGTTGGCAAACGGTTTGGGAAATTACCAACTCTGATTTAAAACCAGGAGTGGACCTTCTTAGGCAAACTAGTTCAACTTCTTCCAATAAGCTGGGTCAGTGATTACTGCTGGCTATTTGTAGCGTGTAACCTAGTACAACCTGATGCATGTTACTCGGAGAAATGCTGTGAAGGGAATTTACTCAGCATGGTAACCCGTCAATGTACTTGGTCGTGGGTTGAACTGAAACTGGGGAACAAGAGTCAAAATTTCGTATATACAACAATTGAAGAAATCTATCTCTGTATGTATGCAGTGCGATTACTCGACCACTGTACGACGATATATCAGTCAACGCACAAGACAGTGCAGTGTAGAGTCTGAAGATTTTGGGATCTGCGGTTTTCGAGAAATCTAATAGATAATAATGAAAGATTTAAGAAAACTGTAGATCTCTTCAGGGAGTGAAAAATCATAGTAACTCTATAACCATGCCACGAGGCACTCCCTGCTGATAGGGAGACACAGATGATCAAAACAGCGAGTGATATGGAAGTGTAAAGATTTAAATAAAAGGTTGCTGTCTTTGATTGACAGGACGCAATACAAAAAATAACATCAATAAACAAACTCACTGCTCCCCCGATTAACAGAGCATTTGATGCTCATTTCAAGGACCACAATAAGCTGCTGGGTGAGAAGTGGCATTCCATTGTTAATGAGGACATAAGAACTCAGGAAATAGAAAAAGTGACGAGAAGGATGAAGAATGAAAAATCTAAACTATCTTCGATAGATAAATAAACATAGATTTAAAAAGTCTCTTTTAGTTCTTTATTGGTTGATTGATATTAAATTCCAGATGAAAACAATGTGCAAAATTTGAGCCATCAACAAAATTTTAAAGATAAGTATTCAGGAGACTCAATTGGTCAGAATTCTGCGTTACAAGACACAAAATCACTTTATCACAACCTAAATCTCTCTTCATAGTTTATATAAATAATTTCGCTTGACTTCCGCTTTTATTTGTTGAAATTATCAAAATTTAGTGGAAAAAGATATCTAAACTAGCCACAGTAAAGAGAATTAATTGAAATCCCTTTGAAGCCCTTGTTTCGTGCGGTGAACAAAGAATTATTTTACATTATGACAGAATGCTCCACACACCGTAAAGTCCATCTCCTTCCAAATATGCACCGTTGGAACGGGCTCAGCCCTTGTTTCGAACGATTTAAGAAAAAGAGTCAAGACCAGCACTCCCTTGCACTTGACGCCCCAGGTAACTGTCGGGTTGCCGGTACCTTGGGCCGGACATGTATTCGAGGGTGTAATTATACCACCTACTCAAAAGTAATACAAAGTAATAAAGACAAAGCAGTAACACAACTTGCGATGAAATTACAGCTAAATTAGAAATTGATAAATAGACAAATTAATTAATTAATGAACAGATCTGGTTAGTCCCTGAATAGAAACCGTCAGGCATCCAATGTCTTTTGGTAGCATGCCATGTCTGGTGTAACCAATTTAAAAAATTAAAGAAGGGTGATCAATGAGTAAATTACTTCTCTCGCCTTTCGTTGAGCAGTGACCCATAAAAACCGTTTTAATTTTTAAAAAGTAAGCGGGCTCAAAATAAGGGATCAATGTAGCAGAAACTCACTTTCCAAACTGAACTGTGCACTAAAAAGAATGAAAGAGTGTGGAAAAAAACACGATATCATAGTGAGTGAGCGTTCAAAATTTCATCCCTCTAGCTACATTGGTGTGGTCCATACGCATGCTTACGCTTAGCCAGCCAGCTATACATACAGACCAGCTTCAAAACTGGAAGAAACCTATGTTAACAGGTTTGGTTGACAGTTTCTAATGAGACGAAAATGAATGTTGTAAGCTTAAAAGGAAAGACAAGCCATGTGAGACAAATCAATCAAAACAAATCTTCAATTCAAATGGCAGACGTACAATATTTTTACATACATTAACCTTGCTGACTCTTTCGGATGAATGCCAGAATTTCGCTCAATTAGCCGTCAATGTTTGTTAATTGTTATTTACAACCGATTTCATTCATTCTCCTCTCATTTTTATAATTCGACTTTTGGATTCGTTGACAATAGTTCTTCCTCTTTTAACATACTTTAATTTACTTCGGGAAATGCCGTTTGGTTTCGGTCTTTCTTGTTGCTCTCTAATTTTCTCTTTTCTTATCGTCGCTTTTGTAGCGTTTTTAATTGTTAATTTGTTGCCAAATTTCAGAGATAATTCTAGAGGCTCACCCCCTTGTGTTTTCAAACTTTACTATGGTTCAATGCACTTTTCTATTCTTTTCTACAATCAATCCTTCTTCCCTATCTCTTTCTTCTTCCCCTTTCTTCATTCTTCTTATTTGCATATTATTGCTCTTCTTTTTTTCGGTCTTCCAACTTTTTCTTTCGTTCTTTTTTCTTCCTTTATCATTTCCTTCCTCTTCTTTCATTCTCTCCTTGGTCTCGTCCTCGTTCTCACTATTCTCCCCTAACAACCATTGCTTTGTGTCTCAATCCTTGTCACCTCGTTCTTGCATTTATTTATTAATTATGTCTGCCAGTTAGCAGGACCGGACAGAGCTGGTAATTGGCCCAGGTCAGATGGAAAATGTAAGCCCCATTTCAAAACAGCTCATTAAGTAATTTTGTAATCAGTGCTAAATACGTATGATTTATGAGGGGTTTTATACAAGTACATCTAGTCTATATAATGCACTTGAAAGTAAAAGAACAGTGTAATCGTCCACATTTTGCTACGCCTCTGGAGTAGGCCTCCTTAGAATTGTAGGCCTCCTCAAAATCGTAGGCCCACACCAACTGGCCCACCAACCCCACCAGCCCCCCTCTGCCCAGGCCTGCCAATCAGCCGGCAGGTGGGGCCACGCGCTAATAAGCGGCATTTCTTTCCATTCCTTTTCAAGCTTTGATAAAGAAAGACCAATGTATTTTCCTTTTGTTGAAATATACTTTCTCTAACAACGAAGAGAATACTTATGAATTACACCAATCACAATGTGTAACAAAAGGGTCAGTCAAGAAGACAAATTCAAGAAACATGCCTAATTTAACACGAATGCAGATTAAAGTGTCGAGATGTGGCCGAAGGGATGTAGATAGGGGGAGAAGAAAATTGGCGGGAAATGAATGAGACAAAAAAAGCTAATACCTTCCACTGTAGACATTTATTTATGCAATTATAGTTCACATTTGTGACCTGTATGAATGTGTTTAGTATCCCTAGGGTCGGCCTGTCCATTAGATGAACCGAGACAGGCGCCTTGGACACAATGATCTCAAGTGTGCACTGGCACTGAAGAATCAAAAAATTATTGAAATATAACCGGTACTTATCATAAATATTAGAACTAACAGACATTTTTACATCTAATTGTTTGGTATAAGAGTGAAAACAGGAACATTACGCAAGAAGAACCAAAGTTTATTGCAATCAACACAACAAGTCGTTCATTTAGTCATGTTTTGTGATTCTGAATGCTAAATGTAGGTCTCCTTTTTAATAAAATAAGTTGTAAAATGAAAGAAAAGTATTCCTCTCCTTCAAAAACCTATTTCAGAATCGATCAAGGGGATTGAAAAGGTGAACTCTTATTGCTATGTGGAAGGGGTGCCAAACTAGATCATTGACTCAGATTAAAGATTTGGTATGGGGAGCTGCATCAAAATCTTTAATGGCTCCTGCAATCTTGGGTAATAAAAACAGGTTTCGTGATTGTTTAAATACTTGAGTGCACTGTTTACATAAACCAGACTTCGGCAACCTTCTTGAGCTTTATTCGGGCCACACATTATCTAAAAAATGTCGATCTTATTACAGAAAGCGTACTTACTTTCTATTTTAACCGAACATATGAATTACAATTATTGTATTGTTTATATGAGAAACCAAAACAACAGTAACAACAGTAAAATATGAATCACAATTGATTTTCTGTAAAGAATTATCAAAGACTTTAGATAAATGCCCAAATTGGCTGTGAGCCACTAAGAAATGGTACCATGGGCCATCTGGGCCGCGGGGCTAGGGTTGCTCATAAATGAGATAAACGATTCTTGTTTTCTTTAATCCATGGCGTCTTTATGACACAAGCTCCAGGTCCAGCTCTTGCTTAATGTGGCACCGAACTTAAGAGCTAAAGGCGGCAATGACGCACAGATGAATTCCCGAAACAGAATAACTGATCTAAAAGAGAGACGAACAGAAAGTATGGACTCCGACAGGTGGTTTAGATAGTGTCAATCACCTATACAAGTTAATAACGGGTGACTCGCATGAGATCCTCGCCGACCCTTTTTTTTTTTTATCTTCGCTCGTATACCACATTTTGTGGTCACCAATTTGTTACCAAGGGATTTCCTCCACCCACATCTGCTAGGGGTCAGCCGGCATATAGTATCAATTATTTGTGCTTGATCTCTCCTCTTTGGCATGGGTAAATAAGGGACAAAAGAAATAATCAATGTTTGAAAATAAAAAGGGTTTGGGGTGATCTTGACTCTGAGATTGGTAGGTTTAAGAAAAGGGGAAGGGAAGGGGAAACGGAACAGTGAATAGAGAAAGGATGTGAAGAGAAAGATAAAAAAAAACTGAGATAGATAGATAGATAGATAGATAGATAGATAGATAGATAAAACAGTGTAAAACGAATTGATAGATAGATGGAAACTGTTTGATATAGATAGATAAAATAGCCTTGAACAAATTGATAGATAAGTAGATAGATAAAACCTGAGATAGGTAGAAAGATAAAACAGTCTCAAACAAATTCATAGATAAATAGATAAAAACTTTTTGAGATAGATAGATAAATGAAACAGTCTTAAACTAAATGATCGATAGATAAAAACTGTCTGATATAGATTAGTAAATAGTTAAAAACAGATAGATAGGTAGATAGATAAAGCAGTCTGAGAAAGATAGAATCAGTCTGATATATATATATATATATATATATATATATATATATATAGATAGATAGATAGATAGATAGATAGATAGATACGTCTGTTTAGTGACTCAATAGAAACTGTGATGTGACAACATCTTTTAGCTGCTTGCCACATTAGGGTGATCAATTAAAAAATATTGAAAAAGGAGGGATCAACGAATGAGTTATTTGTTGGGTCACTAAAAAGTCCGAATTACAAAAAACAAGCAAGCATGAACATAACTGGACTGAACCTAGGAACCAGATTAGCATAAACCTTCATCGCAGATTGAACCCACACTAAAACCCGTTTGAAGGAGGAAGTTTTTTGCTGACATATTAAAGAGTAAATGTCTTCTAATTCCGTTAGTACGGCCTGTACGCGTGATACTTACATACATAGATGCATTGCTAGCCAGCCAACCAACTTGAAAACCAAAGAAACCTACACTGACAGTTTAGGTTGACAGTTCCTTATATTTATATACATATATTGAGAGAGAGAGAGAGATAGAGAGAGAGAGGGGAGAAGGGAGAGAGAGAGGAAGGAAAGAAAGAAAAAGAAAAGGAAAGAAAGAAGTAGTGGGAAATAAGCAAGCAAGAAAGAAAGACTGGCCGATGGAGGAAAGAACGAGTGACAAATAAATACGTAGAAAGAAGAGGGTGGGAGGGAGAGTGGAGGAATGAGAACGACGAAGAGAGGCAGTGAAAGAACGATTCTGAAAGAAAGTGAATTAAAAATAAGCAATTCTTGAAAATAAAGGGATTTGGGTGACTTTGATCCTGATTTTGGTAGGTAAATGTGTAAAAGAGAGATAAGAGGAAAAACGACTCTCTCTCTCTCTCTCTCTCTCTCTCTCTCTCTCTATATATATATATATATATATATATATATATATATATATACAGATCAATAGATAGATAGATAGTTGAATAGAAATAAGGAAGAAAGATAGAAGTGAAGGGAAGCAAGCAAGAAAAAAGAATTGACGATGAAAGAGAGAAAGAAAGAAAGAAAGAAAGAAAGAAAGAAAGAAAGAAAGAAAGAAAGATGTTAGAAAGATGAAGAAAGATGACAGAGGACGATTGAAGAGATGAGACCGGTGGAGGGAGGCAGTGAAAAAACGATTTTGAAAGAAAACGATTTTTTTAATGAGAGAAAACAGAAGAGAAAAGGAGGGAAAAAAAGAAAACTGTAAAAGACTGACAAATAGAGAATAGAATTGACAAGGGGTCATCAGGAACAAAGCAACAAGAGAAAAAGCAAACAAGAAATGAATAAACGAGTGACAAAAACAAACACGAAAAAAGCCAGATGAAGGAAAAGAAGATCAAACTCTATTCAAAATCTGCGACGTTGTTTACGTAATCATTTCACGTTTGTTTCTGACACTATTGACAAAATCATAAAAATTTCAATATTTCATGAAAATACAAAATTTTATGACAATTCCAAAAGAGTTAAAGAATTTGAGAGTTTGACTAAATTGGAATTGGGTCTAAAAAAGAAGTGAATTTGGCTCTCATAGATCTGGCGACTTTCCTGCTCCTACACTCTTCCTCCCCCTTGCCTCTTCGCAAACAGCAAGTATTTACTTTCATTACACTTTCTCCTTCAAGTACCTAATCCGTCTTCACAAGTACCAACCAGTCTGTCAGTCTCTCTCTGGATGCTTCCAAGCTTTGTCAATTTGGACTGAAAAAAGTGGATCGGTCTCTCATAGACCCCCTCTTATTTTTCTTTCTTTATGGATACTTTCAGCCTTTTTCAATTTGGTCTGAAAGAAAGTGAATTAGGCTCTCATGGAACTTTATCTCTTACCTTACCCCCCCCCCTTTCTCTTTTACCCCCTTTCCCTCGAACTTTATAGATGCCTTCAAACTTTTTCGATTCAATCTGAAAGAAAATTTAGCTTTCATAGACCTAACCACATGGTATAATTCATCATGTATGGTGAAATCGAGTCAAATATACCTCTATAATCTTTAAAAGCTATTTTGCCCAATAATTCCACAGTTTTACTGCTGAAAAAAAGTTTTTAGTTACACAACAAAAACATTAACGGGATGAATGGTTTAGTTCCAAAATTACAATATTTTGAAAGTTATGAAACTTTGAACGCACTTTTCACCGTTTTTTTTTTCTATCATTGGTCTGAATGCAGTTTGTGATACTAAGCGCCTTATACACCTATCGAACGTTGCTGACAGGCTCGGAATTGACAATAACTTAGAGAATGCAACAAGTAATCATCGTTCTGAGAAATGACTCACGAGACAAATACAGGAAGAATCGTCAAAATCAGAAATCAGACCGATATTGAAACATAGGTGTAAGCAAGGAGACAGACAGACAAACTGAATAAGAGAGGGGGAATACTGATGGAAGAACAGGTTTTATTGTTGTCCCAGTTCCTATTTTCAATGAGAGTGAAAAGCGAGGGAAATACCAGGACCTGGCATGGGACTTGAAAGTGTTGACCATGAAAGTCAGGGTAGTACCAGGGTGCACTCGGGAACCATACTAAAGACACTGAAACGAAATTAGAGGATCTGGAGATGAGAGGAAGGATTGAGACGATTCAGACAACAGCGCTCCTGGGAATGCAGTAATACTGATGAGAGTACTGGAAATATAAGATCTACGACCCCAAGCTGTTAGCAATGGCCTGACAGCCAAGAAATGGGCATGATAGAGGCGGTACAAACCACAACGCTGCTGTGATAGGTGAGGACGATATTGAAGTAGGGCTGGAGACCTGAGGAGACTGACACTCAGCTTTCAGTGATAACCGCCGAACAACTGGTGTGAAACTGTAATCCACGACACTACTGTGGACTATGAAAGTGAAGAAGACAGCTGGAGACTGGAGGAGACATACTGCCTAAAGCGGTGACCACCAGGTGAAAATGCAAGTAGTAGTAGTAGTAGTAGTAGTAGTAGTAGTAACAACATCAACAACAAAATAATAATAATAATAATAATAATAATAATAATAATAACTCTCTATCACGGTCAGTAATTGAACTACTGTAGCGTCAATATATATATATATATATATATATATATATATTCTGAAGAATCTAAACGCCATTAATAAACTGTACTCGTCAAAATGAGGCCCCCAAGACTTTTTCTAAAAATCAAAAACCTTCTCAGAAGGGGTCTGGTGAAGTTATGGTGCCAATTTTCAAGTCTATGGACAAAACGGTATGGCAAGGGGCGCTGGAACCCGCAAATATTCTGCTTTCGTTAGGCTACCCAATAAACATATGTAAGTATGTGCATGTGTGCTGCGTGGACACGTATATATATATATATATATATATATATATATATATATATATATATATATATATATATATATATATATATATATATATCACAAAAAGCTGATGGATCATCACACATTGATAATAAAAGTGTCTGGAACATCCCATGTAATTTATAACAACTAGCCAGGAATCCACTTCCCTAAGTAAGATGAAATACAGAGATCAACAACGAAACAAGAAAAAGGAAAAAAGGAAAATAGGTATGAATAGAATAAGACAATGGTTTCCCACCCAGAAAAGTAGACCCCCCCCTCAATAACGTCCTAAATAGGGATCCAAATATATCAAATCATTCGCCTGATGAAATTCTAAAGGGCAGAAACATAAACATGTTTGTGTAGCATATCCTTTATTTTATCATACACACACACACACACACACACACACACACACACACACATATATATGTATATTGTGCATGAATATACATAGATAGATAATGACGGATTGCGATGATAGGTAGATAGATTACTGATAGATAGGATGAGTACATTTTTAAAAGGTTATTCTAACGTACTTATGTATCTATTTGTCTATATACAATGAGTATAAAAATGTATTCGATACATTTCAAAAGAGTTTCTTTTAATATTTTCACATACCTCAAAATTTCTGATTTTGAACTCTTCAATGTTCAATTTTATTTCAATATCTTTTGAATTTTCAATCTTCGGTCTGAAGTCTATCAATTCTTAAGAGGCATAAACGTGTCAAAATGAAATTATTAAAATACATTTCAATAAGTTCATTCTAATGTGTTTTGCACAAGCAGATAGATTGATAGATAGACAGATACCAAACTTAGCTTAGTATAGCATCATACTAGATTGGAGAAATTTGGTTTTAGGAAAATTGTGTCGAACCAATCCCCTAAGTGGGAGAAAAACTACTCACCTTGAGAATCACATGTCAAAGAGCTGATTTCAACTGGGTCCGAACACTAACCAGCTGGCATCGGTGTGAAATATGTATCTATCTCAACTACCAAGTAAAGCCCATGTATTTACAATGTTTGGCCTAGTTGGTACAAAGCTACCACAGCAATGTGAAGAGCAAGGGTCGAATTCGCTTACCTAATGAATATGTCTACGAAGAAAGCATGGGTCTCACTCATTTACACATACACGAGAGTGGATCAGTAAGTCTGTAGCCTGGAATGATTCTTGGCAAAATTCGGATTTACAGTTACAATACTAAACACTTGACGTTAGAAAACTTTTTCAATTTTTTAATTTTTTGGGTCACATCAGTCACTTATTTCCCAAAATCTGTTAATGCAATTTATGTAATTTTCTTCAGTGTCCCCCCCCCCAATGTTCTACATGTACTTGGTTATCATGGTCCGATGTCAAAATCCTTTCTTGTTGGGATCATCAGTTGTTTACCATATAACCGTTTCGGGGATTTTAAAAACAAGAAAGTTGTATTGACATAGCGCCCTGGCAGTGTTGATCAAACACCAACCCCCTTTCAGCTATGATTTTAATATATACATATATATATATATATATGTGTGTGTGTGTGTTATACGTGTTGTTTGTTATTTTATACGGGTTATTATCGTAATGTATTACATATGGGTTATTATTTTATACCACATATCATTTAACTTTTTGAAACAGGGCTTACTTACGAAAGTTACCCCCGAGACGTATTTAAGGATGAGGAATCAAACTCTGTTAATGTCACTTCTATTGAGTGTTTACCCACGTGGACGTTTAATCCGTTGTGTCGGTTTTATCAACTTTAAAAATACTAATTGCACCGAAAAGCTACTTTGGGTCACCCACTAGATGATCCCAGTGATTAATCATCGCAAGTTGTTCCAGACAATCCCATTGTTTCAAATGATGCGTAGGATATATTTCGATCAGTACAATCGTTACTTTACAGTGGGAGAGCTCATTATTACGGGCAGAAACATTTTTTTTTAAATCACACAGTCCATTATATAAGTACAGTAGCCTCATTGTCCAAGATAGACAATCGCGTTTAAACTGAACCGTAGATAATGAAAATTAATGTACGTGAATCAAAAAAAAGTTCACTGTTGAATGAAGGTGGTATTTTTATGACAAAAAAAAAAACAAGAAAAAAAACGAAGGAATTATGAGTAAAACACAATGAGATTATAAGTTAATTAATTGCAAATCAAAGAAATCTGACATATGTCTCATTAAGTAATTTTTTTGATGAGAAAACAGGTGTCCGAGACATCATAGAATCCATTAGGAAACTCAAATAGCAATGGGCTGGTCATGTTGCAAGAATGGCTGACAACTGCATGATTCATATGGATCCCCAGAGATCAAATGCGGACCAGCAGAATATAAGATGCCGAGACAAACTGCACAGTTTCAGAAAGTATTGGCTCCATGACGCCCACGATAGCGAGGTCAAATCTTTGGGAAGGTCTATTTCCAACGTTGAACTAGATGATGATGATGATGAAAACAATAACAGCGGTTAACAAAGAAATTTCAGTTTTTTTTTAAAGAATCTCAGTGCCCTAATAGTCTTGGCCACGCTATCACAAAACGCGCTGTAACGAGCCGCACTATATTGAGGGATGCTTTTAGTTATGTATTTATGTAAAGGTTCTGATGGAAAAGATAGATGTGATTTTTTTAAAAAGTGTCTATTTTAATCTTTGAAAAAGTGGTATTTCCATGAAAAAATGTTCTGTGCCATGTTGCACAAGAGTCTTAGCCGGCGACAGAAATCTCTTGCCAGATGTTCATATAGAGTACGCTCCTAATTTCTTTTCTGACTGACGGCAATTCTATGCAAATGAAGATTTTAAAAGTTTATAAGCTTATACTTCGGGGAGGTAACTTTTCAATTCCACAGATCATCTCTCTCGATCGATTATATTTATTTATTCAATCTCTTCTTCTTCTTCTTCTTCTTCTTCTTCTTCTTCTTCTTCTTCTTCTTCTTCTTCTTCTCTATCTACGTCTTTCAATTTTCTTTCAGTCGGTTCATTTTTTTCTTTTTTTTTTTGTGGTCCCCTCCCAAAATATTCATTTCATTTTTTGAATTCCAAGAGGATTGACACCTGCAAAACAAATGGCTTAGAATATCATTTTACAAGAGACTTTGGGAAAATAGCTTTCCTTCATTTTTTGCCATTTATTTCCTTCTGTTTTTATCAATACTTCTATGGACCAGCCAAAGTTTATCTCTTTACTTGTCGCTTAGAAGATGTGAATTTATTTACGCACATTTTGGGGATAGGGCAAAAAATACCGATCGAAAAACGGAAACCCTTATTAGAAAATGACATTTCTTGTAGTACAAGCTACAGTAACCGTCTGATAATTAACCTTTTAGCATCTGCCGCTTGACATGCACCTTCCCCAAGATTCGCTAAAACACTGTATCAAGGATGTCGTGGAGCCAGTACATTCTGAATTCGCCTTGCTCATCACACCATCTTACTTTCTGTCGGCCACAGTTTCGCATATGATCTCTGGAGATCCACATTGTGAGTCGTGATGTCTTGCAGTTGTCTGTTATTCTTGCAGCTTGACAAGCCCATTGCCATTTGAGCTTTCTGATGGATTCTTTGATGTATTGGACTCATCTTTTCTCTAATTCTGTGCCATCTTGTGATCTCTCCATGTGAGGTTGAGTATGATTCTCTCCTCTGGACACATTGCATGGTTCTCAGTTTGTGGGTCAGTGTTTTGGCCAGATTCCACGTTTCAGCTCCATTGGTGACTATCGGGAGGATGCATTGGTTATAGATTTATCTTTTGTTTCTTTGTCCCTAGGTAGATGTAGTGATCCGCTTTCTCTGCGGTTTAGATATCAAAGAATGAAAAATGATGCCCAGGGCTTTTATAAAAATAAAAAAAATGTTTCACTTCACTTTTGACTCCTCCACTTTTGAGCCCTGAAAAGGGGAAAATTCCTTTCACTTTGACCCCTATAAGGGGAAAAGGTTTCTCTTCAATTTTAACCTCTCAAAGAATTATATATAAACTTTTAGAATATGAAAATAAAATACGTTTCACTTTTTTGCATAACGGAACACCAAAGTTGGAAATTTGAATGAATACAATCCATGAACTGTATCATCGCGCATAGAATATGGGTTAGCACCTGTAGCAGCGATTACAATCACTGATTGACTGACATGTTGACGTACTGAAATTTATTTACGTCCCTTGCTCAGTGTCCTTAATTTAGATGTTTGCTTGTTTTTTTTTTCATTCAAATCTAGATGTTTTGGTTCCCTCCCAAAGTCATCAATTGCTATGTAGATTGATTCTAATAAAATAAGTAATATCTATAATTCATTTGTATTAACAAAATAAATAATTTTTATAAATAAAGTAATATTTCAATAAAACAGATATCGAAGATAAAAGTCACATTTGATTCATTTACAATATATAATATATTTGCAATAGTTTAGATGTCTTGAGAATCTAGATGTTTCTAAGTGTTTAGGATGTTTCCAGGTGTTTAAAGATGATTTGTTTAAAGATGTTTTGACTCAATTCTGGAAATAACCTTGAAAATAAAGTTGGCAACACCATCCTTGCTAGATCTTCACACAACAAAAGAACTAGCGCATCTATGGTCTGAATTTCAGGCTTTTTTCAATAAGAGTTCTGTGTATATCTTTGGTGTTGCATGCTTGACGGAAATACAAATTGGAATTATTTCATTATTGTTACGTCACACACTATTATACAAAGGAACCCGTGAAAGCCGTTCAGAAGGCTATGAATGAATGAATAGAAATACCAGAAAACCTGACTGGAATATTAGCATGAATAGATTCTGATGATTAACGACAACATTTTCTATTCCTAGCCTAAAATTTTTTTGGGAAAATTTCAAAAATCAATCTCTATTTTCTGCATTGGAAACCAGGAAAAAAAAACTGAGATCTAAACACACACACACACACACATACACACACGCGTGCGCTGAAAGGCACGTCCTGCTGACCTCTCACACAAACCGTCACACCACTCTGAAGCTAGACTACTCGTCTTTCAGATAAATCTACACTTCACTTTTCTCTTTCGCCGTTCAAATCAAACAGTGAAAGCTAAGTTGATATAGGTGTGTAATGTAAGTTGAGAGATCTTCCTCTGACACAGTGTAATTAATTAATTCGACAATCTGGAGAAACGTCTAAATTATGAATTTTCATAGACGCCAAAGCATTTGAAGTAACTAAAAGAGAGCTGAATTAACGCTACCGAAATGTGATACTATCACGCAGTTCCCATAACAACGGTGGACTTCAAAAGTTATTTAAATCCGAATTGACGACGCTTTGTTTGTGAAATGCGTTATCGGAAGCGAAAAAATACAAAAATATCTGTGATTTAGTTGTTTTTCCGAATTGTCAAATTCATAAATTACCCCCCCCACACACACACACATATGTACATATATATGAATAAATTAATTATCGGAGTGAACGCGCGTATTTTGGGGCTATGATACCGAGGTTGCAGCATTTTTTTGCAGGCAAGAGGATCCAAGTTTAAATCTTCAGTTCAAGAAAACTGCGACTCTTTATCATAAGTGCGTCTGTAAGTCAGACAAAAAATCTCTTTTGCTTCATGTCAAATCCTGATAAAATCAGCGATATCCACGGGTCAGCATTTTGGGGCCGTAAAGCGGAAAGAGTTAGGAAACCGAGTTAGTTGACGATGTAGAGTCAATAAAAGACACCAGGCAAAAAACGAGTCGAGAAATTAGATCACATGCAAGTCTCTATTGTGGCAACGTCCGCGCTCCTGTGGCGTGCTCTACGTAGCAAGCGGGTGGTACGCGGTCAGGACAAAGAGACCGACATTGTTTGATTAAGCTTAACAAGGAAAAAGAATGAAAAAGATAGACTCTGACTGTTATGTTATATATATATATATATATATATATATATATATATATATATATATATATATATATATAATTTCGTTTGTACTTTAAACCAACAAAACAAACAAATACCTTACACGGCTTATCAAGGAAAAAGAACAAAAAAACAGACTATATATATATATATATATATATATATATATATATATATATATATATATATATATATATATATATATATATATATATATATATACATATATGATTCCGTTCAATTTAAGCTAATAGAACAGACAAAAAACCTAACACGGATTTAATCTGTGAAAGGAACATCAATAATTCATCCAATGTCCATCGCGAATTCACTGGTTAACAAAACTATTGTCAGTGGTCGCGCTACCTCTAATCCGACCAGGTTAGGGGAACCGTTTTGTTTGAAGGGAAAGATAAAACGAGATGAAAGAAATATATGTGCAAATACACGGATATATATTTAAATATATATAAAGTTAGAGATAGGGTGTAAAATCTATTAACGTATATAGGTAAATAAAGTTAGCAGTCGATAATGAGTAAAAGGAGCAGCAAACAAACAGAGAAAATTGTAAATAATTACCTTAACAAGAAGATACTTGAAATTTAAAGTTATATATATATATATATATATATATATATATATATATATATATATATATGTATATATATATATATATATATATATATATATATATATATATATATAGATATATATATATATATATATATAACAAAGATATATATAATAAAAGAAATCATGAAACTAGTGCTGCAAAAAAAAAAAACTGCGGCAGTTAATCCAACAAAGCGTTCATCAGATGATGACCCGTGAGTCAGAAATGGTTTCTGGGCCGAAACACCATTACCACTAACCTTAAGCGCCCCAGCAATACCTCTTGATATTACTACGCTTGTCAGGTTTTCATTTACAGAGTGGGAATGCAAGATCCATGCAGAAGCAGCCTTTGTCCTACCTCGGAGTCTTATTTGTCGTTGATAATCCGAGTTTGGCCAGAAAGTGAAAACACCTCTGCATCTGACATTTCTCTCGAAGATCTTCGTATTTTTCCAGCTCCCGTTGATGAGCCCAGTTGGCATATTGGAATTATATGGAGGCACAAAAGGTCTATAACCAATGTGTCCTCTTGATAGGCACCTATGGAGCTAAAATGTGGAACCCAAGCAAAAGATTGATCTTCAATCTGAGAACAATGCGACGTGCATTTAGGGATATCATGCTAAACATCATATGGAAGGATAATTAGTCAACACATTATATTAGAAGAAAAAAATCAGAGGACAGATACATCATGATCTACATTAGAAAACTCAAATGGCAATGGGCAAGAATGTAAAGTAAATACACTTGATATCATGACTCACAACTTGGATTCCAAGCTCATATGCGAGATTGTGACCGGTGAAAATAAGATAGAGGGACAATTTAGTTCATGAGATACTGGCACCACAACGCCCACGATCGAGAGATCTGGCGAATCTTAGGGAAGAACCATGTCCAACAACCGACGCTAAAAGGCTGCTGCTGTTGTTGATGATGGACGTATGTCACATTATCATGGCGACGCCATTTTCTGGAACGTTATGAATTTTCAGAATGAGTACATTCCAATAATTGTGAACAAACTTTAATTGACAATTGGATTTTCAAACCTGTTTAATTTTTTCCTATGTATTTTAAACTCTATTTAGTTTTGTTTCTTCCATTAAAACGAGTCAAGTTTTTTTTCGATTTTATGCTTTCAAAAACTCTAGATATAAAATAAAGGTGCGCATTCCAAGTTGTGGAATAAGGTATATATGCAAGGGATAACTCGACAAGGAGATAAGGATTTCAGCAGAAAATGTGTATATGATATATAGTTGTAATACATATTTGTTCCACGTTCTTCGATCTTCCACTGACATTGTGATTGAACAATTACTCAGGATTTCCTGTGTTTTTTTTTATTTTTTAAAAATTTTCACTTGTTGCTAAGTTATATATATATATATATATATATATATATATATATATATATATATATATATATATATATATATATATATATATATATGTATATAGTTGACCTTTTCAGTCAGACAATGAAAAAACGTTGATAACCATCGGTTTAGATGCTTCATGAACCTTCATTATATGTAGTGAATATGTTTCTAGAATATATGTATATATAATTATAAATTATGCTATATTTTATAGACACCCTTATTTGAAATGACCTCCCATCATTACACCATTGATGTATCACTTGGTTTTGACAATGTAAATAGAATAAATGATCAATTTACTGCAGGAATCGAACCTGATAGGGTAGTCACTTCAACACAGCGTTGCTCTTACAACTGAGCTTAACAGTCGCCGGTAACGTAAAGGTCCAAATAACTATTTTCACTCCAAACTCTCATCTCGTTTATTCGGTAACGCATTTATTTGGGCCTTTTGCATTACCGAGTTGGTTAGGAGACGATAATTCATATAAGTTTTATCTTCATGGAAATGGTGGAAGTATCCAGTTTATCATTATTGTTATATTGTAAACAGAACCCTACGTAGCAAAACCTTTTTAAAAGTTTTTTTTTTCTAAAACCTAACAAATTTCCTGGTGGTTGTAGAAGTTTAATGGATTGAAAGCTCGTAAAATTGAATTTTAAAACGCTTTCTTCTAGGGGAACAGCGAGGTTGAAAACAAAAACAAACAAACAAACAAACGATTCTTAACTGAAAATAGTGATAAGGGCGGTACGAAGTTATCCAAGCGGGTGGAGAGAAGGAAGTTTGGCAAGGTGAAATGATAAACAATTATGAATTAATGATGACGAACCAACAATCTGAGCTCGGTTGATTACAGGTAGCATTGACTTTGTTGACAGGTGAGGTGGCCCGGAAGTCATCACCCTGCGATGTATCATCTATCTATCTCAGCCTATTCATACCAGTCTATCTATCTATCTCTTCATCTTTCAATCTATCACAGCCTGCTGATATCTATCTATCTATCTATCTATCTACCTATCTATGTCAGCCTATTCATATCTGTCCGTCTATCTATTTCTTCATCTCTATCTATCTCAGCCTGTTCATATCTGCCTATGCTGGCTTGTTCACTATTTATCTATCTTAGTCTATTCCTATGTCTGTTCATTTCTTCCTCTCTCTATCCATCCCAGCCTGCTAATATCTATCTATCTATCTATCTATCTATCTATCTCAGCCTATTCATATCTATCTATCTATCTATCTCTTCATATCACTATCTCAGCCTGCTGATATTTTTCCAAGTCAGTTTGCTCAATGTCTATCTATCTATCCATCTATCTATCTATCACAGCCTCTCTAATAACCTGTTATGTAATTTGATACTATTTGCGTGTGTGCATGTATCCTCATTCAGCATCGCTGTCAAATAATGAGATCAATATCTAAAAAATAAAATTTATTTTGAGATTGCATTACAAACGTACAATGTAAAAGATCAAATACACAGCATTTTTGCTAAACTCCATTCAAAGTTGGGGTTGATTTTTATTTTCCCCGTAATAACAACGAGAACAAAAACTAATCCCCCTCCAAATTTAGAGAAGTAACGTTTTCGGAGTTTGTCTATCCCATCACGTTAAACCAGAAAGATATAGAAAAAAAGAATTAACATATCTCTATCACAATTTTAGATCAAGACCAAATGATAGCTAGGTGTCTTTCTTACCAACTGAGCCGAACTGGAATGGCTTATATATTTACGAATTTATTTATTATATATACAATACAAATCTTTCAGTAATCATCTTCAGTCGTAATAGAAGTACGAATAGAGTTTGATCCTGCAGCAACCAGGCTTGTCTCGTTTCTGCCAAATAATTCCTGATTAGTTGACTAAACCAAAAGTAGAATTAAGAAAATGTAAAAAATTGGGAGGGTCCAATACAAAGACATGGATAATTGTCGCATTGTTTGTGTGTATAGTTTCTAAGATAAAAATAATTTGCTCCACATAATTTTCAAATATGTTTAATTCAGCATTGAAAGATAATGGCGTTTTATTTTTCAAGTCTAGGATAATATAACATTCCGTTTTTACTACGTCATCAGAACATGAAATTCTATTTGACATGGACATCATGTGGTGACGTAATAGAGGACGCACAGGAAGATTGCACTCTAGAGTAGCAATGTTCTAGGATGATAGTTTCGAAGCTGTGGAAACTCAAAGATCCCTTCTCTAAAGGAAATATTCTGGCGGGCTCCGATATTTAGCATTTAGCTTTTATGTTGCAATCAATGAATAACCATAAAAAAGCATTTTTAATCTTTAAATTTCATATTTATTATGAACGGATTACATTTATTCAAATATTTAGTGCAGGTCTGTGTAATATAATTATGTTTTTCGATAGACGCGCGATGGATGATTCTGTTTCTCTGTCATAATATTCAAAAGATTAGATTTAAAGGGAACACTTCTTCGGAACCCAAGCATTATTTGTCTGAATTCAAGGGTCTAAGAATCTCAGTTTCGAAACCACTGCTCAAGGAGACAAGCTTGCTCCTCGGCAATACGATTTTTTTTCCTTTTTATATTGTATTTATCCGTATTAATTTATTCATGAGAACTGCTAAAAATTCAACATTCGAAAAGACCACTAGGTGGGAGATGTTGTTCACTGAAACAATTAGATAATGATAATAATATTAGAATAGTAACGAAGAAGACTGAAGGTATCAAGTTTTTAATGCCCAACGCGCATTGTATACAAGGTGGGTTTTGTTGCGAATTGGTTGTTTTATTGTTCGTCGAATAATGAAATGAAAACATCTGATTCTCCCAGCAAGGAGTATCATTATGTGAAACCACATCGTAATTCAGAAAATATAGTTTCAAAAGGTCATCTACACGTACCCGCAGCAGGTGTTCAACTCAAAGCATTGGGTCTGTAAATGATATGATTTGCAAGGTGCAAACGACGATGGATACCAACCCGGGTGGTACGACGAAGTCCAAACAAATAGGAATTAAGGTGCCACAAAGAACAGTTTCTGAGATTTTGTTACGATTAATGGTATAGAAATGAAAATCAAGTTTAGTAGCACGGTCCCATATATGAAGACACATGTGAGTTACAAGTTTTCAAAGTGTACAAAATCTTGGCACCCTTGAAAAAGAATATTGAGTGCAAAGGGTTAAAATATTACTCAAACTCTATGGAATAATAGAAATACTTTAGATTAGAACCGCACTCAAGTTGAAGTAACTTATAATCGTGGATGGTTGTGGATCATTTTGTAAAAAAAACAAACTATTGGTACAAGTTGAGTAGTGCCGTCTCTGAAAAAAAAGTGCAGTCCTTCCTAAAGCGTTAGGAGTATTGCTTTATTTTTGCATCTCATACTCCAATCACTGCAGACCCGAAATACCTTATCCTTCTACTGTCAGTACAACTCTATCCTTACCCCAAACGAGGTCCAACGGGAATATCGGCAATGCTAGAATAAGAGTCGCCAAAATAAAGCAAAACTACTAACTCAATAGAAGGGACTGGACTTCTTTCTGGGGATTGCATTACCAAGTTTACCTATAACCTTTCAAAAAATGATTTAGAATACCCTGAAAAACGACAAATGGGGAAATGAATCCGATGCGTGAACTTGCAAGATTATGTATACTCGCCTTGGAATTAGGTTGGTGCAAAAACAACTGCAGTTTTTGTATTTAAAACTATGGTGCTTATTTTGAAATGAGCAATAATCTAATTATGTTCATAGAATATACCGCTTATTTACTGAAGCGAAACGTTTTCTTTATTCTGGTTCATTCGAGGCGTTTAAATTGAAGATGGAAAGAAAGCTAATCCGAGCAATTTTGTTACATGAGTTCAAAACGGGACGTAAATCAATGGATACTGCTCGCAAGATCAACCAAGTGTTTGGTAAGTCGACCATCAATAGACGTACAGCTCAAGATACTAAAAATTTCGAAACGCAGATAAAAGCCTCAAGGATAGAGAGGGTTGTGGATGTCTTTCTCTGATTGACTACATCCAATTGAGGGCCGTTATTAAGGCAGACCAACTTAAAACAATCCA
>OY735200.1:83669828-83832328 GCA_963457665.1 Thysanoteuthis rhombus
CAGGTGTGAGTGTGTATAAAAGACAGTATACATTTGTGCACGTGAACATAAGATCATTGGCTGAATTTGATGTTTAATTATTGAGAAAGATCCAAAGATTTCAGGGGCTCAACTTTCATGTATGTACGAGTGTGTGTGTATTAGGAAGTAAAGAGTGCCTCACGTTATTTCAAACATTTTAGCAAGACGATTGTCGCAGGTTAGTTCGCAGCAACAGCCCATGAATATTTCAGTGCATTATTAAAAAAAAAATTAGAACGAGCAAACCCTTAAAATAATACCACCTTTCTTGTTTGTTCTTTTTGGTTTCTCATTATTGAGTTAAATGCTTACAAGTAGTCAATTCTGATTCAGTGATTCTTCACTTGCTCTTTTACAATAGTATTATACTGCCTTCAACTTTTAAGAACGTCTCGGTGTTTAAAGTTGTCAATTTTAGTTAGCCAATCCCTTTTAACTTGGTTTAATGTTTTAATGCAATAAAAAAAATAGGAGTGTAGGATTTATGTGATACAATGATACATATACGGTGCATAAATACGAAGGCATTCCGAACTGAAGTCATAACTGCCGCACAAAGATAAAAATGAAAATGAAGTATTACTGTTACTGAGATTTGATTAATTGCTAGTACAAGGGAAAAATGTGTGTTTTTAATATTTAAGTAAATTTTCTTAATTTGGGGCCCCTTTACAACATATGCTACGGGCTCTGCAGTGGCTCAATCCGGTCCTGTCGAGGGTGTTATAACAACGGGAGTCTACTATTACTTGGACGACTAATTAAGATGCGTCCAGTGCACTTGTAGACGACAGAGACACTCAAACCGCCAATTTCACCGCTTTGTTGTGACAGCAGCTTGTGGGTAATCATTGTCACGATGGTCTGTTGTTACCAAATGAAGGCCCAGAGCCGCAACGACAGACAGGTGGACAGTAGGCAAATAAGAACCTGAACTATCCGTAGGACCTATCAAAAAAAAATGTGTTGACAAAAAGGCTTAAATGAGTCAACTTGATGTATCAATAGACTCTTACAATGGCGTGAAATATAATTACAGCGTGGAAGATTGATACTCTGGTGTAATTAGCAACTAAACAATCATCATATTTTTTCTTTTTTTTTTCATTTTGATTTTGGGTAAACTTCATCATGGCATGTTTGTAGAGCTCATCTTTAAAACGAATGATAACGTCCTTGCCACAGTTGTATTATATTAGAAACCGTAAACCCGATCTGTCAAAATAGGTTTCTTTTGTTTTCAAGTCGGTCCGGCTAGCTACCTTTGTATATGTGTATGTATGCTGCACCAATGTATCTGGAGGGCTGAAAACTTCAACATTTACTTCTTATTGTAGCAACGAAAATGCTTTTTTCATGTGTGTTTTCAATCTTCTCAACTGAATGAGTTTTGATATGGGATTCACTTGCGATGTAAGTTTATGCTGGAATGGTCCCAATTTGTGATCAGTGCCCCCAAAAGGCGACAGAAGTAAATTATTCATTGATCACCTCTTTTACCAATTTTTTAATTGATCATCCTTAACACGCAGCCAAAAGACTTTTGTCACGTGACAGTTTCTACAGAGTGACTAACCAGACCTGGTTTTATTTTGATTTGGGGTAAACTTAATCATGGCATGTTTGTAGAGCTCATCTTTAAGAGGAATGATAACAGCCTTGCCACTGCTGTATAATATCAACACAGGTATTGGTGATTTGAATGACAAACAAATGTTTATTTTACCATCCCTAATTTACCTCTGTTAACAAAGTTCAAAGATGTACAGCTCTCCCTTAACTTTCGCGGTTTCGATAATTCGAGGTTTCGATAGTTCGCGGTTCTGTTCTGAATAATTCGATGAGAATATTTTGGGGAGTTGTGCAGTGAACTGTTAAAAAAAGCACCAGAGATAATACGCAGTATAGTATAAACAGAACGTAAAAGGTTTAGGAAATTATATACATGTGTATATATATATATATATATATATATATATATATATATATATATATATATATATATATGTGTGTGTGTGTGTGTGTGTGTGTGTGGTATATCAACTACCTCATAATTTTGACAAAAAGTGACATGTGTCAATAAGAAATATTAACTTTAACGTAATAATCTTTGCGTAATTATTAAGAAGAAAGATTATTGACAATTATGAACAAAAAATTATTTATGTAGACAATATTGAACAGGATATAATCGTCTTTGAAAACTTGTTTACAATCACGATCCGATTAGTTGAATGATATTTTAGACATTAAAATCTTTCTTGCGATTTAATTTTGAAATTTATGGTTTTCGTTTATTAATTGCATATTTGTTTTTACTGTATTCATTTCTTCATTTGCTAATTTTGGAATAGTAAAGTGAGAGAAAGGAAGAGAAAGTGAGAGAGAAGGTATGTGTACTCGTCTGTGTGTATGCGTGTATGTGTGACCGTGGAGGTAAATCGGTGTTTTTTTTATTAGATTAATTAAAAATAAGATTTAAGGACATTGTGGACACAACTTGCATTTATACACTTGGGATTGTGTAGGAAAGAGAGAAAAAAGAGAAAGATGTGTGTCAAAGAGAAAATATGAGAGAGAGAGAGAGAGAGAGAGAGAGAGAGAGAGAGAGGGGGGGGGTAAAAGCTTTGGGGCAAGTTGCAAAAGACTCTTCGTGCCAGCCGTGCACGTAAAACACCGAATGCAATTAAGTTTCGTTGCTGAGAGACATTGCCGAGACACATTTTTCTTCATTATTTTCTTCTATTAAAGTTCGGAACGTCACACAGCAGGGTAAGCACCACACCCAACACCCAATTTGCACCCAACTTATGTCATGGGATAAAGTCAAATAACATACGCCATTTTGCTAACACGTACGAAATTAATCGTAAGAGAATAGAAAAAATAATTTTCAAAAACATAGTTTAGACATGAAGATAGAAAGACGAGCTTATAGATTAGTTCGTTAGGAAACATCAGAATATATACATATATATATATATATATATATATATATATATATATATATATGTGTGTGTGTGTGTGTAGTGTGTGTGTGTGTGTGTGTAAAATGATATTTCTATTTCAATTTGTCACGCATTCGGCCTTAACAAAATAGATACACAAGTGGGTCAATAAGTTCGTCCCCTTAAACTTAGTTATCATCTGATTTTCTATTTTCACTCTATGATGTTCGATCTATGATGGGTGGAGAATATGTTGACTTATGAATATTCGTTATGTCGACTAAATTCCTTTTTCATCATTTCAGAACAGACTTATCAGCCTACCTACGTGGATAGATAGATCAGTCCAAATGCTTATTTGATTTCCTATTTGATTTAACCCCCATGAGAACAGGGTGTGACACAAGATGGTGAACGGGACATTGGGTATAGCACCACATTTGTGTCAGTCTGATCTTAAATGGTCTGAACTCTGGTCCGAGAACCAATTGGTTTCCTAACACTCAGGCCCAACACACAGTTATATATATATGTATATGCTTGTTGTGTCGATGTGACGTTATCCGACAGAATGCTTATGAAAATGACAATTGTAAGGCAAAGATAATTTTTCATCATAACATAGGTATGTTTCAATGCATTTCGATGGTTGTCAGATATAATTTTCAGAGAAACCTGCAACGGTGCTGTATGCTGTTTACATGTTTGAGATTTGAGAAAGAAATGGGGATATTTGTGTGTTGTGGGCTGTTTACTAGGAGTGGGAGGTTTTTGTATCTGTGTTGATGAAAGTCAAGTTTAGTCTGAAATAAGGAGGATATAAGAAAGGTGGTTGTCTGTGTGTGATGGTATGTGTGTGCTTATACTATGTCTTAAATGGTCTGTTGGGTGTTAGCCGATTCTTTGTATGTGCATGTTGTCGTGTGATTTTCTTATGTAATCTGGAAATATCCATACCTCCGGGTCATCGTATCGCATTGGGATATAAAGGTTGCTCCGATACATCTTCGTGTCATGTACATTTTTTATGGAATGGGCTTTGTGAAAGATAAAATTTTGGTTGTTTGTATTTCTACGTTGGACTATGGCGTTCTTCTCCCCCCCCCTAATTTTAAGGCTCTCTTGTGTTCATATATTCTTTTTCTCGGGAGGTCTTGATGTCTTTCCGGTGTAGATCTTGTTGCAGTCCTTGCCCGGAATTGCGTAAACACCAGCTTCGGATGGTGGAAGTTTGTGTAGTTTGTTTACCAAATCTTTGATAGTCGTTGAGATTTGGCAATGTGTATTTCCAGCTCTCTCAGGTTGCAGAGATGAGGGGGAAAGATGTAGATCCGACAGAATGTTGTGGAAAAGTGACTACCAACATTTTCTCGATTATCACATCAAGAAATCTAACATCAATATCCCTGCGCCCCAACAAGATTATTCGATTGTGTACACTAATAATGAAACAATGTTATTTTGAGTCCGACCAAACTATTTACAAACAAAAGTTCGGGTTCCCTAAAGGGCCCCAATCGACGGGGATGCTGGTCAGTCTCTTTTTGGAATTCCTGACACCACTGATTTCCGATATATTGATGATGCTTCATCATTAGGAGACTTAGTTACACAATGGAACCATCTATAGATTTCACTAATGTATGTGAATCGAACATCACTTTTTCTCAACATACTACAACACAGAACCAACAGCATCCTAAAATGCTTAGTGTTCCTTAAGGCCACATCAATTATTACAAGCATCACACTACCGAAATCAAATCTAGCATAAATATATATTTTCTTTAATCTAATCTCAGAATCTGCCATCCCAACACTTGGAAAATAAACAAAAATACATTGAGAATTTTGTCAGATCTCTTCACCCCCTACTTTTTCATAGAAAGGGCGCGACGAAAAGTGCATAAAATACATAGGGTCAGTATAAAAAAATTAGATAAAAAAACAGAACAAAAACATAATGACGTAACATATTGCCCATCAACTTAAGAACTACACAGCTCTGCCCAAATTTAAAAGAGCTACGTGGATACATCCTACCGAAAATATCCACAGCTATCAAAAACACTATCAATTGAAAAAAAACACATCCACTGATCCGCCCTCAGAAGCAGGCATGTACAAGGTCCTTTGTTAGAATTGCAACTTAATCTACATAGGAGAGAACATCAGGTGTCTGAAAAAGCGATTTCTGGAACACCGAAGGGCCTTGATGGTGGATAATGCTTTGAACGCTTCAATCTAACATCGGAATCTCCACAATCTCGATCTTAAAAAGTGCAAAAAGTGCTTTCATTTCAGTCAGCGATATGATATTCCCACACCTAGGTAATTTCCTATTCGCCCAAGCAGTAGCAGAATTAATTGTACAACAACATGAAATAACACCTCGTACTGACAATAACAATGACAAAATTGATGCAGGCTAGAGGCATATTTTTCTAAACTTCTCATACACACATTTCTAAATCCTCTTATACACATATTTTTACATAACCCCTCTAACTATTAATTTCCCCAAAATCCATCCCTTTTTTTCCAACAGCTAGCTCATATACGGGGCACTCTCTTTTCCCTACCCAAAACAACCTTATCCGTTAAAAACTTGTCTAGAGACACAACTTACATTTATCAGAAAAGCCCATTCCCTCTAACAAAGGGTAATAATGATAATTAAAAAAACTGTCTGCACCTATACCCAACAATTTCTCTACCCCAACAACTATCCAGGCATTTCTGTAATTTTCACCATTTCTCTCAAACTTTCGATTTCAAAGCTCTGACGAAACATGGGATGTGTGGCACGACGTAAGTTATCACACGCTTAAAAAAAAAAAGATTACGATGTACTAAGTTGCCTCAAGTCTTTTTCTTTTTCTATATTGTCAATTTTTCCACAATATATATATATATATATATATATATATATATATATATATATATATATATATAACGTGTACTGTAGAGAGTGAGACAGACTCGGGAGTGAGGTGTTTGGAGGTAAGGTTTATTAATCCTTATAAGTAAATTGTCCATACATGTTTCGGAATTCTTCCCATCATCAGTGGTGTTTGCTGTGTGAGTGTGTATTAAAATGTACCATGTGGAACCAGAGTCCACTGCCCCTATATATATATATATATATATATATATATATATATATATGCAAAAAAAAGTACACGATACATTTCAAAATGTCTATTTCAACATATTCATGCACTTTCGATATTGACTGAGTTTGTACTATTTTTTTTTCAATTGTCAATCTCGATCCAATACTTTTAGGATTTTCGTATTTTTTTAATCTTTGTTCCAGATTCTGTCAATTTTCCAAGTTTATGGGGATATTAAAATGAACATTTTGGAATGTAACGGATACTTTTAGCGCGCACTATACATATCAGGTGCAGATACAGAGGCTTCAAGGGGCCTGGAACCCCTTACTAGGGCGAAGCGTAATCGAAAAACAAAATTTCCTGATATCTACATAAATTAATCATTCAAAGAAAAAATCCAAATAATCATAAATAAACATTAAAAACGCAAATCTATTGTCTAATCAGACAGATGGCGTGGAACTTAGAAAAAAAAACTGAACCCCCACCCCTGCTCAAAATCCTGGATCCACCTCTGGTATATGAATATACATCGATAATCAACTGGTTATAGTAAACGCTGGCAAAGCTATGAACCAACTTGATCAATCTCCACTGCTGACCGTATGTTTTCGTATTCCTCCTTTTGTCTCTCTCCAGCCACGCAACCTATACTTCCACACGCACCCAACGGAACCTATTCAACTAATATTGACACTATTAGCGATCAGACATAGAAAACAGTTGTCTAATGCTGGTGTTAAATCAACCCCAACGGATACTCCAGTTACAGGAAGTAGAGCTAGTTTCAACAAATTGTTGGTCATACGCCTCTGCGCACCTCGATAGCCGACCCTAGGCGTATGGTGACACAACAAGACAAACATCCCTACAATTATCTGGGGACAAGACAATCCAGCTTCACTATGTCCATACCCCATATAACACACACTTGTCACAGATATGTGTTAATCTTTTTTGTCTCCTTTTTTTCAGGATGTTGATAATTACGGTACTTTACATGAATCTACGGAAGACACTCCACAGCTAATTATGGGATTCGATTGCAACGCATGGGAAAACACATTGAATCTCATCTCGATCACTTTTTTGTTTCAAGTTTTGTTCGGGCAATTGAATCTCTTCTTTGCATTATTTACTCTTATAAACGAAAAAAAATGTCTTCTATAACTTTGAGAAGAGTCATTGATATTCCAACTCTCTTCCTCTCACCTTTGATGCTGTCAACACAACGTTTCAGTGGATCCATTCTTCAGTCTTTTTCGGGTGTATAATTCAAGAAAAGATGCAAACTTTTTTCTATACCCACCGGTTTGACTTTTTCTTGAATTATACACATGATGATGGTTGAAGAATGGATCGACTCTCGGAGCAACCGGAAAGACATCAATTGGGCGTCAAGCCGCCTCCAGGAGAGGGGGGGGGGAGGCTCCACTCCCTGGTTTGGAATCAGTTGTCCTTCTCTTAGAGAGCCTAATCTGCTGTTCGGTTCTTTATTTTAGCTGGCGTTGGGGTGGATCCATACCTCTCTAAAAGGGATTAGTGTGAAGTGAACATGGACAGACCCGACCGGAGTTCGAACTTGGGTTGCCGATTCTTTTGTCTGAGCTGTTGCCATCTTCGCCTATCGAAGCTCTACATTGAATAGATTGTGACACTGATAAGATGATGACAAATGTACGTTTCTTCATATGTTGCCATCCTGCAACAAATTTGGCAGCTGCGGTTCAGTAGGAATGGCAAGAACATCATAAATTGGATGTTCGTTTTATTTCAAGTGTTGTTGTAGGGCTTTCATGACAACCACCTGCAACGATGTTGGTTGAAGGAAGAAACGAGGCGAAAAAAGACAAGAACAACACGAGGACGTGATTGATTGCTTTGAAATACTGAATCATTCAATACTAGTTGTTTACGCTAGCTTTGCCGGGTATGTTTTTCAGGAGGAACAACATTATTGATGGTGGACCAATAAGTCCGTATCTTGACACGTATTTGTCACCTGAATTCTGATCTGTGATTTTCGCTGTGCAATATGCGATCTCTATGATTAACATTCTCCACTGAATTGAACACACTGGCAAGAAAAGAGAATATTTCGAAAATATATATTCGTCGTGTGAAAACATTGCTCATTTCATCATTAGACTACTGTCGATAACGTTCGTCCCCCGTAATTAAAGATGACCTTGGCTCCAGTTCTGATGGGTGCTATGCACTCCGGGATACGACTTGCGTTTGGCTTGGATTAGAGCTTAGGAGTTGTGCAAATCGTCAGTCACCGGCAGTGTACCCAAGGATTTAAGGGCCTCTTATTTGCCGACAAAGTGGGCGTGAAGGCATTTGATTTGCCAACAGTGAGCGTGCATTCTGAAAAGGAAAAGAGGACAGTGTTGCCAAGTATGATTTGTTATTTATAGCTGAAACAGTCTAAAAGTGGCTAGAATCGACTAAATTTGATACACTCTAAATGTTATGTTTATATTTATATGCATTTGAAACACTTTTATCAAATAACTATATGCTGAGACCCCCACAACAAATTATCTAAAAAAAATAGTCCAGGGTCAGACCAGATATCGGTACCACCTAAAATGGCAAAGTTTCAATGGTGTGATTATATGTTTCTTCAAAAGGAGTAAAATAATAACGGCTGCCTCTCCAAATGAGTAGCTATTTCATTTTTTGCTGGGAATCTGTTTCTTGACCTATTAATCCTGGCGCTGTAATAGGGCTCCGTAGGAATGACTGATTTGAATAATGAAACCAATTAGACATGCTAGGGTGAGTAAAAATAACTTGGTTTGACATTCTAGATCAGTTGCAAAAAAATTATCCCCAATTTTCAGAGAAGCGCAGTTCGCTATGGAGCCGTGGCCAGAAACATGTTTCGTATATTGCATGTCATTGGGTGAGAAATGATAATGTTATGATGAATGTTTTGGAGTAAAACATCCTGAACTATCCATCGAAAAATCCTTGTTATATCCTTGTTTTGAAATGAATCACCTACGAACTGACTCATGGGAGATATTTGTGGATGAATTTGTTCCAGCGTTTGAACACTTCCTCTCTCAGTCTATTGTCTACACTTGAACAAAATATCATTGAAATTCATTGAGAACCTTGTATCATATGAACAGACGGAGACACTTTACAGCTTTTGTGTGGGGCGAGCATTAAGCTTGGATTTAGAGGAAATAATATTGCATTTATTCACTCCTAAGTTTCATGACTTCTACTTTAGCTGATTGCACAACCTTCCACAAAATGTTATGAAATTCATCGAGAACTTTTGGAGATATCGTGTGGACAGACCTTTCAAGGGATTTTGTGATTGCCGACAGTAAGCTATGACGTAGGGGAGATAATTGTTCATAGATCCGTTCCAGAATTTCCTGACTTCTTTCATAGCCAATTGATTACCTTTCTACAACATTTCATAGAAATTCATTCGGTGTACAGATATGAAGGTTTGGCAACATCATTGTGGTTTGGACGAATAACCATGAGGATGGGCAGATAATTTTGTATTGACCCCCCCCCCCAACACAGACACCAAAAAAATGTAATCACTCCTTTCGTAGACTATCGTTTAGAAAATCTCATGGAAATTTATCGGGAACTTTGGGGGGATATCACGTGGACAGGCATTTTCGTTGTCCAGACGCCTGACATAGGGTATAAATATATAAATCATGGTACGTACCCCTAATCAGACACTCTGCAAAGTTTATGAAATCAGAATAGGTCCCATACACATGGAGGATTACAAAAATCATTACTAGACTTCGCCAACTCTGGTGGTTCCTTTAAATGTTTTTTGTCTTAGCCCATGGACAAAAACTGATCATTTACTTCTATTGAATACACCAGATTTATTGTCTCGAATAGATTTTCATTGGCTAGATTGAAAATACTGGTCAGATCTAGCCAAAAATGCCAAATCTGGAAACCCTGGAAGACATTTGGTGATCGAAAGAGCATTATGGGTACGACCCCCTTCCAATTGTCTGTCTGGGTCCTGAGGCACGATACAGTCAGGGACGACTGGAGACAGACCAGGATTCAATGACTAGAATCTCCACAACGCGTCGCTGATTGTCGCCTTTCTGCCCCATTGAACCAACTGTTGGTTTCCCCTGTGCAGTACGGCGAATCCAATAATTTCATTCTGACAGAATTGAATTTCACCTGATGAATGCATACTGCTTTTAGCCGTTCGCAAAGTACTTCCAGTCGTTGAATAAATCTAATATAACGTATTATCTCGTATTGTTATCATTAAATATATATATATATATATATATATATATATATATATATATATATATATATATATATATATTGTGTCATTCACATACAGCTGTTTCGATGTATTAGATCTCTTCAGTGTGGCTATAGACTGTCCATTATCCCATCCAGTACCTTCACTTCAGACCCGTAGGCCGATATCCTACCTAAGGAACTGGACAGGCAGTAAGGCTGAATTTAAGCCATATATTCAAAATTACACAGAAATCCCTCATCCACCAGGGAGCTCAATTCTTATAAGAGAGCATTATATATATATATATATATATATATATATATATAAAGATTCACAGCTTTGAACACTGCAAAGATATGGATAAATTCACTAAAAATGTCAAAAAATTATGACATTTCAGTGAATTATTTCCCCAAATCTGTTGATACAATTCATGTAATTTTCTCCAGCGTTTTTTCTTAAGTTTTGTACATAATTAGATATTATATAATCATGTGACCGTTTTGGGGATTTAAATACAAAACATTTATTTCAACATTGTTCCCCAGGAGTGTTGATCAAACACCACCTTCTCTTGAGCTTTGATTTTGATATATAGGTTTATCTTATTATCTTTTAAGCCGTTTCATGATATATTTAGTTTGCTTCTTTACGTAGGGTATGAACGTAATGCATTGAATGAGGATGTCATTTTATACTTATTCAGTTTTGAATTTTGAGACAAAGGGCTTATGTACTATGGCACAAGCGATATATCAAATCCATTACTGAAAGGGTGATGGTGTTTGATCAACACTGCTGAGGTGCTATGTTAATATAACTAGTGTTTTTAAAATCCCCGAAGCGGTTACATGGTAAACAACTGATGATACCAACAAAAGGAAGTTTGAACATCGTATCAAAGTATACGTGAAAGACGGGAAAAACACTGAAGAAAATTACATAAATTGCATTGACAGATATTGGGAAATAAGTGACAGAAGTGACACAAAAAAGGTTTTTAAAGTTTATGTTTAAAGCTGTAAAGCTTTCTAGACTATATATATGAGCGTGTGTGTATTATCGAAATTTGAATAGCTAAGAAATCCTGTCTCTTCCAGAATATGACAATATATTTATTCCATTTTATGTTGATTTATAGAGCATCTGAACCAGTGGTTTCTTCATTGTCTGACTCAAAAGGTGCATCCTGAGGGAAGGTTGATATTTCAGCAGTTGAAATTTGACAATCTGCAATTGAAATTGCCCAAATGAAACCCCAAGATTTCCATCTGGGGGAAATGATTTTAGAATTTAAAAAAACAAGAGAATAATAATTTTGAATAGACCAACTTTTTTAAAGTTTATCAATTACGTATAAAGCGAGTGTATCATTGTCAATTTTCACTTTAATGATGACGCTCAAGTCAAGCTATAGGTACCAGTAACAAGGACAGTCGCCCAGGGAGCTAAACACCTCAGGGCATTTGTCATGCATCTGAGACGGTAGGACAAATGGGTGAATGGGAAGATGAATGAATTAAAGAAAATCCCTTGACGTGCAGCTGGATTTCTCTTTAGGAACATGAGATAATACTATATTCTGAAGGATACCAAATTTCGCCTCACCCGGGGTGCCAAGGAGCCTAGGGGTGACAGGGACCATAGGAGCGGCGCTAATGATATTCTAAGCTCGTAAAAACTCCAGGGTCCTCCAATAAAAGGAAAAATAATACGTTGCGGTCTTCACATGATTAATTGCCACTTTTATTCTCTTCTCAAACGACCACAAATGACAAATGAACGCATATATAAGCATTTCAATGCGAGCATGTCATTAAAGGAAGGCTGATCAAAAACAAAAGAAAAACATCGATGGACTTTTTCTGGATTTTTAGGTCAGTGTTGCCAGATTTACATACAAGTTTACATCTAAAATTGAGTCTAAACATCTAAAAACAAATTGAAACATCTACATATACAGATCAAAGGAAAAATATTACATACATAACATATTGATAAATCAAATGCGATTTCAATTTTCAATATTCATTTCTATAAAAGATATCACTCAATTTATTGAAAATATTTATTATTTTTGTGAAAATATTAGTCATTTTATAACTATAAATCAAATATAAATACCGATTTCAGATACCTAGTCACAACAAAAAACATCTAGATTTAGATGAAAAATATCTATATTGTCGAAAAGATGTTTTGACTTATGAGTACCACAAGGCAAATATATCATTAAACAATAACTGATTAAAATCGAAAGAACACGCCTGGGTTCTTTCGCTAGGTATCCAGGTGCCGGATGGCTAGTTTCCCTGCTGTGGGCCCCGTTTCTTGAATTAACACCTGTGGTTGATTTCACTGGGATGAAAAGGTGAACTGGTAGGGTGGTCCCTAGCAGGGGCCCGAGTAAAGTCGTAAAGTAGTGTCTTGTGACACGACTCGGCGCGTGGATTCACGCTCGTGGGGACACTGATGAGCAATCCCGTAGTCAGTGGCGCCGAGCGCCGGAGCCAGAGAGCGGAAAAGGTTGTTTATGATTAATCCTCCCGAGACGCCTGGACTTGGCGCTTATCAGCAAACGATATATATATATATATATATATATATATATATATATATATATATATATATATATATATATATATATATATATATGCGCGTGCGTGTGTGTCATAGAGAGAGTGTGTGAGTGTTTGTGTATGTGTGTATGATCAATGCATTGGTATGGATTGTGTATAATCCGACAGTATGAGAGTGAAACGACAATATTGTCTCAGTGAGTTCTCCGATTTGTCATTTTACTCTCATATATATATATGCGTGTGTGTGTGTGTGTGTGTGTGAGAGAGAGAGAGAGAGAGAGAGTGAGAGAGTATGTGTTTGTGTGTGTGTAATCAAAGCGTTGGTGTGGATTATGTATTATCCGAATGTATGAGTGTGAAATGACAATATTTTTTGTCTCAGTGAGTCCTCCGATTTGTCATTTTACTCTCATATATATATATGTGTGTGCGTGTGTGTGCGTGAGAGAGAGAGAGAGATAGAGAGAGTATGTATTTGTGTGTGTGTGTAATCAAAGCATTGGTGTGGATTATGTATTATCCGAATGTATGAGTGTGAAATGACAATACTATTTGTTTCAGTGAGTCCTCCGATTTGTCATTTCAATCTCTTATATATATATATATATGTATATATATATATATATATATATATATATATATATATATATATATATATATATATATATATATATATATAAAGTAGATATGAACTTGAGATATAAATGTATTATTCGTTATTAATAGTATTTTTTAGCGCTTTACAACAATGGTGTCTACCCAAGAGGTTAGATCAATTCTCAAGTATGATTTCAAAAAAAAGGCATGGCATGATGCTCCCAGTGATACTGAAAATGTCAATAAAGTATTTGAAGTGAATAATAGCATTGGTTCTTTGAGCTTGAGTTTGGAAATATGGATACCGAGTAATCGTCGAGATAGGACCAAACCTGTTCTTAATTATGAAGAATTATAGACGACAGCCGTCAACGAACAACGTTTCGAGTACTTTCAGCAGACTTATTATATCAAAGCATATAAAATGTTATGGAATGTTAAAAGGCAGGGAAATATCGAGCATGTCATAATTCTAAATCTTAAGAATTTTATAGAAATGATATATTATCATGAAAAAAAGATTATTGCTTGAAACAAGCCATATTCTGATTTGTTGTTCATTTCATCTTTTATCTTACTGCAACTGCATTTATTAATGTGGCTGCATTTATTATGTAACAACCTAATATTTACTCAGATGAAGAGATTAAATCACAGAGTGGAATGAGGGCAGGGACCGTAGTAAGAAGATACTGCAACTCTGATCTTCTAAATCATCACGGTTTGTCTATCTTGGAAATCAATCTGGGTCACTACTAGGGTTCCTAGCGACCCGAAAGAAAAAATCAAGCGAAGAATCACTCTAGGATGTCAAGCCTTCGGCAGAGCAAGCTCAACCTTCAAGAACAACATTAATCCTAAAAAGAAAGGTATAAAACCAATGCATCCCCTCGATAGTCACCTATGGAGCTGGAACATGTAACTTAATCAAGAGATTGACCTGCATACTGAGAACCATGCAACGTGCATTTGAAAGAATTATGCTCAATCCCACATGGAGAGATCACAAGACAGAACAGTATATCAGGTAGAAAATGTGAGTCCGAAACATCATAGAATCCGCCAGAAAACTCAAATGGCCATGGGCTGGTCATGTTGCAAGAATGGCAGTCAACTGATGGAAATCACGGATAACAACATGGATCCCTAGAAATCACATATGCAACCAAGGCCGGCAGAATACAAGATGGAGAGACAAACTAGACAAATTGAGAAAGTATTGGCTCTGCGACGTCCACGATAGAGAGGTGTGGCAAATACTTGGGAAGGTCAATATTCAACGACAGACGATAAAAGACTGATGATGATGATGGTGGTTATTTTTGTGTTTTACAATGCGAAAATAAACAGGGTGACAAAGTTTATTACATTAATGAGATTAACAGAGCACTTCCGACACAATATCAGAGTTTCAGATCTTACTTTTATTATTCTGTTTAATATATCAATGTCCCTTTTTTGACATCTGTACTTGGAAAGCCATACTATCTCTGTATCACAACACTTGGCGACTGCCCGTGTTGTTGTGCCCCAGGGCTGACCCATTCGAAATCCTGTCTGTTGCCAGGATTAGAACAATGACCATTAAGGGTCAGATATACAGCTATCTAACGCCATTAGCGGTCATATGTACAGCTATCTAATCACCAAACGCACCATGATCCTTTGCTCTTTCTTTGTTTCAACGATATAATTGTTCACGATAACTAACACAAATATTGAACACAAAGAGCTTAGCGCTGAATGACCCCTATAGATATTGACGTGCAAAAATATTTCTTTGTTTTTATTGCTCTTTTTATCCTTACTCGCCTTGCTTCAACGTGTTTTGCTCTTTAATGTTTTGCTTCATTGACTTCGAAGTCCTTGTTGTCATTGAAGTGGAAAGTAAACGAGACCGCAAACCAGCTGACTCCATGGCATGCACCTTATTCATATATTGTTATTTCCTTGTTAGGATGCTGACCGACAGGCTCAACGACGCAGACCCTTCTTCCTTCCTTGGTCAGTCAATATTGGCACAAGACCACGATACAGGCAAACCCCGTTGTACGCTACTCCGATCGACGCTCAAATCATTTACTGCAACTTGGATGACTGTGACCATTTTCAGCTTTAGGTGTGTAAAAATAAAGTTATCGCGATCTGAGAAGACGTGTATTCGCTTTAATTATTCCGATTGTTTCATTTATTCGATTAACGCGAATTAGTCTTATATGAATAGAAATTCGGATGAACTACTCGTGTAAAGCGGGTAGTATCTATAGTTGGGTATCCAATGAGGATCAAAGCCTATGTACGATAACTACACTGCCAATTATGTAAAAGCCCTGGTAATTCGAACGGCAGAGTAGATACCGCACATAGACAGGCTTCCCGAGATCAAGTTCGGGTGTCGCATAGAGCTTATATTCATTTTCGATCTATAATGAGTAGTTGCGATAAAAAGCAAATAAAATCAAGATGAGAGGAATATCAGTGTTTGGTCATTTACAATTTTATCTTACTAGCTAAATACCCACCCAAATGAGCTTGGTAAATCGGGGTAAAGACTATTCTTAGATAGATAGATAGATTGATAGATAGATAGATGGAAATCAGATGGTATTTAATTTGTTTTTTAAAAAGTAATATATGTGACGTACAAACCATTTAACAGAAAATATGTCGTCCATTCCCCTCTCACTTTAAGCCCCACTCTGTAAATGATTACGAAGTTACTACAGTTATCGTCACACATTTCCAACCTGCAGCTGATATCCCTCTCTTACTCTTCCCTCCTCTCAGAGAACGATACGAAATCACCACTCGCCCTGCGCTTAAGCAGCATTTCAGCAGCAGCTAGTGGATTCAGCTGTGAAAAGTAGACACAAAAAAATGTTCACATTCTATCATGAATTTACAATATCAAAAAATATGCTCGAAATCTATCCAGGCGTTACTTTGAAACACATAGATAATTCCAGACGAGTATACAGACTTTTGTTGAATTGTAATAAAATCAGGCGTTAAAAGAGACACATATGCGCTCGGAGTCCCGTAGATCAGGAACAAACCATAGCAGCCGAGGCGGAGAGGAAAAGATCTAAAGAAAGAGCTCAAACTTTTGATAACAGACCAGTGACAACAGATTAGGGAAGTGTGGCAAATCCTGGGAAAGGTCTATGTCCAACGACGGACGCTAAAAGACTGATGATGATGATGATGATGATGACAACAGATAGGTGCAAGCGTACTAACCCCTTATCCTCTGGGACTGAAAGATCCCAACCAAATTTCAACAAATCCTACCCGTTATATCACAGTTTAGTATACGTAGGTACATCAATAAGTGCGTTGCATGATGATGGAAACTATTTGTCTTATAAAACTGAATATTTAATTTTCAACATAATCTCTATCGTTGCTTATTTACAAGGTGAGTGAAGATTAACTTAAATTCAATAAATATTCCTCTACAGTGGACCAATTAATTATAAAGTTGTTACTAATTTTGTATCGGAGGTTTCTTTTCACACATCCTGTATATAATCAGGAGAAATCGCTTATAATAATCAGGGATCAAAGGGTGAATGGTATTAACATTTGTAGACTCCGAACACTGCGATCTTGATGATCAGCTTCCTCTGTGAATCCTCTGCCTAATCTTATCAGCCAGTTATTGTTATCTAATGAAAAAAAAAATACTGTCCCATTATGTACTTCTATACAGAAAATGTCCAAATATTTGACCAATCACTAAGTTTTTTTGAGATTTAGTTGCTTTATCAAGCGAAAAGGTGATGTAACTTTCGATGTAATGTTCTATTGACTCAAAATTAATATTTTATAAATGTTTGGATTGGTATCAAAACCAGAAAAAGAATATCTAATTGAATTTTGATACGAACATTGACGTTTCGGTTCCGTGCATTCAAGGTTTTTATTCAACACCTCTTGATGAAAGAGAAAACTTTTGTTAAGTACAATGGAAATTGTACAAAAGATCCGATTACAACCATAAACTTGTGTAAGCACAAACAGGAAACTACAAGCAAGACTCGCTCTGGGTAGCAGCAACACAAGCAGTCACCCGGGACGCCAAGTGCTTGAGGGCGCTTGCCATGTGTCAAATACAAATGGAAAAATGGGAAACTGAATGAATCAAACAGAATAAGAACAGTCAAAAATAATTGTCGTGATACCATAACACACACTTATATATATATATATATATATATATATATATATATATATATATATATATATATATATATATATATATATATACATATATATATATATATATATATATATATATATTATCAAGTGGACATAACGGAAAATAATATTTCACTATGCTTATGTTTCACCTTTCGGCTTCGTCAAAGTAATAATTTTGAATGAAACGATATTGAAATGTTCGTTTTTTTTCTAGTATATAATGTCACGTAATATCATACCGCGTAAGCACAAATGCAAAGTATTTAAAATTATATTGTTTCATTTAGAATTACTGTACATATATTATTGAAAAGGTTGACAATATAGAAAAGGGAAAGGGACTCCGGGTTCCATCAAAGCTATGAAAGCGAAAATTTGTTTGAGAAGACTGGTGAAGATTACAGAAAGGCCCGGCTGGTAGTTGAGATAGAGAAATAGTTGGGTATAGGTGCTGACAGGGTTTTTCTTTTTTTTAAATTTTATATTACTCTGTGTTAGAGGGAATAGGCTTATCTGATATATGAAAGTTAAGTCTCTGGTGTGTGCGTGCATGTGTGTGCAGTAAACCCTCGGTTTAACGGACGCCGATAAAACGATTTTTTGACACTTTCACCATGCATGCATGTAGGGTAAACAACCAAAGCCGGACGCTTTCTTTTTGCAAACTCTATTGACTTGTTCTGTGTGTTTTCTGTATATGTTTCAGTATACAGCACTGAGCGTATCAGTTGCTTCTCTGAAAAAAATCATCATCAGTCAGAATCTGTAGTCATAGTGTTTTAGGGAGCTACCTCTTGTAGCACTTGCGCAATTGCCACACGCTGAATAGGTGACATGAAAACATAAAAATTTTCCAGTGAGAAGTGAATAAACTATCCGTACCGGTTATTTTGCTTCAACATCTATACTCCTTCCCAAGCTAAAAAAGTGAAGCGAGTGAATTCAGAAATACGGCAAACGAATTCGAAGATAGGGCAAGCAAAATAAAAATTCGTGCAATCAAATTTAGAAATACGCTGACCATGTGTTGAAAAATCCAAATCTTTCATATTTTCAAATTTGGTTGTCATATTTTCAAATTTTATTGTTATTTTTTAATTACTTTACTTCTTAATTCGCTTGCGAAAACCTATAGAAATGTTAGGTCGTCTATAGTGGTAAATGTTCGGAAAAAAACTCAAATTCAACAATTTAGAACAATGAAAATGTCCAGTAGAAGGATGTGTTTCTTTAGGTATTCTGTGGTCCTTCTTGCTAGTCCTTCCAAGAGAAAACAACAACGTATTTCAAGCTTTGTCACTCAAAAATCGTTTTTCTTTTCTATTTCATGTTTTTTTTTTCTTACCATCGAAGTCAGAGAGGTATATGTATAACCCTATATCTGTCTTTTTGTCTGTCTACACCAAAACTACAAAAGTTTTCCGAGAATTTCAATGAAATTTCGCGAAAGGCCAATAAATTTTTGGGGGGATCCAGGAATTTTTTTACGATTGAGTTATATTTTTACATTCTTTCCACACATCCATGTATTCCCTCATGTCCATTGAAACGATATTTTAAACATCTCTAAATATATTTCATAGAAATTTGTGAAAGCGTGAGCCATGGACTGAGGAAGAAATGATCAAGTTCTGGAGCGGATGCAGGGATTTTTTCAGGTTTGTGTACGGGATTGGCAGGGGCACGCGCTCACTAAGTGCTTTCAATTTTTTTTTTTTTTGTCATGGTTTTTTTTTTTGTCATGGATTTTTTTTTTCACTTCAGTCGCACTAACTAAGTCTTTTTTTTTCAGACAATCCGACACTGTAAGCTGACAATCAGTTGTATTGAGAAGATACTTGATCCTCAAAATGGACGTGATCAAGAGAAAGGGTGAATACGCTCTGCTGAATGTTCATATTACCATGGAGACGCGGCTCACCACCTGTGAGATATTTGAACCCGCTTTCGTCTCGCTTACGTTTGAGTCGGTTCAAAGAAACAACGCAAACCTGCTGTCGCCTGGAAATGTGTTAATGGTCTGCGACATTATGTTTATATCTTTGTGGATAGATAGATGGATATCAACAGACTAATATATATATATATATATATATATATATATATATATAGAGAGAGAGAGAGAGAGAGAGAGAAAGAGAGAGAGGGGGTAGATAGATAGATCTGGTTAATCACTTAATAAGAAACATCACGTGGCAAACGGCTTTTCGCAGAATGCTATATTAGGGATGATCAATTAAAAATTAGAAAAACAGGTAATCAATGAATAGATCACTTTGCTAAAGTTTTGTTGGTCATCGATCAATAAAAAAAGTCTAAGTTGAAAAAAAAACAAGCAGACACAAACTGAGCGGTAAATCTAGCTGAAACTTGTATTGCAAATTGAAGCTCCATTAAAAATGTATTAAGGGGATTTTCAAAAGACAAATATAAGTTTTTTTACAGACATAATGAGTAAATGTTCAAATTTTCAGCCGTCTTACTCCATCGGTACGTGTGATATATACATAGCCAGCCAGCCAGCCAGCCAGCCAGCCATCTAGCTAGCTAAACAGCCAGTCAGTTCAGCTTTGAAACTGAAGAAACTTTTTTTGGCAGTTCTGGTTGACGGTTTTTAAAAGATAGATAAATAGATAACACCCTGATAACTCTCAAAGCTATTTGAGTGTGTGCATATTTTGAGATAGATATTTTTCCCAAATACATGTCTGTATTTTTTCTTCGTTGGGCACATGCTTCTTGTTGCCTCATGCCGTAAGCTTAGGCTAGCTGGATAAATTCCTGTATTTGAACGGTTTCGCTTTAGGATTGGTATAAACCAATCAGACCGAATAATCCTATTAAAAAAAATTGTACCACTTGAAGCATAGCGTCATTAAAACATCAACTTCTCAAAACACTTGGTACCGTGATTTTTTGTACTCTTGCGAAAAAACCTTTAACCGGCTCCATGGAGTAAAGCTCTGTTTTTAAATTTCATCATAACATTCATTATTTATTTGGAAAGTGACTGAGAAACTTTCAGGTAAGAATTATTACTATTATTGACGAACAAAATTTGTATACATTTTTGGACACCCAGCATAATATTTGTGTGCGTGTGCAGAGGCATGCGAGTTAGGGAGCAGAAGGGGATCAATTGCCCCCTCCTCCGTAATTCGGGGGGAAAAAGTGTAACACTTCTCTGCACACTTTAACTTAAGATTTTGGTATGCATGTGTACATTTGCGTGTATACGTTTGAGCATGTATACATGTGCATATGTATATGTGTGTATGTGCATTAGTGTGTATGTGTGTAGCATATATATATGTGTGTGTGTGTGTATGCGTATATGAGTAAGAGTATGAATGTGCATGTGTGTATGTATATGTGTGTGTGCATGAATGTGTACCTCGATGTATGCATCTATGTATGTATATGTATGCGTATACTTATGTATATGTATTTGCGTATATGTTTATGTGTTTGTATGTATACGTGTTTGTAGGCATATGCGTGTATATATCTATGTGTATGTCAGCATTTAGTGTATGAGTATTTGTCCGTATGTATGAGCATATGTTTGCATGTGTACATGCGAGTATGTGAGCATAATGCATGTATGTTTATGTATATGCATGTTCATATATATGTGTGTGTGTATGTGTGTACATATGTGCATGTGTGCGTGTATGTGTCTATGATTATGCGTGAGTCCGTACTTCAGAACATCGGCCTCTATATCTTCTTAATCTAATTCTATCTGCAAGTAAAACAGTCTCTCCCATTCTCAAGTCCTTCAAAAACTGATCTCAGTAATTTGCCACTGTGTATATGAAATTGCTTTATCTCTATAGGACGGCATTTTGTTCGCTTGACCTGCAAACTGAGAACCATGTAACGTGCACATGAGAGTATCATTCTCAGCATCAAATAGAAAGACCTCAAGTACAGTATACTACGAAAAACAGTAGTCCGATTTGTCATAGGAACCATTAAGAAAATCACATAGCATGGGTTGGTCATTTTACACGAATGGCAGACAATCGATGTACATCACGACTCACAACATGGATCCCCAGATGTCAACAGGTGGACAGAATATAAGATGATGAGACAAATCAGACTGGTACAGAAAATATTGGATCCACGACGCCCATTATGTAGAGGTGTGGCGAGTCTTCGGGAAGGTCTATGTCCATCGACGAGGGATAAAAATCTGATAACGATGATAATGATGATGATGGTGATGATATCAACTCGTTTATTTACTTATTCGCTTAGTATACGTTCTCTGTATCTCATTGTAAATACCCTCTCTGTTTCTTAACCTGCTGTTATTTTTAAGTCCCGCTTATTTTCATTTACCTCAACAGGCTATCATATTTCTTCCATTATATATCTTTGTGTTTCACCTCTCCCCAGCACTGAACAAACCCAATTGAAAGAATCGCACGTGAACAGAAAACCTAATAGTTATATTCCTACTGACACAGATAATTTCATTATACATTATTGTTTTGCTGCGTATCCTTTACATGGTATTTATTAACTGAAAAGCAACCGGGTCCAGTTCTTCGTTGAACAAGGAACTCGTGTTACATAATTTGAGCAGTGTATCTTTCTTTATTTCAATACCACACCTGGTTATACAGGTTGGTTCAAGAATGGTGTGTTTCAACCCGCTACGAACGTTGCAAGATCTATGAGAGCTGAATTACCTTTCAGACCAAAATTTCAAAGCATCCGAAGAGAGAGAGAGAGAGAGAGAGAGAGAGAGAGAAGGAAAGAGATAAAGCGATAGAGAGAGAGTGAGAAATTTTAAATATCTATATTTCTGACCATTTTTCATAACAACTTATTTCCATAAGAGTACAAAATTAGAGGACAATTTTTTAAAATGATGTAAATAAGAGACAGAGAGAGAGAGAGAGACAGAGACAGAGACAGAGAGAGAGAAAGGAGGGAAGAGAGAGGGGTAGAGAGAGAGAGAGTCCGAAAGAGAGAGAGATTTACCATATCTATATTTCTGAACATTTTTTCATAACATTGAAATTGAACGTCTTGATATCATAAGAGTTCAACATTTGGAGACAAATCTTTTAAATGATGTAGCTAATATCACAGGTTTCTTTTAAAAGCTTCTGCTGATCTTACATTGGTTTTGTTTCAAGTTATTTGAATAAGTCATCTTATGCATGAAAATTATGATGCTTGCTAAGTTTTGTAAATTCTTAATTTTTGACCATCAAGAATTTCGGAAATATGTAGAAACAAAAGACCATTGGGCGCCTCACCGAGAAGTAGTGGTTAGCAACTTTATCTTACCGATCATTATTCTTGTATTGAGTTTAGATTCTCACTATGTGGCCCACATTCATGGCCTTGTTGTACTAAGCTAAGCTAGTATGGGCTTCTTATTGGCTGATGGAATTATGTATTTCCCTCTGGTATCAGAGGTCAGTGAAAATAAGCCAAGAAGTAGAATGCTGTTTTTAAAGGAATGCATCCCACTATGAGGATCAACGCAAAACTGATGATTCAGAGACCCATTTCCTAGCTGATGCTATCTTTATCATGAAAAGTATACGATGTCAATCTTCATCATCATCATTATCAGCAGCAGCTTTTTAACGTCCGTCGTTGGGCATGAACCTTCCCTAAGATTCTCCAAGATAATGCAAACAAAGATTAAAAAACTTACTAAGCTTCAAAGACACGTAAGATTCACTTGAGTTAGTTTCAGCTCATTCGTTGACTACTGTCGTCTGGGTTACCCAAGGATTGAGCTGGTCTGTCTGTGACCTGCACCAAAGGTTGATTTGCTTCTCTCTCCTCATATCCTATCAACGGGCTTGTGACCGTTCACTGTCACCTAGCTCTGTCATCATCATCATCATCATCATCATCATCAGTCTTCTATCGTCTATCGTTGGACGTCGACCTTCCCCAGGATTCGCCACACCTCTCTATCGTCGCAGGGCCCATATTTTTCCAACCTGTTCAGTTCGTCTCGCCATCACATATTCTGCTGACCTCGGTTCTGCATCTTTATCTCTGTGGATCCTTGATGTGACTCCTGTTTTCCCCCTGATATACTGTGCTGTCTTGTGATCTCTCCATGTGATGTTGAGCATGTTTCTCTCCTGTGCACGTTGCATGGTTCTCAGACAGGCCAGTCTCTTGGTTGAGTTCCATGTTTCAGCTCCTTAGTTGACTATCGGGAGGATGCATTGGAATCATAATCTTTTTAGGACAAAAGATTTTCTTGGTTTGCCACCATGGAGTGATTCTTTGCTTTATTTCTGAGGATTTCATGGAGGTTTGTTATCCTAGGTAGATGTAGTGGTCTACTTTCTGCAGCTTAGCATTCTTGATTTTGATCGTTGAGCATTTATTTCCGGTATATTTGTTGTACTTGACGTTTATCTTCCAGAAGTTCCTGTGGAGGCTGACTTTGTTACCTTCGGAATCTTTTCTGAGTCGAACACCTTCTTGAAGTCTCTAAATGCTGCTGCGTGTGGCATTTTACATTCTGCTTCTTTCTCTTTTAGTTGATTTATCAATAGAGTTGATCCATGTTGAGTAGCTCCTTCTAAAGCCAGCTTGTTCCTATGGTTTGTTTCCGTCTTGCGTTTTGGTGATTCGGTTGGTGATAACTTTGATGAAAGGTTTGCAGTCGAGTAGACTTATTGGTCTGTAGTTGTTGAAGTCTTTCGGGTTTCCATCTGCGTGTCACAGATTACATTGTGGATCACCTTCAGTCCATACACTTTGTTGTCGTATCCCACTGGGGAAACCTCGCATCCTGGGCGTCAATCGCTGCTGCAGATCTTCTGCCCAATGATACAGCGTACGCATCACAAATAGATAAAACAAGCCTGATTGTCAAACCTTAGATGTGTTAGTTCTTTTTCTGTATGAAAATATAGTAAGGGCAATGTTACCAACATTATTTTCAAGAATATTTCAAAATCCTCGTAAACATTTAGATTCTCAAGGTATATAACTAAAATCTAGGAAATGTTTTACACATTCTTAATAAATTAAATGTGACTTTCATCTTCTATATTTGATTGAAATATCAATTAATCATCTATTATTAAAATCATTACTTATTTCATCATTATAAATTGAATAAATTATCTCTTTAATTAAAAATAATCTAAATAGCTATTTCTGACATCTACATGCGAGCACAAACACCTAGATTTAGGTGAAAACATCTAAATAAGCAACACCGGGGAAGGGATTTACCTCACTTTTCTGAATGTCAGCTTGTGGGCCAATTAATCCGTGACGGCAATTGTTGCTACAGGTGTTAGGGGATATAGAAAATGAACAAGTGATCATTGTATTACATACGTTGAAATCATTGTTTTCGAATAGTTCAGAAAAAGACGTCCGTTTCGTTTGTCTCTCAAACACCAAAAAGATTCCCTCACCATTGTCCAAAAGAACACACAGCGAAACCTTGCATTCAGCTCTGTATCACCTTGCTGGGAAGTGTGTTAACAAAGCCTCAAGTCTATACGATAGAGTTTCATGTAACACGACACGTTCATGTTCCGAATACAATCTTTGACAGTTGATGTGCGATTGTGATCCAACGAATCGGGCGCGTTACCTAAACGCACGCCAGAACAAGAATTCTGCGTGGCTAATTCGATAAGCCTGAGCTATCTGAATAGGTATATCTGTCTGCATTATATGTTTTTCTCTTGTACGTTAGATTCACGAGTTGTTATATCAGATGGAAAAAAAACCCTTTTCTTCCTCTATTTGTCAAATCAGACACGTGTGCATTAGCTAGTTATGACTTCCTGTACGCTTGCATCTGTCAGTGGACACGTGTTTGCCTACTCGGGTACGCAATGTGTGAACATGACGTAGATGATGTAAAAGGAAGAAGTTAACACATGTAATCGGTCCCCAACTAGGTGTGGTGGGGGCACTTGGGGTTGAAGTAGATTAAGAATAATGCAGGTTACTGCAGGAGCGGCATGCAAATTAGTTTGTGACTGACAAGGCGGTTACGCAGGAGGGGGTAGGAAAAAAGTTCTTAAATAAGAATTCGATCAGAAAGCATGAAAGGAAAGAAAGAAAGGAAGAAAAAAAGAAAGAAAGAAAGAAAGAAAAAAGAAAGAAAGAAAGAAAGAAAGAAAGAAAGAAAGAAAGAAAATATACTTATAAAAAGGGGAATGGAAAAGAATGAAGGAAAGTATTCACATAAAGAAAAAAAGAATAGAAAAAAAGGAAAGGGGAAGAAAGAAAGAAAGAAGGAAAGAAAGAAAGAAAGAAAGAATATATGCTCATAAAGAATAAAAAGAACAAAGAAAGAATGAAACAAAAAAGATGTATGCATAGAGGATAAGTAGAAAAGAAAAAGAGATAAACAATGAATGAAGAAAAAAAGACATACAAAAAGTCTCACTGCAAAAAGGTCCAATGTAAAAAAAAAGTTCCAATGAAAAAAAATCCGATGCAAAAAGGTCCAATCCAAAAAGGCTCAATTTATACATATACATTTATATACACACACAACAAACTAACATGTACATACCACACACATACATGCACACATTCACGTATGAACACATACCATATACACACATTGTCACATACGTATCTACACAGACAAATACGCATAAACATACCCACATATTGCACATACTAAATACTCAGATTACATATTCACATTTGCACTTGCATAGACATGTCACACATGCACGCACATGCCATTTACGCATATACATACACATGCACAAACACTACATCCTGACGCATGTCACACGCATATTACACAAGCTTACATATACACAGAAATAATAATCGGTTACAATCAGTGGGGGACCATCGGTGAGGTAGCCCGCCTCCGGGTGAAGCCATCAGAAGAGATGACATAAAGATGACTGCCCTCAAAATCTCATATACTTTTGTAGAAATTCCCTTTTTCTTATACAATATCAATCAATCCACTCTGAAAGTATTCAATGGATTTTAATGGAATTTAGTTGAATAGTTCACAATAAGGTACATTTGGGAGTCGTTCCATCCACAGTTATCTCCCTTACATCGTAATTATGTATTTATACCATATAATATCGCCAAATGTATGTCCACACAATATCTCCAAAAGTTCTCATTGGATTTCAATGCACAATTACAAATTAATTAATTTATATGCATCCTCTGAGTGATTTCTAGTTTTATAGCATAGTTTTCTACACAGCATAAAATCATTTTTCATGGTAGCCAAACTTATTTTCTCCAAATCATTTCACAGAATCAGAACTGAAAATTGAAAACTCTAGATGAATAGAATTATTAGTAAATGTAGAATCATGAAGAGTAATGTATAATGTATCAGTACTAGAAGATCAGCAAAATAATAGATATTCTTAGGATAGAGCATCTTTTGGAGGCGGGCAACACCAACTATAGGTACAACATTGTTTACAATATACAATCTGATAAAAAATAATCGAGAAAAATAATTGTTTAACTGATATTAATATTCATTACCCCAAACAATGCAAGAGATATAAAAGATGTACACGTACTTCGTGCAGATATATAGCACACACATGCCACATCCTTACACGCACACATATTCGACATACGTACACGCATATATGTATACTCATTCACATGCATACATGAAGGGGTGTAGAAAAGATCTCGGTCTGAGAATCTCTCAACACACCATCGTACACACATACCGTTAACAAGTATATCACATACAAACATGATATATGCTTACATATACACTTGGACGCACATGCCATACATACATGTATATCCAGGATGTTCATGCATATGTGTATAGGCCTATGTGTTTGCGTATATACGAGTGGTATGTGTGCACGTGTACATGTGAGTATGTAGCATGCATGTATGTTGTGTGTATATATGTATAAATTGGACCTTTCTGCATAGACCTTCTTTGCATTGGAGATTCTTACTTTGGACCTTTTTGCATTTGACCTCTTATAAATTGGACATTTTATACATTGGCCATTTTTATAAATTTGACTTCTTATGAAGGAGGCCCATCAGCATTGGATGTTTTGACGTGAAAACCCTGTCATACCAAATGCCAGGTGGGCCACATAACGGAAAAAAAAAGTTGAGAAACACTCGTCTTGTTTAAAAAAAGGCGAACCACTTTCAACATAAAAGCAAGCAAGGATTGTGGGTAAACAAACAAACAGGTTGGTCAAAAATCAATCAATGTTTGGAGGGTGTCGGTTGAGAAAAATCGATCAGCATAATTGCCTTGTTCAGATTTCGATCCGAGACATTTGAGAGCCAGCCGTTGAGCGCGTGTACAGAGTTCGATTCCCCCGACACTATAAATAAGAAACCATTTTGTGGCTTCTACGTTTACTGCTTGGTATTATTTTTTAAAACATCCTTTGTTGTCTGGGTGCTGACATCTTGTTTTTAGCGCCCATTGTGCCTGTTTCTCCGACATGTGGTTTCCAAGACAGGATAATGTTGTTTATTTGTTGCTGCCTTTTGAAAACAAACTTAGCTAATCCTGCAAGTGTGTTTGATCTTACAGCTCAGAATTTTAAATACTGAATATAAGGCTTCCACTTAAGAGCTTAACTCAACATAACCTTCAGACCCGCATTGCATTGTACTGAGCTTAGTTTAGTAAATAAGGGTGCCTACAATAGCGTGATGGTTAACAGGCCGTTATGGTTTACCATTACTTAATGGAATGGGTTTATTGACTAACTGTTGTGACTTTTTACCAAAGTAAGCTAAACTCAGTAATTAATGTCTACTTAATTGTTTCCTCTTGTTGCAGATCTTCATCTCAAGTTTCAAAATGATAAAAAAGCACAACTGAAGTAGGTTTGATCCCCAACAAGATCAGTAGTGGTATTTACTGAGCTTAAGATGGCACAAGGCCTCAAGTATGTGGCGCCCTGTCAGGATCGAACCCACTGTATTATCAACCTTTCTTTGTTTGCTTTATCTACCGTAAGGCTATGCTGATACAATCTTAAACTCGGCATGACAGATAAATGATAAGCTGTAAGCCAGAGCTTTCCAGACCTTTTGCATTCACGACACACTTTTTCCAAATGGATTTTTTGTGACTCTTGAGTTTTGTTGGGCAAGCCAAATATGCAGTATCATCCCAATAGTTCAACTGAAATATCTGTTGAAATATATACAAAACCATATTTAATTTCGTAACATACCAAAAGATCATCGGTGACACACCGTTTGGGATGCTCTACTCTTGGCATATGAATACTTCAAATCAAGTTTATTTGTGTTGGAACTGCTTCAGGGCTGAGGCAGTTGCGTATTTCCCACCAGTACTTGTGGTTGTTTTTCAGGCCAAGGAAAAAACAAAAAGATTTTAAATCCAAGCCTTCTCCCCTTGGAAAAATTGGTGCAGAATTATCTTTCTTTATACATTGCAATGGTCTACCCTTCCCTTGCCGGGATACCTTGCTGGAGCTTACCCGAGATTTTCAGGGCAAGAGGTTACTTGGTGGTGTCATTCCAAGTATTGTAGCACCATTTGCACTTGGCATTTGCTGCAGGATACTGACCAATGGAAAGATGCGAATTCATGCCTTTGCTAAAGAGTTCAGTAAAAGTGAACATGAACCATTCCTGACGATTCTAATTTGGTTTGCTGATTTTGGTTTGTTGATTTAGCATAGTGTCGATGCTGAACAATCGATGTGGAAACGAGCAGACGACAATATGTGTGAATTAAATGCATGAACCTCGTGAAATGTTGATGCTATTATAAAAAAAAATGTGTCAATAGAAGGAAAAAGACGACAGAAATATGTAAAACTTATTCAGGTAAACTGTATAAGCGGTGACGTATTTGTGTTCGAAAACCTCAAAAAACTTGCCGAAATTAGCGAGCAAATGTATTACAGATTTATGCGTGAACGCTATTTTGCAGTTAAAGTAAAATTTTATAATGTTTATATCTCCGGTTCTATACAATTTATACACATGAAGTTTATCGCATATTTTCTTCTCTCCGATGACACATCTATACATCCAAAGTTTTGTATATTTTTCCACGTAGATGCCGGTCTGCTTCGTGACATACAGTATGGAAGAATCTAGCAAGTGACCAAGGGTTGTAGAAAGAACTCCACTGGAATACTTACGAGGAATAACATATGATCACAAATTATTTTCATTGTAAAGCCAACTTCTAGTATTTTTATTGAATATTACTCTTATTATTGTTATCTAATGATTGTGTTATATATATATATATAGCATCGAGTGTCCTGGCATCGAGTTGTCCTAGCATCGAGTTGCCCTAGCATCGAGTCGGCGACATCGAACTGAGTCGCATCGAGTCGGCTGCATATTTAAGTATGGATTGGCACTTCTGCCTGGGATCAAAGTATTCGTGCACTTTGCTGAGTTATCATTAAAAAGCGTTATACACACACACACACACACACACACACACACAAAAAAAACATATAATATAAATTCCACAAGAAGGGTCCATTAGATGTAAAAGATAAGTATGAAGTAAGGAAAAGCCACACTGATTGGAAAATATTTTATCTTTGATGTCTTGGATTTTAAGAAAAAAAAGGTTTGTGTTCATAGTTGTATTTTTTCAGCTCGTGGAAAAGATTTCTCTCACCAGTTTCTATGAGATTTTCAATTTTTTTTCTCTTTTGATGATCTCATTGATTCCAGTACACACACACGCACACACACACACACACACACACACACACATACACATGTATGTATAATATATATATATATATATATACATATATATATATATATATATATATATATATATATATATATATATATATATATATATATATATATATATAAAATGATGGACGTTACCGTAACCCTAGTTCCTTAAACCAATTCCTATCTTTTTGTCTGCATCGATACAAACTGCATTGTGTTCGTTATATTTAGACAAGACATTAACTTAACGTAAGGGTTCCCAACTTTTGAAGATGGAAATATATAACGGGGAAGGAAGGGAGGGAAGTGCAACGATTTTTGGGGTTGGGATCCATATAATGGCTTAAAAAATACAATAAATTTTGCCCCTCCTAGATTTTTATTTTGGATTTCTAACTGAAATTTAAGAGGAATAATGTTGACATAACTTCATTGCCATTTTCAGACAAAACCCTTTGTTGATTAGAGAATTTTGTGACACGAAAAAGTTTAAAAAATAATATTTCAATAGACTGTGTGTAGCTGATTTTACTCATCAAGCGATACGCGCGTAATTTTGATCCGTTAGAGGTGAAAGTGAGAAGTTTGGGAAAACAATTCGATAAATTGCGATAAAAAAATCAACTTTTATTTTTATTTGATGACCCAAGCTTATAATCTTGTGCCAAAATAAGGCTTATCTAAGTGAATAAATACAGAGACGAAGGTCTGCTTTGAAGATATTTAGAAGTAACGTCCTTGAAAGTCTCTTCATACTTTCACTTGCGAGTTTAAGTGGCCAGAAGTTCAAGGTATACAAAGAGGGCAGCAAAGAAGATATCAGAAGATACTATTTCTAGTGCTGACTCACTGATCAATGGGAAAATCTTCCTGAAGTAATAGTAGAAGCACCGAGCCTGAACATATTCAAAAATTGCTTGAACAGACTTAGGGAACGAAAAAGAATCAATTATGATCAAGGTGTAGATCTCCGTGCAATCATCTGATCGCAGAACAAGGTGTGAAGCGATCGACATCTGTTAGAACATGGTACAATAAGCCATCTCTAAGGCCTTATCCCAGAATATTACTACCATTGCTATTGTTATCATCATCCGATAGTGACTCTCAGAATTCAAGATCACATTTCTCCCATTGGGCCACAACTTTCCTCAATTCTTCCCTCGTTTCCAATCGTCATCCGCTAATTTTTGATATGGTCTTATCTCTTTCAAATACTCCTTGAACCCGAATCAAACATTTCATACAAGTATCAAAAATGCGCATCTGCAAAGTGGGTTGATATAACTGTAAAAACTTTTTTTTAAAAACTGGACAAGAATACTTTCACATGAAATAGACGAGAAATACGAATGAAATGGCACAAAATAGCAATTTATAGTGATATGTACCAACATGTAACTAAACTTTGTGAAATAATATTGTCCAGTTTTACCATTGCATTGATATTCTTTCGTTTATTTCGGTTAGAATATTTTAGTTCAGTGTTTTTCTTTATGTCTTAATTTTTTTTATAGTGGGTACAATTATATTAATACATTGTGCAGTTATGCATTTTCTTACCGGTCCCGTTTTATTTATTATTGATACGTACACATGATGTCTTCAACTATATCTACTATTGTTTAAAAAAAAGAAAGTTATTCTCAATAAAGATCTCTGAAAGATTACCCAAATTTCATTAAAATCAGTCGAGTCCTTCAAAAGTTATATCAAAATCGTCGTCAATTTGTGTTAAAACTCAACTTATTCATATTTTAGGCCAAGCACAATGCGCACCAGCCTGATTCGAATAATTCGATCTCATTAAAAGAATTTTTTTTTTCCTTTGGAAAAGAGCTCCCACCCCTGCGAGAGGTTATGTTCGCCCATTTCAGATATTCTCGATTTTCTCTCTCCCAATCTATCCATTCACTTGAAACTCTTACCAACTGAGTATTATTTTTCATTCTGCCAGAGGAGTTAAATGAAACTGGCCGGTTCTATCAATCTTCCGTGAGTACAATCCGAAAATATTTTTCTAGATATTGTTATTCAAGCACTCCGTGAAAATTGATTTTGGTTCGTTTCAAGAGTCCAGAGGAGAATATTTTGCTTATGATTTGAAAACTTGGAAAATCAAATAAAGAAGAATATAACCCGGTAAAAATGCAATCTTAATTAAGCTTTGGCGAAATTTTTTTTTTTACCCTCATCTCAGAATAAAAGATTGGGTTACAATACTTTATCTGATAATACTAATCAATAATTATAAAAAGATTTCATTGCATTGAAATATTAGTGCCTCTCTCAGAGCAATACTCTCACAACTCATTCGTTGGTGTAGTGGGTTCGATTCTTTCTGGATGCCTACTATATGATATATATTAAGCAAATACAACATGATTTTTGTTCTCTGTAATGATTATGTATACATATATTGTGTATTTAGGTAGCATTTCATCTTTTTTTTATCAAAAAATATCAACATTTCATGTTCGTTTTTTCTAGTTTTTTTTTAATTGTCGGTTCGAATGAGCAAAACAATTTTCCGAAATTTATGCAGCACTATGTTTATTTATCCCGGGTGCTTTCAACTAATATAAATACCACGAATTCTCACTATATGCAAAAACTGATAACTAAATTTGAACCTTGTATACGTTGTTTAGCTTTACTCCAGCAACCCCCAGTCAAATTGCTTTTCTTCGAGAACAAACTAAATATTTCTGGTAATAGACATAAAAGTGGAAGATTCAACTCGGGATTTTGCAATTTTTCGACCTAAAATATGAATTTTGGCACTTGCCATGAAAGTTGTACTTTGTAAATAAGGGAATAATGGTTTGTCAGGGGCCAGAAATCAAGGCTCCGTGTTACTGACAGAATACAACATGATAAATACTCATAGAGGTTTGGTTTTGCGTGCTTCAAAAAATTGAGGCAACAATTTCAAGAGCAGCATGAATAGCTCGGTCTTTGTTACTACTGGGTTCGAACTCAGTCCAGGCTATTTCAAATTAATGGTGATGCCCATTCTATGGCAAAAGGTGAATGCACGTGTGTGAGACTGTGTCATTTCACCTGACTATCTTTGTGGCGTTAGTCATGTGCGAGAAGCTTGTTTCAAGTATGAGACGGGGGTGTGGAACATTTTCTATTATTGAACTCTAGCCACATGCATTCGAATCTCAACCTATATACATTTTTCTTTTTTTATAACCCATGTGCTATTATCCAACTGTTGCTGTGGTCAACCGACTCGACTATTGTTCTATTTCGTTCCGTTTTTTTCCATTCCTAAATTTCGATCTTATCTGATCGTCGCCCGGCGTTGCTGGTTATCGTTCTGTTTTTTGCAGTCAGCATGTCACGCGTGTATTCATCTTGAACGTCAGTACGAACGAGCTAATTCACAGGGACAACTAATTGACTGTCTTGCTTTTTTTACTATATCAACCACCTTCTTTTTTTTCCTGGATTGATGTTACTTTTGTCCTTGTTTGATTCTGTCCTTCGACGAAGTCCTATTTTCTTTTTAGATGCTCTAGCATCTCTGGCATCAGTTGTCACTGACTGACTTACCAGAATGAGAGTAACGTCCTTTCAATGTTATCTATTTAGATGTTTTTCCTCTAGACTTAGGTGTATGATTGTGTCTAGTAATTGCTATTTAGATTTTTGATAAGATAAGTAATATTTTAAACTAATCTATACAAATAAAATAGATTATGGGGTTTTTTTTAAGCGTTAGGTATAAAAAGGCTAACTTTAGCAATATAGCCGTTTCTGTTTAAGTTTTGCTTAATTTTTTTGTTACTTAATCAAATTTTTTTTTTTTTGACTTCAAACAAATTTTTTTTTTTTTTTTTTGATACATTGTCGTTTTAACTTTTGATGCACATTATTATATTTCCTATATTCTCATTATTTCCTCACACAATGGTAAAATAAAAGAATTAATTCTTTAAAATAACATGTAATTAAAACGAATCACATTTTTCTTCTTTGACTGAAAATAAAATTGTCTTTTGTTGTGCAACGAATTTTTGATTGTTTTGCCCTGCTTCTTATAAATTAAATCTCTCACAGTTTAAAAAAAACTCTTTATAACCCTGGCTACCAGTAACACTGACCAATATATCACCCAAAGTTAAACAGAAGTAGCCATTTGTTGTTGTTTTGTACAGCGAACTGTTTAGAAGCAAGATAAGCAAGATCTTCGATAAGCAAGGATAATCATGAAAAAAGTGATATCATTTTGATGAATTAAGTAATATTTTAATAGAATACTTCCTGAAGAATGAAGTTATTTGATTTATTGATATGTATCCTATTTTCCAGTTTTTAGGTATGTATCTAAAGTATCTAGATTGTTCTGGGTAATTTAAGATACTTATTGGCTCATTTTAGATGAAAACCTGAAAATAAAGTCGGCAGCACTACCCTTGCTTGATGTCCACATAAGCAAAAATCTAGCACCTCTATGGTCTGACTTTCATGCTTGTTAAACTTTGCAAAACATTCCCGTCACGTGATTGCTCCTGGTTCATCATTCCCACAAGTGTCAGTGTAATCCAATGCGCAGGGTCATCGAGGACACATTTTCCCAAGATCAACTATGAACAGTAAACTGCATTAAAATTGCATTTTATATTCAGCCATGACTTTATTTATCTAAATAAACAGAAAAAGTATCACGTATCCTCTAAGAATTCTCAAAGACACGCCATCACAGTCAATAATTGAATTACCATATCCGCAAAATCTGAAGCTAAGTCAAAGAATTCAATCGGAGAATAAATATGGTCAGAATAAATTCTGTTTGACATCACTGGCGTTTTCCACGAGAAAATATCTAAAATAGAATTGAAAAAAAACTTCTAGAGACTATCTAGATTCTGGGAATTCAGATGTTATAAATGAACCTGTCAAAATAGGACCCCAGAAATTTCTCCCAAATCAAACTATTTTTAGGAGTACTGTCAATTTTCATGTTCGTAGACAAAACGACACGGCCAAGAGCGCTCGAACACAAAAAGACATGAATATGCAAACATAAAATTACATGCAATTATCTAAAAAATATATATATAGGGTCTTTCACCACCTTTGGTGGCTCCTGTCGTTCAACCTTTCGCCACCAACGGTTGTTCAATACGCTCACAGAAGCAATAAAGAGCTGAGTAAACTTCCAAGTCACTTATAAGGTTGCGTAAAAGTTGATTCAATTAATTTTTTGCACCAACCAAACATATGAAAAGAAAAATTGTATCTTACGAGCAGAATTTACATATTCGATCGAGGTATATTTCTAGATCTACAATAAACATCGCTTTCAAATTGACGACTCAATTCGCCACGCACACAGATATAATCATTATGATAATTAGCATAAGTTATAAAACGTGATATTTTCTTGTTCTTAAAGGTTAAGCTTGCTCTAAAGAACAAGAAAATCTTATTATTCCCCCCAAAAGAAGGGTATACGAGCAATACATCCTCCTGCTAGTCACCTATGGAGCTGAAACATAGGACCTAAACAAAAGAATGAAACTTGAACTGAGAACCATGCTATATGCACAGTTGAGAATCGTACTCCACATCACATGGGGAATTTAAAAAGACAACATAGAAAAAGAGGAGTCCGAGATATCATAAAATACATTAGAAAATTCAAATAGCAACGGGCTGGTCATGTAGCAAGAATGTCAGATAACTGCTGGATATTACGTCTCACAACGTGGATCCCAAGAGATCATATGCAAAATCAGCCGGCAGAATATATGGTGGCGTAACGAACTAGACAAGTTCATAAAGTACTCACTCCGCGATGCCCACGACCGAAAGGTCTGGCAAATCTTGTGGAAGATCCATGTATAACGACGGACACTAAAAGGCTGATGATTACTTCAAGAAATTTACGGTTAGATTCGAGTTTCGTTGAGATCATTTTTCAAAGAAAAGAAACAAACACAAATTCACACACATACACATATATATCTATGTGTGTGTGTGTGTGTGTTTTATTAAGAAATATATATATATTAACCGACAGAATTTGACTGATTATACATCGCGTTATGTTATATTGAAACTCTTATTTAAAATGAACTCCTGTTATCACACTTGATACATTAACCGTGTAATAACGTGAGTACATTTCAAATAAGTTTCAATACAATATAACGCAATTCATACATACATATATATAGCATTGTGCCTGTAAACATTTTTTTTTATTGAAGTACCTTTCCATAAATATTTTCTCTGCAAATAAATTGTCTCTGAAATGTTTTGATAAATATCATGAAATCTGAAAGAATTGAAAAGTTGCAGGATTCAAAAAATGAATTAAAAGATAATTTTGAACTATTCAATATATATCGAGTATTTTTTTTGAATATCCAAACAGAAGTGTTTATATCAAACATGAAGAGATAATGTAGTTAAGTATAACTTTTTCCTCTCAAGATTATTCAAGTAAAAATGATAAATAATTGTAAGCAACAATCAATTTTTTTTTCCGAAACATTATGAACTTTGAATCAACAACGATAATGAAAAAGTCCAACATAAGTTTTTTGAAATAATCCTCAGTGAAGTAAAATATTTTACAACTTAGCATGTTAGTTTTGTTTAATATGATTGGTTCCATGATGATGTATTACCCATGGATAGTTTTTTTTTTTTTTTTTTTACTTATAAACATTTTAAAAGCTGATAAGATTCTAAATTTCGAAGTGTGAAGAACTGTTAAGCGTAAAATTATTGCTTCCTATTCTGTAAGTAGCTTTAGTTTTTAAAAAAATGAAACTCACGGCTTACATAAGTGTTGAAACAGGATTTTTGATCGCACAATGGATTTCTCAACAGGAAGAAAGAAGGCTCAGATTGGAGGCGAACGCAAATTTTTCTATTTTAACTATTTTCTAAATCTTGAAAGTATCATTTTTTTTCCCAAATTTACTTATAAAAATTATCGGACTGGAACAGGAATTTATTTGAAAGAAAAAATAAATCAATATGACTGGAAACTTTCATTTCGATTTTTTTTTCTAAATCTTGAAAATGTGCTTATTTTTGGAAGAAAAAAAAATTACCTCAAGTCATTTTTGGATTAGGAAATTAATTCATTTGAAAAAGAAATTAACCAATGTGAATCATTCAAATAATTACAAACTTTCGACTAAAGCAAAAAAAGTCATCCTAGCAATTACTCTTAATTTTTTTCTACAAGTGTCATCTTGTCGTAATGGTCATCGTACATGACTATCAAACGACCTTATACGGGTTTAAACACATCAAGATCTTTGTTAATTTTATTAATCGGTTTATTTAGCATTACTCTTTGAGCGGAATGGACAAACACACCAAGAAACAAATAGGGTATCATTAGTATTTATCATATAAAATGTGTATATTCTGTCAAAATTGTTGTCATATTGGTAATATCATTTTTCATACATGGTAAGAATTTGTCATTTTCTAAACTTCATCTAGAGAAATAGTTGGAATATTATGAAAAATAAAATCATTTTTATTTTTTTTAAGACCCATTCTATCGCTCAGAACACTTTGTAAAAGATTTTATGTAATTTCTCGTAAACCTTATGCGCAAGTATCAAAAGTGAAAATTAGTGTGATATTTCTGCTCTTATTTGTGCTACAGTTGAACTTCTTAAAGTTATTGAGGGATCAACATGTCCAACCGAGCATCTATTAGCTTCTGCGGTCAAACTCTCCCCTCATCATCACAACAATGTGTCTTCAAATAATAAACTTTTCTCCATTTTACCAATTGTTGCAAGGTTTCGTGGACGAAGGTTAGCCAGCTAGATAGATATGAAGACAGATATGAACATACTGAGGAACAAATAATAGATAGAAACATGAATAGATAGATAGGGACAGAGGTAGATAGATAGATGGAATAATAAAGCGAAAGCTGGGAGCATACTGTGAATTAATAATACATAGCTTCTATATGGGAGTGGGGTGCAGTCAATGACCGCCTGTGATGCTTTATTCCCAACTGACCGACCCACCACTCGGCCGGCCAACCGAGTGCGCGAATGGACAGCGAGGCTGAGACATCTAACCCAACCGGATAGCCAGGCTTATTACCTCAATGGCTTATCTATCAATCTCGTCCATCCCGGCCGACTACTCTCCGCCTGTCTTTGGTCCATCCTCGCCTGCGCCGATTGTGACGAGTGAAACAAGTTGGAACCAGACATTTACAGCGTCATGAATATTTAAGGAATCTTCCGCCATCGGGTTTGACGTTTCTTCCCATTTTTTTTTTCTATCCGAAAAACTGGTGACTCTTCATTAATTCATAGAGGCATTTTTGAAAACGTTGAGTTTACTGTGGTTATGATTATTTTAACATGTCGATCCGCCTCAGGTGATTCTAACAAAAGAGCGCTCTACACAGGGATATTATACATCGGACGGACCCCGGATAACTCCAGTAGTGATTGCAGAAAATAACAAGCATCGGACGGAGAGCTGGTCGGGGTGTAAAACTTTTAGAGGATTTATTTGTTTGGGTCGGGAGACTGGAGCCTCTTTCTCTGATAAGAATGGGGCTGTGTAGGATTAGGGGGTGAGATTGGGTCGGGAAACGAATAGCATAGGTGGGGAGAATGCTAGGATGAGCTAACGACTCACCCAGTTCGAATTGATAGAAGGTTATTTACCCAAAGCGCAGGTCGAGTCTGTTTTGTTAACTGTTTTTTAACACTGGTGGCAAAGCAAGAGTTCTTAACTAGTCGCTGTTATTGCATGGAGCCAATTATGTTCTGGCCCTTGGAATCAACTACACGGGAAGTCGCCCGAGACTCTAGGACTTTCCAAATACAGGTGTAAAATGGAGAAATGAATAGATAAAACAGGCTAAAAATATCAATATTTGTTGCTATTTACCATTATCTGAATTGTTGCTGCTTTTTATGGCAACTGAACTCAGACTGGGTGCTCTTCAGCAGTGCGCAAATAAATTCGGCGGTTTTGTATAAAGAATAAGTTCCAGTTGATAATCAAACTCGCAACCCTCTATACCGTAGGGTGGCTCGCTTAACGTGCGAAGTTCTTAACGCTAAACCTGAACTTAATGACAAGCGTCAGTCCAAATCAAACCCTTAAACTCACTCCCCATCCACGATCTCATCTGCGCCAGTTCAGTTCAATCCAATTTTATTTTAATTTATTTTAGATGTTGTAGTATGGACCATCAATATCAATTTTTGCTACTATTCACCTTCATCTTGATTGCTGTTGCTTTTTATCGCAACTTGAGGCTGGCTGGGTACTCTTCAAAACGTTAAAAAGGTTAGAAATAGTAAAAAAAAAAATTCCTTATTTTAAAGTCGTATCTTTCAGGAATATACGATAATACTATAGTTCAGGTTGCCCGGGGTGCCAGGAACCCAAAGACTGTCCCTGATTATCCCGAGTGGTTCAAAAGAAGAGGGGTAAAAAGTAGAAAAATGAGAAGGGCAGAAAGAAGTGAGAGAAAAAGAACAAAAAAAAAAAAAGATTCTATTCAAAAAGAGCGACGTTGTTTATTTGATTTTTGTAAGCATTTCTCTACATTTGTTTCTTAAAAAAACTATCTTTCCAATTGAGTTTTCAAGCTAATTCCCGTGAGAAAATCCGAAACTGAAATAAATCAAATCAAAATTAAAATGAAAAATATTGTCTGAAATGCATTAGTTGCATGTATATATATATATATATATATAGAGAGAGAGAGAGGAGGAGGAGGAAATTTTCTTTCTTTCTCTCTTTTATCATGAGAATGCACCTAAAAATGAACTATATGACGTAGCATGACATCTAAAACAAATTCCTTTCTTTGTCAACTCTCTATCTCGTATATTTGTATCTTTACCAACGCTATGGACCGATTGAAAAATTCTCTCTTTATTTCACTTAATTCCTACAAGTTTTCGTCCTAGATTTTAAAAAAAGGGGTAAACTTCACAAAAAAACAAAACAAAAACAAACCCTAACAGCCAAGGCGAATTGTGAAAAAAAATCCTCTTGGGTAGTAACAATGATGGAAGATTGTGCGTTGCTTGTCTTTTAAGAAGAACGGGTCTGCCTGCTCGGAAAATCTGAATTTCTATTAGAATTGTCATATCGAGCATTTAATACCGACCATTATAGAGAGTTAGCATGGAATCTTTCCTTAACGTTCACAAACATCACGTCTTCCGACTTTTTCCATTAGAGACAAACAATGTTCAGTTCACCAGTTGCTGATATTGAAACCTTGAAGGCGATGATAACTAATGCTCTAGGGACGGTGATTTGAGAAACGTTGAAAAGGCATAGAGAGGTAAATCAAGTATAGCTTAGACCAAAGATTCGTAATCTCTTTCCCACCACGGACCGGTTCAATATTGACAATATTTTTGCGGACCGGCTGATGGAAGAGATGTATTAATCACGACTAGGTTACAGGTGATATGTAACTTCAAAGTGGCTAATGCAACCCATTTCGTTTCTAAAAGGGCTTATCTAACAAATTTATTATCTTGATCAAAATAAATGAATGTGTTTTTCATTCAACAAAGAAATATCACTAAAATCATATCTTTTCCCCGAAGCCCAGCCTCGATTGCATATTCTTCGCTGCCTGTTGATTGGTGATCTCTGGAGCATATATTGAAGTTCACAGATAACGGAAGAAATCTTTTTTGTTGAGTTATTATTTGTAGTAAACCATATGTTGTGTACCTAGCATAGGTTGGGCTTGAAATCAAGGGAAAACGTCATGCTTACGCTGTATAACTTGATATTAATGATTATTAATTAGGCTTTGTTTAGTCTGACACAAAGTCAACGTAGTGAAAATCGAACTCACTACACAAGCAACGTACTCTGCAAGATAAGCATGCCCCGATACAGGTAATGGGGCGCGCCCTGGAGGATCGAACCCATTACTCTAGCGGTTGGTCTTGCGAGACTATCTTCTAACCATCACACTACACTGGGCACTCGAACTTTAGCTGTCTATGTCAACCGTGATCTGTGATAGAAATAGGTTTAGGGAAGTAGATATACGGTGAAGCTGTATCTAAGATTTTTGTTAGTGTCCCAGCGGGGTCCACCAGGAGTGAGCAAAGTAAACCTGTGCTTTTGCTCCGGGGGCAATGTAATCCCCCATGAGTAGCCAATTTCAGGGCCGTTTTGAGACCATACAGCCTGTATTGAAATTGAGAAGCAGGTATTAGCCTTACCCTCACATATCTCATTTCCACTATAGCCTGTGATATCACGGGTAGGATCTATCACGCAGTCAAATGATTAAAACGATTTCTGGAGGTATGGAAAAATTTACTAATGATAATAGGCCATGTGTATTAATTTACTTATTTATTTGTACTTCATTACTAAATGAGATGAAATGCATCTTTATTACTAAGTATGTAACCATATGGTGGTGTTGTCAAAATTGCATTTTATCTTCTGATGACCTTGCAAAAATGCTGAATTTAAAGAACCATAATAAATATAAAGAATGAAAATAAATAAAACGATAAAACAAAAACAAAAAGAATTGAAAAATCCGGTACAAGTCAACAGAATGCTATTCTCTAAGCTCACTACAATCCAAATCTCTTTTAGCCACGTATACGAAATGCAACATGTATACAAAAGCTGTTCTGCAAGCTCACAGCAATGCAGATCTCTATTATCCACATATGTAAAATGCAATGTGTATAGAAGGCAATTCTCCAAACTCATTACAATGCAAATCACTATTATCCATGTCTATAGAATGCAATGTGTATAGAAGGCGATTTTCCAAGCTCACTGCAATACCAATTACCATGCGAAATACAATGTGCATCCATATATTCCATATATATTGTCCTTTTTTTACGTCAAGAGTAAACTAATGAACAAATAATCATGGATGTATTATCGTGTTGACTGCATTTGAATCTGGTATACTTATGGATTCTCTTATAGCTATTTCACTGCTCCCCCGATTAGCTTTATTCATTTTCTGTGCCAATAAAGTATTTCTGGAAGCCTGGGAAAGACTGATGAAAATGTATCTTAGCAAATTTCAGCGTTCAATCTGTATGTTATGAACTTTGAAATCGCACAATGGTCAGGAATTGATGCAAGCGTTACAGAAAGATATTTATATATATGATTTACAAGCAGACTATTACGGCTACTGTCTATTCGAACCTCATTGGATATTCCATACTTGTGACATTGTGCCAGACTAAGGCAGATTATTTAGAAGTTAACAAATTCATTTTGAATAATAGAAATCAGCAGTTGTGAGAAGCTCGACAGAGCCTCTCGAGCAGACTGTCCCAACCTTAAACCTGAAATTTATTGAGCTATTCAACAACTGAACTGAAGTTGAAGCCAGAAATTGGAACTTTAGCTCTCATTGTAGTAAACATAGCGATAAAATCCAACAGAAAAATCACATAGCACGTTTTTTAACAGTGTGCTCTATCCGTGGTTCTCAAACTTTTACGAATCACGGCACAAATAATGCATGAGGTTCTTTTTTTTTCAAGTCAGAAAATACTGAAAATTCCTGCGCCCCTGATTCCTCTGATTTTATGTCGTATCATAACTTTCAAAATCCATATTAATGCTTATCAAAATATTTCCCATGTATATGAAAAGAAGGACTATAACTTTTGACGTATATTTAATCTAATAAAATTTTAATTTTTATTAATAACTTACTAGTATCATTATTTTTTTTTTTTTTTTTTTTTTTTTCGAATATCCTGGGGCGCCACTGAGAGCTAACCACAGCACATACTTTGGGAATTACTGTGCTATATATTAAAAGGAACTCGACAAGTAAGTAAAGTTATCAGCACCAAGTCCCAGCAAACAATTTTGGCGAAATTATTACATTAGGAGACGAAAAGTAGATTATCAGTTATACAGACAAGACAACCATTGGAGATAGGAAATGTAAGTCCAAATAGGAACTTTGGGTCGGGGGGGGGGGCAAGGAATGCAACAGCTTTGGTGTTGAGCCGGGATTCCTTTCATATTTTCCGTTTTTCTCGTTTCTGTAAATGGTGCTCTTTCTTCTCTGTTTAGCCAGGGTGGCTATCACTGCTTATGCTAACAACCCAGTTCCTTTGTTCATACAAAAAAAAAAAAACTGCTGTATCTGCTTCAAGATCACTACACACAGAATATTTGAACAGAAAATGCTTTCATGCAATGAGTATAGACTTCAGAGGCACTCTTTCATATTTCTTACTGTGAAATTGTCAATCAAGTCATCATATGGCGGCTTCTGAGCGAGTTTTACATTGACTCTTTTTACGTGGTTTGCAGTGCGTGTGCCATTGATGAACGCAGGTGTCTTTTGACAAGTTCAAGTTTAGAAAAACTTCGTGCAGCAGATGTAACTTACTTGGAGAGTCATTGCAATCCATGGAGCAATTCAAAGATCTGGGTTGAGGAATCTAAGTTGGTAATCATGCCGGAATGTCAGTATCTCCTGGGCAGTTGTCTGTGGAGAAAGTTGAGGTAGGTTCATGATTTCTTGTGTCATCTTGGGTCCCTCAACACCGGCTTTCCTCTTTTCAGTCAGCAAACTCCATAGAGTTCAAACAATATCTGAATACATCTGAAGATTTTAGAACTAATCAGTCAAGTATTAACACAACTGAGCCATAGCCATTAGCCATAGAACGCCTTTCGTTCATTTCACTTAAATTTCACATTGCCTCCTAACATTCAAATTGCCCCTCTGTGGGATGTGCACCCCTATTTTGGGGAATCACAGGTTTAAGCAACTATATTAAATTCTAGATATGATCTTTTGTGAAATCTAGGAAATTGCAGAATCATTTTTATAATAATGGTAATAATAATAATAGACATTTCGGATAAGTTTCGAATGCCAAATTTTCGTCATTTGTATGTTCACAAATGGATAACTTTCCACGCAGTTGATTTTCTGAGAAGTCTCCGATTTAGATGGATTTTTCTTCTAGGAAGTTTATATTCTTATTTTTCTTATATTTCTATTCTTTTTAATAATAACACACAGGTTTTGACGATAATATGTTTTAAAGAAATTTGTGGCTTTTTTATCTTGGTCGTTGAGTTCCCGGTGAAAAGTTTTGGCCTTGTTCACAAGTAAAACAATGGAGATGTCACTTTCCCCCTTTTTTATTTTTACTCAATAATCAGTTTTAGCAATTTATTCAGTATTTCGAATATTTTTACTCAAAATGATTGGCAGAATTCAGAACTTATTATAGTCGTTTAGACCAATGTTCCCCAACGATCCGGCCGCAAAGTATGTACAACAGGTCTGCGAGGATATGATGTGAATTATTTTTGCAATAAAATAAAAGTAAATTGAATTTGCTTGAATCTTAATGATAAATTCGTATGTTACTTATAGTTTACATTTTACCAATATTGCAGTCGATCGACTCCCTTCGAACGTTCCGTGAAAATATTGTCAATATCAAACTGGTCCATGGTACAAAAAAGCTTGGAGAATTCCTGGGTTTATACATTGTGGGTTTATACATTGTGGGTTTATACATTGTGGGTTTGGACAACGTGAACGATGACGAATAAAAAGATAAACTACAAAAGACATTATGAATTACTTATTGATTAAATTGAATTCTTTCAGATACTCATTTAATCTATTCCAGACTTTTGATCTGTGACTATAAGTCTTATGACTTTGTCCGTCATTCCTAGAGTTAACCAGAAGGAATCGTCAAATTAGAAAAAGAAGTACTATCTTCTTTCATTTCACGAAAAAGGTGTCAGTATTTTTTTTTTATTCGTCGATTTTCAACGGAAATGAAAATTCAAGTAAAGGCTTCTTATCATTGTTTTGTTGCATTGGATTTAAAAGATGATATTCTAGTATTTTCAGAATGACCATTAACATACCGAGAAGCTGTGAACGAGCGTCATCGTCTTTCCTAGACTCCTGTTGCCTTTTTCAGGAAATTTTTCCTAATCCGTCTACGGCGTTTGTTATGTGTGTGTATTACTGAGTAGACAGCTCTAGTTTTGCACTCAGCATAGACCGCAAGGTCAATAAAGAGGGTAATTCAGTACATGATGAGAGAGGCAGGGGCAACAAAATCCGTTCTCAAACTTTGGAGAATTATGCATCTTATGTATAACTTAGCTAATCATCTAATGGTGCTTATTGTGGTTATGAATCAAGATTTTCTTTTTAAATTGTTTGGCTTTGTTGGTGCCTCTTCCGGTACGCGGTGCCGTACGTGTAGCATGTTGTTTGCGTTTGTATAGCGGCAACCCTGGTTCGGATATTTCAACAATAACTCTCGAGGAACGGGTTGATTATAAAAATGGAAAGATTATTTTATCGCACGATGTATTGCAACATTATTATTAATTGTGACTCGTTTTTACCTTCATCCTATTTTCAGTTGCTTTTTATCACTAATTTGAATCAGACCGTAATCCGATAGCAACGAGTGAAAATAAAGTAAAGAGCACGCCCACGGTGTGAATCGAACACTGCTAAGTCTTAATTGTTAACATCATCAGCGAGGAATAACGGTTTTAAGGAGTTAGTTTCAAGGTGAAAAATCAGCGTCTGTTTAACTATCAAGTCCCAATGACTGAACGGTTAGAGCGGCCAGGCGTGTACTGGACCCCCTCTGTACGTTCGATTCCTACCCTAGGCTTGCTTTCTATTTTCTGATTATGCTGTTTAACCGTTACCGTGAGATTACGATCCAATTCAAAGTTTTGATAAAAAGCAACTAAAAGTTAGGATGAAGATGAAAACTAGTCAAAATTAATAATATTGTTGCAAAACTTCATCCAAGAATAAAATCCTAAAACAAAATAATTGCAGTTACGTTCATGTAGTTAGGTTAGTTTGGAAACGAATATTGAATCATGTAATTTAGATTAATAAATATACTGTTTGCTATGTTGATTCTCAAATCTAAGATGTCGCTTCCTATCATTGTGACATGCATCAGCGCATTGGATTGGAATTATTGAATTCTTCTTAATATTCTGTAAGCCCCGATGATGCTTAACACAGTGCCCCGAGGAATTGTAGGGCACAAATCACTGAGTCAGAAGCTAAATTAAAAGTTTAGCAGATTGGAAGCTCCATATTTATTGATCACAATAGTAGAGACATTTCTAGAGGCTGAAATGCTTAAATATGTATCACCAATGCAAGAGATCAGTGTTCAAACCCAGGTACGAATCCGTGATTATGAATGCCTGATTTTCTTGGTAGGTAGTCCCTGCGCCCATTTTTAGGTGGTTGCTATAATCTGACAGGCAGACAGACCTTGTGACACCTTTCGCTTTTAAATTGAGATACATAGAATAGAGTAGCGTCGGTTTAACGTGCTAATAAAGGTGGATGTTTGTCCCTTCATGGCGAATGTCCGTTAAATTCAATGTTACCATTTAGGGCAATTTTAATTTAATCACAATTTTATTTAATTTAATCAAAACAAGGACATTTAAATCAAAACTTTTTTTTTTTTTTTACAAAACTATGGTTTAGAAAGTGAAAAGTCGAATATTCAACAAAGACAGAAAAACCTTTCGCCATTTTTTCGTGTTTCCAATCGTTAAGGCTTATTTTTTTACCAGACATGGTAATGACTGAGACAAAAGGTGAGAGCGATTCTATTGCACGCAGTAGTGTCAACGAAAATTTGATTTTTTCTACTTTAAAATTATATACTAACACTCCATAACTAACAATTAATGAAAAGGTAACATTTATTCCGATTAAACCCGTTTGAAGTGTATCAGCTAAAAAAAAAAATTGTTTTGTAACTCCAAAAATATTCTCAAAGCAAAAGTTCCGGTTACAATTCCGATTAGCGATCTTGAGTACAAAAAAAAAAAAATTAGAAAAAAACATTTTCTCTACGTAGCTTGATTTGTTTTGATGGATCTTGAAAAAAAAACCAGTCTAAATCGACCAAATTTTCTCACGAAAAACAACCACACCACATTGAACATAGATTTCAGATCCAATATAAAACGTGAAATGGTAAATATCATATATTAAAGAGATATTTTTTTATTAACACAGCATATACAGCACAAGGGAAGTAACTAATTTAAACTAAATATGGAATCTAAAATGGAACAAACTGATAATGGAAATAACTTCACCCACAAATAACGAATTATTTTTTAATAAAAAACCCATCTTAGAATCACGAAACAGATCTGTCGTAGGTAGCCATCACTATGGTATATATATATATATATATATATATATATATATATATATATATACATGTACAAATAATGTATGCTCAAGTGTCTATAAGCTCACATTTATACGTACGCACATTTACCATTAACTCGTATTTTCATAAATATATATATATATATATATATATATATATATATTTGTGTGTGTGTAACATACATTTTACTTTCGTAAACTGAAATGGCATAAAGCTATGAAACAATTACCATTCATTTTTATGAGAAAATGTCATGAACGTTATTCATTTTGTATCATAAATCAAGTCATTTTTCAAATGTCTATTCTATTTTTCTTGAATATCCTAAAAATATGTAAAGATAACTAGGAGTGACAAAAAGTCAGCATTTCAGAACATAGAAATCTTTAGAAATACTGTTCTCTTACAGTACATGTTTATCATTGAATTTACTTCTTTGAGAGTATTTTTTTAAAAATGTAGATAACTGAGTTTCATTCACCTTTTATTTATTACTATAATTTCATTCATCCCCCAAATAATCCTATTCACGCCTAGTATAGTGTCCCTCAAACTTTTTCAGACCACCATTCCTTTTTAGAGAATACATTTTTCAGAATCCCCGTAAAGTTGATGGAAAATGGTGAATTTGAAAAATTAAATTTCAATATGAATCATTTAAATTTAAACATAGATTCTATTACCGAAAATATAATTACACAGAAGTATATAAAAGTATTTGATTTAACAATACAAAAATAATTCTAAGACTTTGTGAAGGATGTATCGATTTGTATCATTCGCCTCTTCACTTCCCCTCATCACCTTTTGTCTTCCAGCACCCACAAGGGGTCGGTAGTGCCCACTTTGGGAATCACTGCGGTAGTTTAAGAAAACACTGGATTAAATATACGAAGGTCACATAGAAAATCAGTATGACTGTGAATAGAAGTAGAATAATAGTCGACGGGAGAAGACATCGTAAAGGCGGATGGAGGCAGGTCGAGCGGAAGTGGTTAAAAACAAAGCCGATTTCACCTGTCCTTTCCTCTTCCCTCATTTCTGCACAAACATTGTAGATAATAGTAAATGTCTTTCTTATTTGTAGTCACAATTCAAATATTTATTGCTGCTCATAATTTATAGACGGACAAGTTGGCGACAAAAGACGAGATGTTGGCGCAAGTTTCTTTGCAATGCAAGGAAATGGGCGGAGGTGAGATCTAATGGCTACTCCTCTTCCGTTCGTCAAACTCTGATCAGTTCCTTGTTGGCTGTAGTTACTGGCCGGCGTATTACCGATTGTATATTCTGTTAGCAGGAAGGGAAGTGTGGTGGAAAGGAGGATTACTTTGATATACGATGTCCTTCCGGAAAAGTAATCCAGCCATTTAATATTAACGAAAAAGTGGCCTGACTAAGACAATGGTGCCTCGTTCCTCTTTATGTTACCCCTTTTCAGAGCTTCACACACTTATCTCAGCGTCCGATTCATATTTCAAAACAGTCAGCAACGTCCTCTGTCGGGATTGCCTTCAGATCCTTCGTCATCAGAAGTGCAGGTTGGGCAGGTCTGGTTGTTGAGAATTCTAAGGTCACACAGTATACAAGCTCACTCAATGGCATCTAGCTTCCTACTAACAAAGCCCCAGGGAGGTTGTTTGTTCGTGCATGTGCAGCTCGGTCCTCTTCTGACCCGTCACCAAATTGCATAACCGGTTCTCGAGGTATCAAGATTTGTCAGATACATTCCTGAGAGACCTTATATAGTGGTAAGAGAAGAAGAGAGAGACGAAAAAAAGCGAGAAAATAAAGAGAAAATGGAAAAGAAAAAAAATGATGTTATTAAGATCAGTTATTTGGGCCTTTGCATGACTGGCAGCTGTTCAACTAAATGGTGAGAGCAACACTACGTTGAAGTGGCTACCCAAGCGGTCGCAGTTTCGATTCCTGCATCTAGCTTCCGACTGACAAAGCCCTTGGGAGGTTGATTGTTTCCTTTGGTGTTTATTCTTTTGACGTTTTCTTTTCATTCGTGTAATAACGGAAGATAGTTTCAATATTATATAACGCAATTTATAATCATACATATATGTATATATTGTGTCATCCACAGACAGCTTTTTCGATGTATTACATCTCTTCAGTGTGGCTATAGACTTTATCCCATCGAGTACTGCGAGGCAGAATTGAAACCCTCACATCTGACCGATATCCTACCTCTGGACTATGGAACTGGGTGGTCAATAAGGCTGAATTTAAGCGATATATTCATTTACGCAGAAACTCCTCATCCACCAGAGTGCTCTATTCCTATGGAAGAGCATTGCATAAGCTTACAATGGATGAGTTATCTTTCTAACAGAGTGCTCAACCCTGAATAGAGGAGCATTAATTATTGTCATTTTTCGAGGGTTGAATTATCTATGTATGAAGAGTGCTTGATATCCGGGATAGAGCCTTTGTAAATAGGTGTACATAGAAAATTCAGTTATTCGCTATATATATATATATATATAGGCTTGTGTATATATACGTATATAGAGAGAAAGGGATATAGATATAATACGTGTGTGTGTGTGTGTGTGTGTGTGTGTGTGTGTGTACTCAGTCATATATAAAAGTAAATATTCATATTTGAAACAAAAATACTCCAAAAGGAGCCGTATTGTTAATCAAAATTTGAGAGTGCTGAGAACAATTTCAAGGCTCAAAATCGTGGCAAAGATTCATTTATGCAATAGAGAATCATACTTAACATCACATTGAGGGATCACAAGACAGCGCAGTATATCAGAAAACAAACAAGGGCCAGAGATATCGTAGAATCTATTTAAAAATTCAAGTCGCAATGGGCTGGTCGTGTTGCAAGAATGTTGGAAAACTATTGTTGTATCAAATGTTGTATGTGTTTCCACTCTTCAAGTTTACATTAATCATGCAGATATGAAGAACGATCAGCTAAAAGTGTCAACATAGGTTTTTTCAGTTTCTTAATTGGTCTGGCTGACTGACTATGCATGTATTACGCATACAGGTCGCACCAATAAAGCCATAGGGAAATTTAAACATTTAGTACTCCTTAGTACGTCTACTAAAACTGTAGGTTATCGGGAGTTCAATTTGCAATGTGCGTTTATCCTAAATTGATTCTTTGGTCTTTGAAAATTCAGACTATTTAGTGATCATGGCCCAACAAATGGTGAGAGAAATAATGTATTCATTGATCACCCCTTTTTCCAATTTTTTAAGTAATCACCCCGACGTAAGTAATCACAACGACGTACTGCTAGACGTTGATTACATGGTTTCTTTTGAGAGACTAGCCATGCTTGTTATTATAGATATCCTGCATAAATACACAAACTTCATGACACAAGGATATAGAAAATGCATGTTTTACCAAGTTTGATGGGTATTGTCTGTCATCAGCATACTTCACAGTTGAATATATCTTTACCTTTTTTGTTCCTGGTTAATAAGTGATGTTTTCTAATTCATTGTGTCAAGAAAATAAAGAAATGTCAATTATTTCCTTCAAACTCTGCTTCTGTGACAGTGGAAATTTAAAATTGGCTTATTTCCTGTTGGAAAACGGGTGGATTTGCTCATTTTTCATCACTTGAAGTAACAAAGACATTTACCTATAAATATCACAGTCCTGTTCACTAAGACAAAGTTTGAAGAGAATAGCAACCATTTTCTATAGCGATCCGAGAATAATACTCTCTACCCTGGAACAAAAATTGCGTTGCACAGTGTTCTTATGACTGACAATCAGAATTCACTATACAATTATTTCGATTATATGTCAAGTTAATAGTGATCGAAACTATCTTTTTATCTCGACTCCCGCATTGACTAATGGATTTGGAGGAATTGAGCAGGCCCATCAGATTTATTGATGGATAGATAATGGATACTGACACGATAATTAGTGTAACATATCGAACCAGAAAAAGAACTAACTGGAACATCAGAGATCGCTAACGTGAACACGCGCAAAGAAAATGCTTCAAAAGGTATTATATATATATATATATATATATATATATATATATATATATATATATATATATATATTCGTTGAAACAAGAACAGAAGAGAGATAATAGATAATATTTTGATGGCAAAACCCAAGCAGCGTGTCACTAAAAAGCATTGTGCATTTCAGCCGGAGTAAATTATCCTTTGAATGTCCCTGGTCCGTGAAATGCATACAATAGTTGTTCTATTGTGAGTGCGTTTAGTGCCTGAATATGGCGTTTGTATAAAGTATCCATGATTCTTGCTGTAGACATGAAATATCTGCGTTACGTGCAAGGCCAGCCCAAGGCACCGGCAACATAGACAGTTGTCCAGGGCGCCAAGTGCTAAAAGACGCCGGTCATATGTATGAAACAGTAAGTTTTTTAAAATATAGACGGGGGAAAATGAATAAATAAAACAGTCAAAATAATAAAATTTTCTGATTTCGAGTCGCATTTTTTCAGGAATATCTGACAGATAAATACTTTCTGTTGTTGTGCAACTAGAAGAAACGATTGACTAAGGAAATTGACCAACGGCAAGCTTAACAGTATAGTAATTTAAATTACTAATACATAGTATCAATCAGTATAGCATAGCACCTTTATTTATATATATATATATATATATATATATATAATCTTATGTGCTTATTTTTTTTCTCACTGTAAAGCATGAATAATTAAGATGATATTATACTTTAAAAGGCACCCAAGTTCAGTTTTCCTGGGGGTCTAAGAACCTTAAGGCCCACCCTGGGTGTGTGTATAAAGTATCTATGATTCGTATTGTATACCTGAAGTAATTGAGTTTGGTGAAGTACAAACAGTAAACACGAGAGGAATAATAACGATGTTGATGGGGTATGTTATATTGGCAGCGTCTTGACTATTCAGTCTTCATCGAGTACATTATTTGAATATTGTTTTTTTTTTTTTAATAATCTCTCGGTCGTAAGTTTCAGCTTATATGAACTAATCTTTTTTGTAACCCTGTGACTAAAAGTGTATTTATAAAAAGCATAAAATCTGATTTTACTGAATTTTGACTGATATCGCTACAAAAAAATACGCCGTTCTTTAGCAACTGTCGCAGACGACTTTAAGTCCTTTTGAAACATATTGCATATCTTCTTTGAAAATTTAATTTTGGTTATAACTGTAAGAAAATTGTAAAAAGCTAGTCGTAAAAACTGAAGATATACTTTTGCGTACTCTCAGAAGATTAAAGCCATTTTCACGTTTTTATTTTACTAAAATCTTATAGATTCCTCCATAATTGATGGATCTGTCACCAGAAAAAAATTGAGTTAAGTTTTAACATTCTTTAAAAATTGAATTGACCCTGATAGAAATTTGATTAGAAGGTAAGTACTTAATTTAACGATTGACTGGATTTGGGGAAAATGTTGCTTACTTTTCACAGAAAACTTGGTGAGACACGTATTCATTAACCAGCAATGTCGGTTACGGGTGAAAACAGTTCGAAGGTCAACTAATAGCTTCTATTCCCCCATACCACCATATCAACTGTTAGAGCGTGTTTTCGTTTCGTTTTTAATTTCAAATTTTTAATGGATGATAGGAAATGCTACCAGCCGATCAAATTTCTCTCAATACCAACTGATAAATGCCAGGGAGGTTGATCATATTTCTGAATTATGCGCCACCGTAACTGACAAAACGCATTGTATGTAATTGAAGAAATTTTCTATTAAAAAGAGAGGCCCATACATTTTTTAATCTATATATTCATCGATAAGTAGAACACCATTTTTCTAATAGTAATGTTTCATAAGAATCCAGCAGAAAAAATTTTAAAGAAATTTTTTAAACAGAAGATATCATATTTTTTTGTATTTCTAATTCGATTCGGAGCAGATTTAAAATTAACATTTGAAAGAGCCGAATAAAATTCCTACGGATTCCATTTCACTTGGGACTTATCATTATGGAAATCTATGTATTGTTGGAGCCCAAATGATATTTTATCTAGATTTTATAAAATCAAAATAGGGCGAGGTGTTGACTTGAAAAAAAAATCCTCAAGATTTACTTACGAAATATCATTCTCATAAGAAGATTAATTAAAAATTGCATACACGCCGAAGATGTTATCAAAATCATCCCATTAGTATATTTTAGGTGAATTTCTAGACTCTGTGTGTGTGTGCGTGTGTGTGTGTGTGTGTGTGTGTGAGTGAGTGAGTGTTTATAAATTGAGGTAAAATGTGAATTCTACTAGATCACCGGTTTGCAAATGTAAACAAGTTTTCTAACACATTTATCTCCGGTTCTATATTAATCACAGAAATAATTTTTAATCGGTGATTTTATATAACTTGTCTTTTATTATTAACACAAAGATTAAAACGACACCATTAATATATCTTTAGTTGCAGACACATATATACAGTCGCTTTTTGCTAAAAGTCCGCGGGAGTTGCTACCGTTCTTTATTTCCGATCCTCGCGGTTTAATAACAGCTGTAGAACAATGGTCATGAAATTTCAATGGAAACCCCTGAAATGAGAATAAAAAATATTGGTAAAAAGTTAATGATAACTGGCAATACTTCATCGAACAGTTGAATTTCCGATAATATTACCAGGAACACTGTTAGTGTAAATAGACAAACATTAAAGATAGCAGCGCCCTCTTTTATTTCTCCTCTTTCTATTAACATTTCAACAATCCTCTTTTTTCCTTCAATTTTTTATTCCCAATAATTCATTCGTTCATTCTTTTTATTTCGTTTTTTCCTTCATTTTCTTTCTCATTTTTTCTTTCGTTGCCTTTCTTTCATTCTTCCTTTTCTTTACTTCCTTTTTTTCCCCAACTCTTTTTTCTTTTTACCTTCTTTTTAGAATTTTCGTCCATTTTAATCAATTGTTGATTGCACAAAACTTTTAGTCTATATTCTATTCCGAATTATCATCACAGATTATTATACATAACACACACACACACTCACGCACACATGCAATAATGCCGGTGATGTAATCTTCAGCCATTTGTCGAATTTTCTATGTAATATATGTGTGTGTATGTTTGTGGTTAATTCAATAGACAATGTTGAAACACAAAAGTTTGGAAAATAAGTTGTATTTTCCTGTTTCCATATTGTCTATTACATACGCCACTATATCGGATACATCTCATCCATATATGTATGTGTGTGTGTGTGTGTATGAAAAAGGGAAACCGAACTTACTGGATATTGGACAGTAACACCTTAAAAGTGCACTAGCAGATTTACATTCAATTTCTGATGACGTACAAAACCGGTTAAGGCTTATTGAAAAATTTCTCTTAGTGAAAACTATGAGTAAAAAGGTTGGCTTTCTTGTTTTCACTTAGAAAAAATTAAACCCTTATTGCAGTATTTACACACACACACACACATATATATATGGTGTTATAAATGTATATAGTTTTGTGTTCATCTTTATGGATAAATGTATGTATATATATTAATTTCTATTCGTGTATACACAATTTACAACTCAAAAAAAATTTCGAGAAAATGAGCAACACGTCACAACCAAAAGTAAAACTCTTGCCACCATCTTTTGTGAATAGTGCACCAACACCCTGTTCCTAAGAACTAGGTTTTAGTGTAATTCGTCTTCGTTGTCAAATTCCCTGAACTTTTGAGTTGTACTTCATACGTATATTGTTATCATGAAATATTCTATTCGAAGCCTTTGATAATATTGAACGAATGCGTACATTATTAATGAGTTTATCAAAATTTAGAAATCATTCCAAATGTTCTGTACTGCTATAGCGTGCAGTCTACAAGGCCATTTATTACTATAGCGTGCGGTCTATCTGGAATATTTACACTGCAACAGGTTTCAAAGAATAGTGTATGTGTGTATAGATTCACATTGAATTTAAATCTGTATTTACCCTCCAGCTTCATTATAATTCGATTGATTTTCGATTCTATCCAAATTAAATAAAATCTTCTCTAATTACACACTAATTATGTTAATTAGGTTTTTAGTTATCATATAAAACGGGAAATTATGTGCTTACCTTCGTGTTTTAGTGATATTCACAATAATTTTCCGTCCCTGGTACATTAGATAAACATTATGTATTTCCCCTCAGTTTTAATCAAAAAATTCAAGCGAATCTCATAGTTTTATTCATCGTAAATAAATTTAAAAACTCTAGTTATAGAAAGTAAATTCAACAGGAAGTTGATTGAACATCAAGAAAAATCAGAACCGTAACGTAATGTTTAAATTAATAAAAAATGACTAAAAAATCAAACAAATATCTTATCAATCGAAGGTAATAAATAATGGTGACAAAGTTTGATGTCATCGCTTGTCTTCCAGTTCCAGGTGTAGTGATTCTTACACAGAAAAATAGGGGAAGGCACAGTCCAATGCCGTCTTTAAAGCGCCCCCGTTCCAGCGCCGCCGTTGTAGCATCGGTATTAAATATAATTTATACAGCTAAATCAGGGGCAGATCCGTGATTTCTAATTTACCACAGAACTAAACACATAGAAATCATAAAGAATAAGGTGGAAGATATTTTAATTATGTCAAATGAAAAACTATCTTTTTTAAGATTCAGTTCTAATTACTTTTTAATGGGGATTGTTTGTTTGTTGGTTTCTTTTTCATTTATAGAATTCCTTAGTACAGATATTATTTTGAAAAAGATTGCCGAACATTATGTGTCTGGACCTCTGGATCCGTGCAAGTAAATTTTAGATAATATTGTATGTTTATGTGAGCTTTTTTCACACAACCATTTTTTCCCCTTAGTTTTAATGGTAAGTATTTATTCTTATTCGATGAGGCATTAAAAATCATTATTATCAATCTTAATGACTACTTTTTACCTTCAACTCGATTTTTAGTTGCTTCTTCTTAGAAAAAAACGGTTTAATGAACATGGGCGAGTAAGAAAATATCCTCTTAGCTTCGCTTGCCCTTAAGCCTAATATTATTGGCACTTCTATTTCATTCATTCATCCATGAAGAAATTAGCATGGTAAATTTGTTATAGATAAATCATAGAACATTGTCGTATTTATTCAATATTCAAATAAGTAAGTCAATCTCTTTGAAAAATGATTCTTGAATATCTTTTCTATAGATACGATGAGTTATCAATCGTAAAATAAGAAACTACTTAATGGTAAAACTGCTTCTTTTAAGTGAAATTAAGCTTCAAAAATTCTAAACTCCTCGTATCTATAATATAAAAATGGTGTTGAAGAATCCTCTTAAAAAGAGATTGATTTATCTATTTGAATTTAGATATATCTTTTTCTATTTAATTTTGTAACATTTTTCATCTTCGGGTTTTTAGAAAAAATCGAACTGCGAAGATTTTTCAGAATATCACAGAAATGAAATATTTATAGGATTATCTGTATATGTTTAATGTTCAAATAAATTGATATTTTTTCCTTGTATTATGACAATAAAATAGACTTAGTTAACTGTCAGGCATTTCCATTGACATGTTTACAAAGGTTCTTTGGTGTCAATGCTTCGTCTGCTCAAACGTCTGCAGGGAAAAATAATGATGAAAACTCGATAAAATCACTAAAAATTATCAAAAATTCTCACTGAACATAAACTGGGTGCCCTTTACTGACAAATTGTCTGAAATTGGAGTCAAATAATGACAACAACAAAATGAAATGACGAAAAAGGAGATTAACTAAATTTCTCCAATTATTTTCCTATGCTATGATCACTACGCCTGGAATCTGAAACCAAGCGATGACGCCAGCACTTGGCCACCATTAGAAATATAATTACTACATTACTGTATGAAGTAAAGAGTCGAATTAATATCAATAAAAATCGAATATAATTTTTGACATTTTTTTCATTACTAAAATGGTCAAGAAGCATAGAAGGTGATTGCTTTATATGACATAGAGTTTTTAAAAAGCCGATCAAATGTTAATTAGTGGTCTATACTTGATAATTGGGACGAATCTTGGTAGATCAGATATTACTGTACCGTAGATTACAGTCAGACAATGATGTAGACTGCATCCTATTTTAGTACCAAGATTTCTTGCCTGTTTAGTTTTAGAAACAACATTTATTGATGCAAATTTCAATTCCATTCAACTTTTGCTGTTCCCGGATTCAATGTGTCTAGGTATTATCCAAATATTTGGGATCTAGCACTTTCGGTCATACTTCCTGCCACTATGACGATTTTAAGACGTCCGTTAACTAGATAAATTGATATAAAGATTTGAAAAATATTATAGTCTTATATATATATATATATATATATATATATATATATATATAAATGTGAACTATAGGAAGTGAGACGGACTCAGGAATGAAAGTGCATGGAAACTAAGTTTACTGTGTGTGTGTATATATATATATATAATATTGTGTGTTTGTGTATTCTTGATAAAAATTCAGAGAAAACCGCCAGGCGATCAAAGTATTTTGGTAGCATGCCGTGTAAAGGGTAATCTAAAAATTGGAAAAAGGGGTGATCAATGAATAACTTACTTCTTCTGCATTTTTGGGGAAAGTCTTAAAATTAAAAAAAACACAAACTAAGGTATCAGTTTAGCATAAACTTACATTGAAAATTTAATCCTTCTCTAAAAACCTACTTGGGTGGATTGGAAAAATAGTTTCTTTCTAAACATGAGTGAATGTTTTAATTTTCAGCCCTCTAGCTTCGTTGATGTATCTTGTACGCGTGATACCTACACAGTCAGCCAGACAAGCTTGAAAACTAAGAGAAACCTATGTTGACAGTTTCGGTTGATGTATTTATATGTGTATCTATAAGCAAAAAACAGAAGTAACATCTAATATAAAAATTCCATTCCATTATATAAAAGCCATTGTCACATTTTTTTGCTTGTCCGTCCTGCCACGTTAGACTAGATCATTATACGAAGTAGTTTGACCATACAGTGATTTGAAATCTCGACCAAGCGGTCAACTTACCGACTGAGCCAAACTGACATTACTTTAAAATGTTCGAAAGATTTATGTTATACATACGCAAGGGCTTACTATTGTCGTACCCATCTTTAGATCAGCAGCAGCAGCAGCAGCTTTTTGGCGTCCATCGTTGAGCGTGCTCTTTCCCCAAGATTTGCCAAACCTCTCTATCATTGGCACCGCGGAGCCAGTACTTTCTGAATTTTTCTAGCTCGTCATGTCACCTTACTTTCTGTCGGCCACAATTTTGCATATGATCTCTGGGAATCAACAGTGAAAATGAAATGATTCCGACAAGAACATTTTAGTAGTCACTGAAGGAAATTTTTGAATGAGTACTTCTTTTCCATTCGTTGCATTTAGTATAATAGCAATGACTTTTAAAAATATCAGTTACATATATGTTCTAATCTTTTATAGTCTTGTTTTTAAAATGATGTTTTGAAATGAAGCCCCCACCAAGAATCTGTATTTAAAAAAAAAATAATGTCTAAAAAATAAAACGAAATGAATTCGTTAGAATGTGAAGAGAATTCCAATCCATGAACTCATTTTTGTCGTTAGTAGTGTGACATTTCTGTGACGTGAGCAACATTCCAATGTGATGTTGGACATCGGATTAAAGGAGTGCAAAAAAAAAAAAGAAAAGAAAGTTTAACTATCCAGTGACTATTTCGAACGATTACAAACATTTAAAAAAAAAAACAACTCACAAACTTATTCACTAGTTAATTTCATCCTAATGAATAAATACAATTACACAACTAATATATATATATATATATATATATATATATATATATATATATATATATATATATATATATATATATGTGTGTGTGTGTGTGTCTAGAAAGCTTTACAGCTTTAGACAATAAACATTAAAAAAAACTTTTTCAGTAGATTTTTTGTGTCACTTCAGTCACCCGTTTCCCAATACCTGTCAATGCAATTTTTACAATCTTCTAAAGTGTTTCTTTCCTTGTTTCCCCTATACTTTGTTATTACCGTACAATGTATAAACCGCCACATACACATACATGTATGTATATCATAATTTATCTCTGCATAACATGAAAATCACGTAATCTTTTTACTGGCAATATGCTATTCTATCATTTAAAGGACACTATATTACATATTTTATACATAATAAAGATTTTCTTAATCACAATCACAACGTTTGTCCCTGAAAATTGTGTATACTCTCGCCTCCGACGGTTGTTCGATTTAGATATTTCACACTAAATGGTTTTTGTCAATAATTTCGAAGAATTCCGTAATTTTAGGGGGGCGGGATGGTGGCTGAAAACACATTTTCAAGCCTGAACAAAAAGTATCGTTTAGAATTTTCAAGTACGGAAGACTAAAGCTGCAATATAGTTATGTCTTTGATAATATAACTAAAACTAAGCTAGTAAGAACTATTATTCAATTTTCATCCACGATCACTTAATTCATATTGATAGGGATTCAATTTTATTTTTAGTATTCCTATAGAATCACGTCGAAAGATGAATACATTTTTCTTACGAAAACAGTAATGTAAACGAAATGAATTTTTGACCAAAACCCGTTGTATCAAATTCAACAATTATTTACCGTTACTTATGAACTATTTGAATTACTTGTTTGCTATTCATATGCTTGGATGCCTGTCATTGAATAGTCAAAAAACAAAAGTTTGAACCGAATCATAATTGTTGCTTTTTTTAAGTATCATAAGTTACTATTTTTCAATGAAAAAAAAACAACGGCTTTATTCGAATTGAGTTTCATATTTTAGTCTGTTCGGAGTAAATCAAATTTTAATCTGAAGTGAACGTTCCGTAAAAAAAAGTACCCACTATTTATTTAAAAACAAAATGTAATCTACCTTCGATTTTCTTCTACGGTTATCCCCAGCTAAATAGAACGTGCAGTCGTAAAACTCCGAGTTAAGTGATGATTTGATGTTACGACGGTAGGCTCTATACAGCTAGGAATTGCCGGCAAGAGAGTGGGTATTTTAAGCTAGTTGATATAAAGTTATGCTTATTATTCTGAATATTGATGTATCAAAATCAATATACCATATAATAAAAAGAGAAGTAATATTTATACTCTTGAAACGTCCCATTCTCTAAATCTGCCCCTTCTGCGATCATTTCGAAATGATTTGACTTGATAAAATTAGATAAACATTCTTTTTTACACCAGATAGTTTAATATATATATATATATATATATATATATATATATATATATATATATATGCACGATGTAAAGCACTCTAGTGGATGGGGAATAAATGCATGCAGTAACTATATCGCTTAAATTCAACCTTACTGACCGTCCGTGGGGCAGAGATAAGATGCCAGCCTCTGGATCTGAAGTGAAGGTTTCGATCATACCTCGTGGTAATGGATAGTCTATAGCTACACTGAAGAGTTGTAATACAACGAATGACATAATAGCAATAATGTATATATGTCATATATCATAAATATATCTTATGTATACATTATATATATGATATATACATAACATTTATATATATATATCATACATATATACATACATACAAAGGGAGCCTACCGTTGTAAAACATCAAATCATCACTTAACTCGGGGTTTTGCGACCGTACGTTCCATTTAGCTGGGGATAACTGCGGAAGAAAATAGGAGGTAAATCATATTTTGTTCTTAAGTGAATAGTGAACACTTACAGAGCGTTCACTTCAGTTTAATATTTGATTTACTCCAAACAGACTGAAATATGAAACTTGATTTGAATAAAACCGTCGTTATGAAACTTGATTTAAATGAAACCTTCGCTTCAGATCTAGAGGCTGGCATCTTACAGAACTGGACGGTCAGTAAGGTTGAAAAAAAAAACTGTACATAAAAAAAAAAAAAGCAACAATTAAGATCCGGTTCAAACTTTTGTTTTGTGTCTATTTAACGACAGGCATCCAAGTATTTGAATAGTGAATAAATAATTCTGATTGTACGTAAGTAATGGTAAATAGTTGTTAAAAATGATACAGCGGGTTTTGGTCAAAACATTTATTTAGTTTACAATAGTTATATATATATATATATATATCTTTGCTATTCGAAACTGAAGAGTCACAAATGTTATACACACATATATCTCTCAATATTTCACTCTATCTGTCATATATATAGTGTGTGTTTGTGAGTGTGTTTTTTTCTGTATTTGTCTCAAAAAATAGAATATACATATATATATATATATATATATATATATATATGTATATATATATATTACTTCATACATATATTATTAAATATACACAGTGACAGATCAATATGTAGATACATGCATATATCGATCCATTCATGTATATTTTTCAGTGCACCCATTGGTATGTATGCATATGTCTGTATGGATATTGCTACTCTTTCTTTGCGGTATTTTTCACGCAATTTCCTTCAGTTGCGTCAGACTCGAATGTTTCAATGATGTCGATTTTACATTTTCTCTTAAAATTTCGATTCACTCTCTTATTATGGTGCACTTCCCCAAAAAGCAGTATGAAATTATGAAAAGAAATTGACAATCGGCGAGAATTCCATGACTCACATGTGTAATGAATCGTGAATTGAATGTATTTCTGTTTCTTATCGTATTTTGAGTATCTGGCTATCTGCCTTTTATTTGTGGCTCATATAAGTAGGCATGAACCCGTATATGCATGCATCTACATGAATGAAACGGAATGTGCATCAGTATATAAGTAGATACGTGAGACTATGTGTAACACTTTTTAATGTGCGTACACATACTGCATTCTGATCTCATGCAGAAGTGCTGGGAACAACACTTTGATCTTAAGTAGAGCACACAGATACTACGCTCATCCTCGGCAGAACGCATAGATACTACTCTCTTATCCTATGTGTGAAATCAATAAGTCATTTTTTATGTGTGCTTATGCGTGCGTTAAGGCTTTGTGGAATTATCTCCTTTGGTTTTATTGAGAATGTCTTGTGTTTACTATTCTGTCAATGCAAACATCCTCTTTCTCTAAATAATCATATCTACTTAGGTTAGAACGAGCACTGATTGTATCGCTTCTTCTGCTCGTACGAATGTATTTTCTCGTGTATGGTTTACAGGATTTTCAAACAGAACTGGATTAAACTTTTGCAGTAATAAAGGGGCTCTAAATTTAAAACAGTACACATAAACATTAGAATGCTCAATTTTTTCCTTCCATAGAGTAATTTTTTTATTTGCTAGACAACCAAATAATACGATAAATACATGACGTTTCGGTGATAATATAAGTTTAATTTTTCAAAAGTTATTTTAGTGGATGAAATATTATAAGTAATCATTATTGAATTGTCATACTATCGAGGGTCATGAGTTTGAGTCTCACTTGGAACTTAATCTTTACTCCGATCTGCACAGTTAATTTATAAAATTAAGTTATACGTATCACATGGATACGACACTTCTTTGTTGGAATGATTGCCCAAATTAGAGTTGATAATTAACTTAAACCAACCTCCATGACAAAAAGCTAAAGAAAAAAAACTGCAGATTTTGACACCAATAGCGATGAACAACATGGTTTGGGACCTAAAAATTAATCTCACCCGAAATTAGACAGTGGAATGAGCTCATCCTGGTCGATTGTCGAGACAATTCTCCAGCAATCGGAAGAATACCCATTTATCACCCTGAAGACGGCCGTAGCGTACAACGACCGAAACGTTGTGTTCAAGAAATTAACCGAAAGGACAATAGCCCAGAAAAAAAATAGCAAAATGATAATCCTATATATATAGAGTTCACACAGATACTTAAATACAAAGTTTTTCCTAAAAGTTGTGTTCAGTATAGATGGCCTCTGTTCTGTCATTACAAACAAACAATGGAACGTCCCCGCCAAGGCACAAGCCTGGGCTATGTATATGCAATTCTTGCGATGCCCAGTCGTCAGAACCCCCCCTCTGTGCCTTACTGATATCGTTCAAAGGAAAGCAGAGGGCGATATATCTGGCATTAGCATGGCAGCAGGAACTGATGAAAGGACGTCAAATCAATTTTAGGGTGCTCCACTCCTTAGTTTGGGAATCAGAGTTGCCTTTCCCCAAGACCTGGAGTCTGATATGCTTTAATATTTCATCCATAGCTTGAAAGGGGCATTAGTACAAAGAGAACATGAACAGATCCGAGTGGAGTTTGAACTCGGATCGCCGATTTCATTGTCATGATCGACTACGCTAATCGCGCCTCCACCGAGTGAGTGTCGTATAGTACTATAGGAATAGAGCCAGTGCAGAACGCCTGAATTGAAATTGATAGCCAGCTAGCATTAAACTCAGGGCCTTTGAAAGAACGGGACCGACTGCATATGCTAATTCTGCTTCATAGTCAAACCGGCACTGCTTACAGAGGCAAAAACGTTATGTGTACATCAATAGATTTCTGTTACTTCTCTATGTGTTTATGTGTATTAATCAATAAACATCCCTGTTTGCCAATAGATTAGTCTACCAAAACTCTCAACATAGCCAGCCTGACAGGCCTACTTAAAAACCGAAGAAACTTATGTATACATGTATCACGCACACAGGCCGCTCCAATAGAAATACAAGGCTGAAAATTTTCTTCTGTCTTGGAAGAATGGATTTTCAGAGTTTTTTTTATTTTTAGAAATCACTACCCGAGATAAGTTTTTAGAGTTGGGTTCAATTTGACAAACAAATTCATGCTAACCAGTTCGCTTAGTTTGTGATCGGTAGGGTTCAGGTTTTTTATTATTTTTTTAAAATTCAGACTTTTCGGTGATCTAACAAAAGGCGAGAGAAGTAATTTATTCATTAATTACTCGTTTTTCAATTTTTTAATTGATCAACCCCAACATGGCATACTGCCAAAAGATGTTGGTTATGTGAGGGTTTCTATTGAGTGACTAACCAGACCTGCTTATGTTTATATTTGTTTCATTATATCAAATCACAAAGATACATTCATGTTTATATGCATAAGTTTATGAGTGCGTAAGTGTTCAGATCAATGTACAAATACTACGCACGTATGCACATGCGCACGACACCCATAAAAATAATGCTCGCTTCCGGAAATCAGTCGCCATTTTACAGTGTATCAAAAGGACCGGAAGGAAGAGGGTTCCGGATAAATTTGTGCATCAAACCGGAAGTTGATCATTTAACAAATATCACCATTTTCTGCTGATGGTTGAAGCGAAGCGATTAGTTGAACAAATAATCAAAATCCGCCGGAGTATTTGATGATCCATTGACAGAAAGAATGCAGCCGGGAGTTTTGACTTGAATGATAGCACCACCATCAGTAAATGATTAGAACATCAGCTCAATGGTAGAGAAGTGGACCTTAGACATTGTAACTTACAACCATTTTCAATGTTAGTCAGTCCTCTTTGTTAAACGAGAAAGAATTACGATGATTTTAAATCAGGAGCAATATTATTCATAAACCTTTCTTTGTCTATGTCAATACAGAGAGAATATTCAGAATTGACAAAATGCGAGACAGCTTGCCACGCTGGTCGGATATATTTAATCTCAAAGATTGATTACTAGTGCACGAGACTGAATCTATTTTTATTTTGTCATTTGCTAATATCACTACGCTAATATATATATATATATATATATATATGCATAATGTGTGTGCGTGTATTGTGGTTTAACTTGTCATTTGTCTAGTCAAAGTGCCATATCAACGAACATAGATTTTAAATGATATTTACTATTGTACTTCAAATATCTGATCAGATGATGTTTCTTAATATACTGACATTGTTTTGAAAATGATTAATATATAAATATACCGATAAGTTGTCTGGACTTCGAAAAGACTCATGATTACAGATATTTTATGACGTAAGTCCTCCAAATGATGGCGCTGGGTATCGCTGAGGTAATTTCCCGCCTCATATTTTGATTTTTTTGATCTTTGCATTATGGGTAATCCAATTTCATAATTGTTGATAGCAATGAGAAATTTTTCATATAGCTAGTTTTTAAAGAATATTCTATTGATGGTAGCAGCGATGAATTCTCTTCTTTTATCTCATAGACCAATGAATATGTTATAAGCAATCCATTTAGAATAAGCTCCAGGAAGATGAAAGTAGTATGTCAGTACATTTTCCTATAGTTTTCAGACTTTTTATTGTACAATAGAAAGGCTGACAAATTCCATACCAAGGGTTTCCATCTTTTTTTTTCAAATGACAGGGACCAATTTGATACTGGAAATATTCTTGCGAACCAACCGACGATGGATGTGTTTATCACGACAGGAATAAAGGTGACTGGTCAGCTTTAAATCACTCATAAGTAAATAATACAATTACAATCTATTCTCTAAGAAGGTTTAACTAACAAATTTAATAACAAGATCCAAGGAAATGAATGTTTTCTATCTTACAAATAAATACTGCCAAATCATATGATTTCTTTCGTACAGTTCCGTACAAATTCAATACAATCAGCTGATATCAATCACTTCCATGACAGTTTTGATAACACAAACTGGTATGAATGCTGATGACGGATACCTACTGTAGTGCAATTGTTTGCAAGCTTGCCCGGGACCCATTCGTTGGTGTAATGAGTTCGATCCTCACAGGCGTCTGTGGCCTTGTGCCAGACTGATCAGTGCTCACTAAATAATAATAAATGTTGTTTCATTCTTTATGAAAATAATCAACATAGGTATCTTCAGTTTTTAAGTGGTTCTGAATAGCTATGTATGTATGAATATATCATGCGTACAGGTTGGCCAATGGAACTAGAGCGCTGAAAACTTGAACATTCACCCCTTATTATGTCTAGAAAAAAACTATTTGAACCCCAACCGAAACAGTTTTTTTAGGGGGGGGGGTCAATTTACAATGTAAGTTTTTGTTAAATTGGTCTGTTTCTTCAGCGTCCACGCTCGTTTTCTTTTAAATTCGGATTTTTTTTGGTGATCACCGCCCAACAAAAGGTCGAGAGAAGCGATTTATTCATTGGTCACTCTTTTTTTCAAATATTGAATTGATGTCTCTTAACAAGACATGCTGCCAAAAGGCTTTGGTCACGTGACGGTTTCTATCGAGTGACTAACCAGACCCCTTTTGGTTTTTTCAACTCAAATATTTTTTCTTATCCTTAAGATAGGGAAACTGGTTTGCCAAAGTTTCCACATGACTATCGAAAAATACAGTTGCATTACAGGAAATTCATTTGCCGTCGGTATATGCACGTGATAGAATGGAAAATATGTTTTTATGCATAAAAGGTTACTCATCTTTTGTAAAAGGGATTGTGATTGGTTGCTAGATATCGCACAATTGTATCATGTGTAATCTATTTCAGGAATACTTTGTTATGATTGACTGATAAATAATTCTGATGCATAATATCCATGTTTTGACAATAATCGTTGATTGAGTGTTCGTCGCTATAAAGTGATTGTTTTGGTTTTTTTCCCCATTTTTTTTACGATCCTTTGCAATCATATCTTTGTTTTTCTTGCTCTGTTTGGTAAATTCCATGTTGATGTTTATCAAGCTTTACTAAGCATAATACGACTCAAAACCATGGTAAATCCTTTGTTAATACTTTTTATCAAATTGGGGAATCACGCTTCTATTCCTCGACGTTCATACATTTTGTCTACAAGGTTTTGAATGTAAACAAAAAGCTATTGATTCTGGATTCCTTTTTAGAATCCTGAGACATTAATTTCGTATGATTTATCACACTCGAGTTATGTTTATATATGATGGTGCATACATATCCTTGTAGTTTTGACCTGGCATTGGCTGAACCAGATGCAAATTTGAGAGATTCAATCCAGAGTGTGAGTTTCAACACACATAGCCTGTAGAAAAAATCTTATATTTCGATCTTGATTCATAATTGATGTACTCCAAGTATCAATGAGTAAATCTTTGCCGAATCCAGAAAAGCTTTGATCCCAAAAAAACATTGACATCATGGTTCCGATCAGCATATGATTGTTTTGAGTATAGATCCGTGTGCTGTAAAGACAGGTATAGAAAATGTGTACTTCCATATTGTATGTACAATATTTTGCAGAAGAACTTAGTTTTATTCCGATCAATATATGTGTAACCTGAGGACCTGCTTCATGGCAGTTGCATATTTTATGTTTGTGGTTGATGTGCGCGCCGGATTAAAAAATCAGAATTTTGGAAGCTGATATTCTAGACAAGCAGATAAGCCTTAGACGGTCGGTGCAACATTATCTTCATCACACTTTTTCCTCCGACGTTGCCCTGTACTAAACTAATCCAATTTTAGTAAATATCTATGTATTGTACGCGTCACTTTATACATGGCCGGGTTCTCACGCCAGTGTGAAAAGGTTTGTATCTATGTTGATATCAACCGTGCGTATCGCAGATTCCACAGGCAAGAAAATGTTGCGAAAGTCATATGTTCCAAGATTCCTGTAATGAAGTCAGTTATAGTACTTGACGTTCCACAGCATCATTTCTTTAAGATGTTTTTTTTTTTTTTTCCTTTTTTTTTCACTTATATGAGCCAACTGGAGTGACACGCAGCAGCTTCTGCAAGTTACTTCATGCAGGAAGTAAACGCCACGAATCAGTTTCCCGCCAAAAGGGCCTTTTCCCGCCAAGGAAATCGTGAGTGGTACAGTTTTCATTGTTCGGTTCTGTTCCCAGCTTCTACACACCAGGGTCTCTGAGAGGGGGCTGCAGTCAGCGCTTTGCACCGGCATCCAGAGGATGAAAGGGGACCAGGGGATTCCTTGAGATGATCTATGTATCGAAACTTCTTAGTTGATCCAATACGTCCATTAATGTGTTGACTCTTTTGTTTACTGTCGAAGGAATAAAGCATAGCATGCTAAAACGGTTATCACAGGGAAATACTGTATAGTTAAAGAAAAAGAGTCTTTGTGCAGTTGGTGAGGGTCAGGAGATGAGAGAAAACAGTTTTGTACTGCCTCACAAAATTCCATCCGGAGACCCTGCTGCAGACTCGACTATTTTTACACATCGCATTGTAAAATAACCAATTGCTTTAATTCCTCTCCCTTAATTCTTATCAAAAAGAAAGGAGAGAAATTAGTCCTCGTGGTAATCCATTTATGTAGAGATTAGACATTTTTATCCCTACATGGTCAAATAATCCATGCGTCCATTTATGGGCATGTGTACACATTCTGCAAGATATTTCATGTAGTAAATAAACTCCACAAGTCAGTTTCCCGCCAAAAGTGTCTTTTCCCACCAAAGAAATCGCAAGTGGCACAGTTCCCAACGTTCGGTCCCAGCATCCATAGACTTCACTCTATCATGTGTATGTTATGTGCAAGTGGTACAGTTCCCAACGTTCGGTCCCAGCATCTGTAGACTTGAATGTTTTGACAGATAGCACTGCAACATAACCCGTTTCTTCGAATCCTCTCAACAAACCAACTGCACTCGAAAATCTCCACAGATTTTTCCTTTCCCACAATCCTTTGCTGCCAGAACAATAACGACATTAATAAGACAGAATGTCGCAGGCAATGAATACGGTTTCTCTAAACATACCATCACGTCTGTAAATATTTCAAGCAAAATATATAAAGAGAGAAAAGGCGAGAATGAAATAACGAAGAGAAAGAAAGAGAAGCCCTGAAAAAACACGGATTGTTTATTTATTATGGCGTCGAAGCTGGAATGATACATATTTAAATTATCGGTTGAAGCAGAGTCTGGTGTTATATTTTATTTATATATTTCTATTTTGTTGTATCAAACATATATATATGTATAATGTGTGTGAGCGTGTGTGTGTGTGTATGCTTACACGAATGGAGGTGTTGTTGGGTGTGGAATACAGAGTTGCTGATTGAGATGTGGATAGAGTTAACCAGATACGAAAGAGGATGTTGGTAATTTTTAATGTTTGATGTGAGGCTTTGTTTCAATCCACCCTCTCGATTATTCACGCCTGTGTTCTGTTTATTGACTTATGATAGAAACAAGGTTTGATCATGTGTTCCCTCTTTTACTATATATATATATATACATATATATATATTTCTTCGCTTTGTCTCTCTTCCTTTCATCAGTTTCTCTCTCATCATCTATCTCTTACTCATGTATATGTGCGTATATATACACCCCCCATATATATATATATATATATATATATATATATATATATATAAAGTCAAAATGGTGTAGTGCCAAAACGTAATTACCATCAATTCATAAGGGATTTTTTTTTTCAGTGATTCCCCCAAAATGGACACGACAGTATGTTAGGCCGAATAGATTAGGTTGTTGGAGGCACAGAAGAATAAAGTACAGGAAGGGAGACAGAGAGTGTGTGTTGCTTCTCCTATGGCTTGTTGCAGAACAAACGCTGAACTCAATTTTTACTCTTCGCCGTTTCCAAAAAAGTCTTTTCAGATACTTTTGGACGCATATTGTTGATACGAGTCACATCAATTGTTGTACATATTTTTCCCTCATTAAACACTTTTTGGGGTGACTCATGCAAGTAACCCCTGTGTTACAGGAAAATTGAATGTGTAGTATGAAATAACACCCATATAACTTGATAATCATCATCAGTCTGTTAACGTCCGTCGTTGGACGTTGACCATCGCCAGACCTCTCTATCGTGGGCATCGCAGAGCCAGTACTTTCTGAATTTATCTTGCTCGTCATGCCATCTTACTTTCTGTCAGCCACAGCCTCGGGTCTGATCTCTGGAGATCCATGCTGTGAGTCGTGATGTCCAGCGGTTATCTTCCATTCTTGCAACATGTCGAGCCCATTGCCATTTGAGTTTTCTAACAGTTTCCATGATGTCCTGGACTCCTGTCTTTTCTCTAATATACTGTGCTGTCTTATGATCTCTCCGTATGATGCTGAGCACGATTCTCTCATGTGCACGTTGCATGGTTCTCAGTTTGAGGGTCAATTGTTTGATTAGGTTCTATATTTCAGCACCGTATGTGACTATCGGTAGGATACATTGGTTTTATACCCTTCCTTTTAGGACTAGTACGATTTTCTTGTTATTGAAGGTCGAGCTAGTGCTGACCTAGTGTGATTTTTCGCTTGATTTCATCTTTCGATGATTTCCTGGAGACTCGCTATCTTGGGTATAAGTAGTGGTCTATTTTCTCCAGCTCTGCATTTTTGATTTTGATCGTTGTTTCTTTGTCCCTAATATGTTTGTTGTACATGACATTTGTTGAAATTCATGTCGAGGCCAACTTTCTTGCTCGCTTGTTCTAGTTCATCGAGCATGATTTGGGGACCATGAAGGTTCTTAACAGAGAGGGCGATGTCGTCAGAAAATCTGTGGTTACTTAGGTATTCTCCCTCTGTCCTGATCCCTTTGTGTTCCCATTCTAAGTTTCGGAAGATCATCTCAGGGTAGGCTGTGAAGAGTTTTGATGAGCTTGTCACCTTGTCTCACTCCTTTTTTTTTTAGTTGAAAGAGTCTTTATGTAGCCTGATGAAGGACTTGCTGTGTCGGTAGATAAGTTGCAGTACTCTCACATATACAAGTTATACACCTGGTTGTAATACTGAGTCAAAAAGTCAACAAATGCCACAGCTAGTGGCATTCTATATTCTGCTGCTTTCTCTTTTAGTTGGTTCACTGAATGGAGATTGTGGGGTAGCTTTTTTTGAAGCTCACTTGTTGCCGTGGTTGGTTTTCATCTACTGTTCTGGTAATTCGGTTGGTGATCACTTCAGTGAAGAGTTTGTAGATGCAGTTTAGTAGGCTTATTGGCCTGTAGTTGTTGAGGTCTTTCGAGTTCCATTTTTTGTATAACAGCGTTATGAATGCAGTGTTCCACTCTTTTGGAACTTTACTTTGTTTGAGACGTAAGTTGCATATGGTGGCTAGTTTTCTAATGATGACTTTTCCAGCTTTTTTGACTAGGTCGATAGTGATGTTATCGGATCCAGGGGCCTTCTCTTTCTTTCTTTGATGACTTGCTTCACTTCACTAAGGAGTAACTTTTGGAAAATTCTCAAATTGATTACTCTCGGCTCGTGTTTCCGGTTCATCTTTCTGCCTCCTTTGTTTGGTGGAATTGAGGTCTTCGTAAAATTCCTAGGCACGTTCGACAATTCAGTCCCTATCCGCTGTCAACAATCCATTTGCCTCGAGCAAAATAGTTGTATAAGTGGTGCTTGCTGGTAGTTTCGATTAGTTCCTCTCCAGGTCTTCTCATTTCAAAAATACCGATAATGTCCCAATTGATGTTCGTGATTTAATTTTTCAGAATGGTTAAAAGCATGTCTATGAAGAATGTCCTGACATTGCAGGTTCCTGCGTAAAGTGTTGTTTTCTTCATGATGTTCTTGGGTTGTGTTTGAGTAGTCACATTTCGGACACATCAACCCCACCCATAGTAAGTGATGTGGCTGGACCTTTTGAGACAATTTGGCCCAGCAGGAACTGCCGCCATATTTTTGGCCTGCTAATCATGGGAAGTTCCAGGCTATATATATATATATATATATATATATATATATGGACAGTGCTTTTGAAGTTTATACAACTTTTTATTGCTTATACAATCAGCCAACTGCAATAAGTGCAATAGGACTTTATGAACAATACTGAAGCCAGGAAGTAGTCACTGGAAATGTAAGAGAGATTTATTACGAGAAATCAAAAACAAAAAAAATCGTAGCTAGATCCGGAAGAGCCATCAACGTCTCGACCTAAATGGAATCCGCAGGAGAAACTTTTTTCCGCTATATATGGTGGGATTTGAAGGGAATTTTTCATTACGATTTTCTGGAACCTGGACAAACCGTTACTGAGCAACACTACAATTGTCTCGTTTGAATGTCGTATTGCGTGAGAAAAGACATTTTTGGCAAGGAAAACAACACCCGTCCCCAAGTTAGAAATACTGCATAGTAAATGACCATGGAACTTCGATGAGAAATTCTTCCACCTAGACGTGTCATTTCAGATTGTTTGTTGTTTCACTTCCTGTAGTAAACCTAGACTGATCAGATATCGAAGAATTTATTGAATCAAACTAGGAATCATTTTTGTATCAATAGTTAGCAAGCAATCTTTGTTGGTCATTTTCTAGAGGAATGGTTTTGTTCCTCACTAGGTGTCACGCTATTGTGACTCTGTTCAGGACCAAACGGGGTTTCGTAAAAGTCTATTTTGATTTTGATATCATACCAAACTAATCACTTGTTCTTTATCTCTCATCTCTCTCATATAATCCAGCAACATATTTTATTCAATACATATTTGAGTAAGAATGATGGACAAGGAGCATTGTTTTAATCTTTTACGAATCTTTTCTAGTTTCCGTACAAATGAACCGATATACATCGAAACCAATAGAAAACTAGTCTTGTTGGAATTTCAAAATTGAATATTTTCTACAAAATTGAAAGTGCAGTTTTGATACAATACTGAGTGACTTCTCTCTAATCTTCTGATATGTATATGAATTATAAATTGCATTATGTTATACAGAATTATAAATTGCATTATGTGATATTTGAAATGTTTTTTGAAATGATCTCGCGTCATTACATGGTTAATATATCACTCAATTTTGACAACATAAATAGAATAAACAATTAAAGAAAATGGGGCTGCTGCAGGAATAGAGTCTGCCCTCCGATCGGTAGCCGCTTCAACGTACCGATACTGAGCTAAACAGCCGTTGGTAATTTAAAGGCGAAATAACTGCTTTCAACCCTCGTGTTTATTCTCAGGCTATTCGTCTTTTTCAACGCAATAGTAATGTAACTAAGTAATGGAAATATTTAGCCCGACAGAATGAATTATGAATTGTGTTAGATTGTATAGAAACTTATCTGAAATGATCTCCCGTCGTTGCACGGTCAATATATCACCCAATTTAGACATAAGCCATTGCAACCGGGTTCGTTCCCCACTTGTTGCACTACTATTATGGTTTAGCGCCAAGCAAAACTAAGCAAAATGAAAATGTGTCTTTATCTCAAAAGCTGCTTATTCCCTATCAGGGTAACATGAGGCAAGTAAAACAAGCTTATGTGGTGCCAACGGCGAGGGGGAATCTCCAATTAGAAGAAAAATCTGGTCTTGTTAGTCACTCAATAGAAACTGTCATGTGACTGATGTCTTTTGGCAGCATTTTGCTTTGGGGTGATCAATTCAAAATTGTTCAAAGGAGTGTTTAAACCGTTCAAAGTTACTTCTCTCGCATTTTGTTGTATCACTAAGAGGTTATGATTTTCAAAAAATCACAAGTTGATGGTTCTAGACACAAACTAAGGGACTATAAACTTATACTGTAAATTGACCCCCTTACCCCCTTCCCCGCCAAAAAAAACAAACCTCCTAAGTTTTCTAGACCTAATAAGGAGTACATTTTTAGACCTCTAACTACATATATAATCAGCCAGTCAAAAAAGTTTGAAGAAAACTATATTGTCTCTGCTAAGAGTTGTGGTTGACAGTCTGATCAGTGCAACCACTGTGTTGATTTATACAGTTGACTACACAGAACCACTTGTTATGCATCATTGAGTTGTGCAATTTCCATATCAACATCTGTCATTTTATCTAAAAGAAAACAAACAATAAAGACAATGTTAATATTAACAGTATGGTGCTATTTTTGTAATCTATAATATCAATAAACTGTATGGATAGCAAGTACAATTTCATCCATTGTAAAATTAATACCAGAAATTGGCCATGATTATCATTGATATAACTACTATAGCAAATACGGAAAATATCACTAGAACAACTCTTGGAATTGCAGACAATGCTTTGATAATCCCTGTTTAAATTTCTAAGGTTAGTAATTATCATTATCAGTGATTTAATTCAACTGGTGTGCTCGCCTTGGTTGTTGAGTTACAACCTTCGAGTGCCATACCAGACGGCCTTCAAGTGACTCTGGTACTTTGTATGCTCCCTGTAATTCGAACCGAACCTATGATTTAATATCTAATGATGTTTATAGCGAGAACAGGCCCCCTAATTTGCCGACAGAGTGATAAGTGATTTGAACTTCAAATTAAACAAAAAAAGCGAAGAAATTTGACGAATGTATCCAAAAATTTCATCCATTTCGAAGATCCCTTTCAAGAGCTTACAAATTTACTAAATTTCTTTGAAAGATCATCTTGAAATGCAACTACACACCCTCATACACCCCTGAACCAGGTCAATCTACACAGACAGGAAAACTACATCGTTATCTTAAACGAAGAAAAATGATTTGCCAGAAAAACGATAGGGCAACAGAAATTAATTAAAAGCTGGATAAATATCTGGATCTTGAAAGAAAAAATACAGAAGGAAATCACCGTTTGAAATCTCAGCTTTTTACTTGGGTTCAAACACCAGCTCCTGGCACTGGTTGAAAATACGCAACAATCTGAATCCCGAGGTATGGCTACTTATTTTCTTTGATAACTTCGTGTAACACAAGGCTACAATTGTTCGGCACCTAGTGAGGATCGCACTAACCACATCAGTAAATTGGGATTAGAGACAGGTTTGGTAACTGTTGCACCACGATAGGCACTTGACATTAACAATAATAAAATCCAAACACTGGAAAAGGAAAGAGAAAGATTGTGTTACGCGAATGGAGAGGAACAGATTGCTTAAAAATGATCATTGAAATCCTGATTTGTACCTGGGCTCGAACAGCGATGGCCAAAGCCGGTGAAAATACGTAATCAATCCACTGGACAGACCTCAATTTACCAATTTCAGCTTAGTCAGAAATAAGTCAACAATTGTGGAGCAACAAGGGAGGATCAAAATGAATAGCCCAGCGTAGTAGTTTTCAAAGTGTGGCTCACGACACCCATGTATGAGACCCGAGAGAGGAAAACCATTTTGAAGTAAATATAATTTCCGAAAAATCATTTAATTTCCAATCACTTGAAAAACATTAAAAAGAAAAAAAAAAAAACCCTCTTCAGTGGCCCACACATATTTTTGAGAACTTCAAGTGGTCTGCAGAGAGAAAGGTTGAGAACCATTGGCCCAACGAATCAACTTTAGTAACTCGTGCGCTATGGTCGTCACCAAACATAAGTGGAAGAATTAGTTGGTCTTGTGGTGCCGTACATATTTCTCTTAAAAACCTTCGCTGAGTCCATCTAATTTGTTTGGTTGGGCGAATCAGGTTTTCTGGTACTAAATAGAAAAAATGGAAATCTTAAAATTGTTATCGAAACGAGAGCGAACGCAGACCCCGAATTTTACTTGTCAAAAATTCTAAAAGGGAATGGTTCAATCGAAAATCAACCATTATGAAATTAGTTGGCTGAATAAGACTTCTATATGGAAATCAGATCATTATTATGGGTTGTGGGCGAACACAGACATAATTTTTTGAAATATTTTCTGGGGAGAAGGGGAAAACATATGCCATTTTTATACACATATACTGTTTCTTCTGGACCTGCAGGAACCGTTTTAGGCACTGGATAAAGTCTGGAGTTGAAAGAAAAAAAAAGTGATTCAAACGAAAATCGACCGTTGTAAAATAGTATAATAGTTAATGTTATCGCTGTAATTGTTGCTGATACTTTCATCATAGTAATGAACATATGTGACTGCACGGTGACTCCATTGAACAAAAGTGGCCATTGTCTTCTACAGCCATTACCCATCATTAGTTGATTTTAGATTTGTTGATTGGGTGGGGAGAGAGTTTGGTCTTGGATGATGGTGCGTTTATTTTGTGTATAAAGAAAAATGGTTGGCTTTGTTTTGAATCGAACTGGTATCAGCCGTGAAAGAAGAGAGAAAATAAAAAAAAGAGAAGGAAAATCTTGATTGTGTGTGACCAGAAATATAAAGAAAAATCTAAAGCATGAATAAATAAAGATGTGGTTATAAATCGCTGCTAAAAGGGAGAGAAGGGAGAGGCTAGCTATGGAGAGAGGGGAGAGGCGCACCTATTAGTCATTAAAACCTGAAAGAAATGTGATTTGTCTGCTAGTGTCGGGTAGGGTGTGGAAACTACCGAATACATGATAAATATAAAGGGATGATGGTGGTGGAGGTGATGCTGATAATAATAACTGTGATTGCAATATGAGATAGGTAGAGGAGAAACAATTTTCTTTAATGGTGGTGGTGGTAATGGTAATAGCAATATGATGAGTTTGTTAGTAATGCCAGTGGTTATGTGTATTCACCCAGACGGAATACCCGCCCTAACGGGTCAGGTAATTTGCTGTTAAAAAAAATATCAAAATAGATTGATGGAAATCAGAAAGTGTTTACTTTTTTTTATAAGTGATTTTTATGACTTCAAGAGTTTTTTTTACGATATTGCAGGAAAAGGGTTAAATGTACACCAAGTAATTCTGTGTTCCACTGTCAGTTGCTCCTCTCTAAAAACGATACCAAAAAAAAAACAAACAAACCCAGCAGCTGATAAGGCCATTCTCCCTCTTAATCTCCCACCCTCTCTACGAACGATTCGAAGTTCCCACTACTTACTTCAATAGGGAAGTGGGTAAAAACTGTGTCCATTTCAACATTATCTACATTGTAAATCAAACTCTCCATAAAACATATTCTGGGCGTGATTTAAAAAAATTATTCGCTAAAACCATTCCCGAGATCTCAAGAGTAAACCCAGAAAATGTATGATTTTTGCAGTAAGCTGTCACATACAGACGTACAGACGGACTGATTTTTGGTGAATGATAAGATTCAACCAAGTTTTATATAAGTATTGGCATCGCCACTGAATATTCCGGTTTTATTTTTTCAATTGTCGTTTGCTAAACTGGAATGATTCATAACATAATTATTTATGTTTCAATAACTCTCTTATTATAACGACTATCTGACAACTCGCTTCACGGGCAGAGTTTTCATGTAGTACCTGCTGAAGGCTCAAATGATGCCTTTGGTCCTAATAAATTTCTATAAAACTTGTTACGATGCACAATTTGGGCCAGTTAGAAGTTCACATACAGAAAAATGTAGTATCGTTCAGGTGAATAGATATATTGAAATTAGATCATTATAATCGGTGGGAGTTTCAAAGAATATTTTGCGAGAAACACGCTCCGGGGTCACATAAAAAACCATTGAAAATCTGATGGCCATAGATCTAGCCGTTTTGAGTTATACTAATACAGACAGATAGACATATATTTGGTGATTTATAGTAGTAGAATATTTTTAGGAAAGCGTAAAAACAACTAAACATAGAATAAAGGACAATATCACCAAAATACTAACATTGTAAATCAACCCCCCCCTAAAAACTCATTTGGGAGCGAGATTTTTGAACACTAAAACACGCATACTTGTAGGTTGACGGTTTCAAAAATAACTCTTGCACCTACTGTCACGAAGGCGTCGGTACAACTATCGATGCTCCACTCATAGTGAAACGGGGAGTTGCTGCCCCGAGACTTATTGATTTCCCAAAGGCTGGGCATGGTAAATTTTTGAGGCCACAAGAACAACTTTGGGCCTCAGGTTGTAGCAATACTGAGCCTCAGTAATCCCTTATCATCTATGGTAATTCACCAACGCGAAGCCACTCCCAAACCAAGTGGATGTGAACTATGCCATCGATAGCCATACATACGCGACTGTGAGCGGCATGTGGGCCAGGACAATTCATTTGCATACATTTTATATTAGATGCAGAATAATCATATGCAGCTCGATGAAATATCAAGAATCGATTATCTACTAATTTTTTGATTAGTCTATTAATACTTGACATATTTGACGTTTGTCGACAAAGAAAGTATCAATCATTTTCTCACAATACAAAGCCAACATAAAGAGGGGACATATATTAATTTAACAGTAATTTCGGTTACCTCCCAAAATAAACCCTATTAGAGAGGATTTATTGAGATTTACCGTGCAATTACGAAATATTGACCATGGAAGCAATTAAGCGTAAAGAAATAATTGACGAATTATCATCAATACAACTTTTTAATTTACCCTCATGTTGATTTTGAGAGGAGCACTCGTCTCTACATGTTTACTGTTGCGTAATATTGCTCCTGCTAGCAAATTATTGTCCCAGTTGTGGTTACATGTATATGAAATTGTTTATTAAGTACGGTTTGTAGTTAACATTCAGAAAGTTTTTCGGACGATTTCCAATATGAGAAGTTCGTATTATGGACGGAGAACGGTGTTGAGAACTGAGCATAATCAAAGAGGCAGCCCACGTCAACATGTCGACTAAGAGTATAAGTGAGGCAAGTGCAGAGTTCAACCCGATGTGGCTTCCACTACTCAACAGAGACGAAGTATGGTGATCGAGGCCTAACAAAAAAAGAAAAAGTCATCAACCGAATCCAACGTTGTAGCGCTGATACCATTGGAAAAATCATCTTTACCATCATCACATTCTGATACTCCACTCGAAGAAGGTCGTAGAATGAATCGGTCAAAACTTTGTGTTAACAATACAATTAATACGGAGTTCAATCGTCTGACACTGTCTTTGAATCTCTACGAGGTACTTTATAACCTTTTTCCTGGCAAATATTCTGATGCAATTGGGGCCACCTGAGAGTTGTTTACATTTGGTAGGGTGGCGACGTTGTTCTTATGGTACATTTCCACGATTATTATCATATCTTGTTATTTCTCATACACGAAGATTACCTAAACCATTCAATGAATTTTCTAGTATATTTAAGAATAGTCTGGCAACGCAAAATAGTCTTTAGAGTTTTTACAAACAGAACATATCAATATTTAAAGGTTTGAATACTTTTCACTGATCAGTAAAGTAATTCAGCAGCAGCAGCAGCCTTTTAGCGCCCATTGTCGAACGTAGACTTTCCCCAGGATTTGCCACAATTCTCTACCATAAGTGTCACGGAGCAACTACCTTCTGAATTTATCTAGTTGGTCACGCCATCTTACAATTTGTCAGTGCCGATTTCGCATGTGATCTTTCAGGTTCCACGTTGTGAGTCATGATGTGTAGCGGTTGTTCGACATCCTCCCAACATGACTCACCCATTGCCATTTAAGTTATGGATTCCATTATGTCTCAGACTCCTTGATCTCTTCTATTATACTGTGGTGTGTTCTCTGTATTTGATGTTGAGCATGTTTCTCTCTTGTGCACGTTACATGATTCTCATTTTAAGTGTCAGACTTTTGGTTAGATCCCCTGTTTCAGCTCCATAGATGACTGCCGGGAGGATGCATTGGTTGTATATCCTTCTTTTTAGCACTGATGTAATTTTCTTGCTCTTGAGGATGACCTTGACTTACAAAAAGCTTGCCAACCTAGTGTGATTCTTTGCTTGATTTCTTCTTTTGAAGACTTCATGAAGATTCGTTGTCCTAGGTAGATGTAGTGATCTACTTTCTCCAGTTCTGTGTCTTCGATTTTGATTTTTGTCTTCGACGTATTCGTTGTACATGACATTTGTTTTACTAAAGTTCATGTGGAGGCCAACTCCCTGACATTCTTTGTTCAGTCTGTCCTGTATCACCCAGAGGTCATAAAGGATTCTCAGCAAAAAAGACATCGTTCGATCGGTCTCCAAAATCTGAGCTGCATCACTTACTTTGGGTCGGGTTGATGTTCTCTGAAGGCAACAACTTAAACACGCTACGAAGAAAACAACTGGGTCAGCTGCTCGCAAAGGTCCAGCTACATTACTTACTTGGGGGGGGGGGAGTAATGTGCTCCAACAGCGACCACACAAACCCAAAAGATAAACTAATTAAATAGATATAAATATTTATGAATATTGAAAATTATATCCAAAGTGGTTGTGGAAGCTAATGGAGTATTACATTTCAGGAAGATCTACTGAGTGGAAAGCTTCAATTTTTCAATAAACAATATCTAGCACAAACATATACATTCGAACATTTCTCTCAACTACTTTTATGGTCTGATGAATTCCTATTTACCTATAAATATACGATTTATACATTGTCTTTACGATGGGTCAGAGTATAGCAAATTGGTAAAACCTCAGGCTGATTTGATCAAAACTGAATCTGATGGCATCGGCGAAGGGAAAGACCCGTTCGTGATCCATACGGCAATCTCGTGGTCACACCTGGATGATCTCTGGAACCAAATCAGCAGAGGACAACAAAAGCAATAACACCAGGGGCGTCGCTTTGATTGCTTTTCCGCGGTTGGATCCAACTGTACAAAACATTTCGTATCGATCGGGTATTCAAATTGTCAACAAGAAACCTTATTGATTACAACATTCACTCTAAATTCCATGTGGAAGGGTGGGCGCAAGAGAGTTACAGAAAAAGATAATGTCTATGTTTTTTACCAAGAGAGAGGGGAAAGTTGATCTCATGGATTATTATTACTGATTTGCTGGTTCCATCCTGATTGGATGATCCATACTTGAGGCTTTCCACTGGTCCGTCTCACAAAGCATATCAAGTGCGTTCGAACCGCACTGAATGCCTCCACAACTCTGACCCTGTATCAGACAATGCTAAACTTACAAAATAAGAATAGATAAGGGGGTTTCCTAAACAGTGTTGATTAGTAAGCAAGGACACCCCGAGGTACTAGTAACGTAGGCAATCGCCCGTGGAGCCTATGCTGGAGGGCGCCTGTCATGTGTATAAGAGAGTAGAATTTTGCAAATACAAACAGGAAAATGAATCAATCAAATAAATGGAAAGTATCAAAATAAGTGGTGTGAAGTCAGAATTTTCAGGAATATCTGACATTTAAATACTTCTTGTTATGATGAATCTTGGAGAAGCAATTAGCGAAAGAAAATTCTGATGACCGACGACAAGCTCAGTCCAGAGTCCATGTTGCCCGAGACGCCAGGAACCAGGGCTTGCTTAATTAGTAAAGTAATATGACGGGTTATTTCTAATGTAGCAATTTTGATCTTCGTTAGATGCCTCACTATTGTATGTCTGTGTCATGGCTTTGTAAATATATTTATAGAAATATAGATACAAACATTATTAGCTTATCTTATAGTACAATTATTAGTAGTTATCAGATTATTTCATCCGGTCATTATTTCATTATTTTGATGTAAATGTACGAATCTTTTTATTATCATTTGGTTTATTCTGAAAATTCCAAAAACATTTTCTTCACATCCACTCACCCCCCCCCATATATATATATATATATATATATATATATATATATATATATATATATATAAGTTAACAATGAGTTTAATATCTCATTTGCTGCTCGGAATCGATCTGTTTTTCAAAATTGGTGGCTACCTATTTGAACCAACAGTGGCCTCAAACTGGAAGTAAAATAGAAAATTGACTAAAAAATATTATTAGTAGTGGATTAAACTGTAATAATCAATCTGACTAACAATCAAATCATTTTTAACCTGACTGAATGAACGAATTAAAAGAAACCTACATCAATTAAACCGGAGATAAGTTATCTAAATGTGAATTGGGAAACCCACCCAATAGCATCAGACAGAAACTAATACCTTCAGAGATTCTTTCACTCATTCTAGCATATAAGAGAGATAACCCTGTTGTCTCAATCTCCTGAGTAAACAAATGTAACTGTTACGCATTTGAATTCAGAAAAGATTAAACTACCTTATTGCTATTATATAAGTATGTCTGTTATGGTCAAGTAGCCGATCATTTAAAGAAAGAACTACTTAATGAAAGAGATCGAATTCGCGCTGTAAATTGGATGTAAAACTCACTGTAAATTCAATTCATCAACTCTGCATAACTGCTCTGACATAAAGAAAGTTTGAAGTATATATATATATATTTATTATTCCATATATATATATATATATATATATATGATTACAAATTGCGTTTTATTATATAGAAACTCTTATTTGAAATGATCTCCCATGATTACTCAGTTAATGTATCACTTGGCCTTGGCAACGTAAATAGAATATACAATCAAAGAAAGTGGGGCTGCTTAAATTGTTTATTCTATTTACTCAGTCTAGGCCAAGTGATACATTAACTGTGTAATGACTGGAGATTATTTCAAATCAGAGTTTCTACGTAATATAACGCAATTCATAATCATTCTTTTGGATTACATATCTATTTCTTATATATAAGCAACTGGCCCCTTCTGTCACAGTCCTCCTACCCCTCAAACATTGGAGTAGCTCAACCAAATTCAGCACAAACTTTGCATGCTCAATAACACCTGAAAAATGTTTGAAAATAAGTTTTGAGAACTACAATGTTAAACCGATCTATTACATTCCGTTCAATACATATAATTAATAATTGTGTCATTCACTGACAGCTGTTTCGTTGTATTACAACTCTTCAGTGAGGCTATAGACAATCCAGTACCACTAAGTAGGGTCGAAAGATTCGCTTCAGACCAAGGGGCAGATGCTCTACCCCTACCCTACGCGAAACTGGACGGTCAGTAGGACCGAACTAAGCGATATATTTAGTTACACGTAATTCCTCGTCTCCCAGGATGCTCCATTCCTGAGTTCGAAGAGCATTGCTAAAGTAGCATATAGTAGACAATTGCCCTACCAAAGACTGCCCAGCCCTAAAGAAGGGAGCGTTATATATAAGGAATAGCTTCAGCTAGTATTTATGTACATACATGACGTAGTTTTTCTTTTCAACCATCAAAGCTACAAAAAAACTCATGCATGAAGACCAATGCCGGAATACGAATGGCTATTATCGGATTCATTCAGGCTTTTGTATTTTCTCCATGCAAGCATATTCGTCGGCATCCAATTAAAAATAACAAATGAGTTCGTTTTTGTTTTTTTCAAAATCGATATTATCTTTTGTTTGAAGTAGAATAAAGTGCATGTGCAGTGTTGGTGGGCTGCATTTTAAATTGTTCTAGCGACATACCCGGTGAGTTTTCACATTTATAATTCATTTTGCATTGGAAAGAGATATTTATTTGGCTAACCCCAAGTTTCTCCTTAGGGCATTTTGGGTAAGATGAAAAGTATCTATGATAGTGCGTGAGTTTGGTCAGGCTTCCCGGCTAAAAGTGCGCTAGAATCCGACAAAGCTTTATATTTCTTTTTCAATCAGTGTGTATTTGTATCTATTCTTAACAACGTTTACATAATTTTTGTTAAGTTTCTCTCACATCGAGATGAAAATGTTATCAGATAAGATGCCCTTTAGCTGGAAGAGAGGATCAAACGTGGAATAGGGTGATGAAACAGCAGATATTACTTAGCATAGTCACGGTCAACATGGAAAGAGCTAGGAAAGGCCTTAGTTCAGCATTGGACTTATGATGGCTGATGATATAATACAAATTATTAATTGTGTTATGATAAATGGAACCATATTTTATATAATTCTCATTTAAAGCATGTTATCGCACATATATATATATATATATATATATATATATATATATATATATATGAAATGGATACTTGTGATCCGACAGAATGAATCATAAATTGCGTTATATTATATAAAAACTCATTTGAAATTATCTCCTGTCATTACACGATTGATGTATCATTCAACCTAGACGACGTAGATAGAATAAACAATTAAACTGTAGTAGCTCCATTTTCTTTAATTATCTAATTGAATGATATATATGCATATATATGCGATGACAGGGTAAAAATGAGAATTATATAAGAATAATTGAGAATATAAACGAAAACTGTGCTGCAATAATGAGATTTCAAAAAAATACCAAGATTAAGATTGGAAAGGAAGTGAGACAAGACGATATGAAATCGCTCAAAACTCTTCAGAGAGCACCTTTCAAAAAACTGATTGGGAAATCGTGGGAGTAAAAAAAACTTTTTTAAAGATGAAATTTTGGACAATTTGAGGTATTTCGGAGAATCTACAAAGTATGTTGAGTGATTTTGATAGAGAAAGCCCCCCCCCAGGGATTGATGATGAGCAAAGAAAGACAAAAGTAATGTTCAATGACACAGTCCAGAAATTTGGTGTAGATAGACATACTGGAAAGCAAATTGCCAATATGCTTGAAATGTGAATTATCCGATCCATGAGGTACGGGTGCAAAACTTGGAAACTAACAAAACCACTTGAAAACAAAATGAGGATAATAGAGATCAGTGGATAGGACAATGTTAGAAGCTCTTAGCGATAGACCAAGATCAACATGGACGCAAGAGAGAATCGGGGTTAATGTCAAGTATTTAAGCAACTAAAATCGAATGGTTGGGGCACTCAATGAAAAGAAAGGACAACAGGTGGAGCAAAAGGCAAAAAGAAGTTCTCCATCAGACAGTAAACACAGTGGGAAAAATCAGACACAGGATGGAGATACTAGATAGAAAAATTTGCCGGTAAGATGTGTCAGAGTTTAATACAATCATGATCTGCAATGGACTTATGATGGTTGATGCTGGTATATTTATATTCATGAGAGGTGCAACCAGAACGTTTTAACCAAAAACAAATTTTGTTAGCCAAATACTTAGTTTCCACCGTCTTATCTGTGCCTTTGATATAACCCTCTTTTAAGTTCAAAATATTATTGATTTCCTCCAAGTATCCAAAGCAAAAAGTACAGTCATAGACTTGGAGAGTATATATGTACATTAAGATTGTAAAACAAGAGATTTCGTAAGATCTCTGGGGATTCTGTGGAATTCTGGAACATATCAGTGATTCCATGAAATTCCTAGTTTCACAAAAAGTATACTAAGGCTTAGCAAGTTTGTGATGTTACTACTGAATCAACTGTAGCCTTGTGCCAAACTAGACTAAACTTGATAAATATCAAGTGTATTCTACTCCATTATCTACTGTGTATATATCTAAAGAGTTTAGCGCAATTTGATACAAGGCCATCGTAGTAATGGTTAGCATCCAAGCTTGTTAACGATAAGTACTCAGATAATCAAACAATAGTTTTCATGAAATTACTGAAATCTTCAAAGATTTCACAAAATCCCAAGGAATTTCTCGAGAGCACTAGTTTCAAAATGTTGCTGTAACATATAAATCGATATTTATGATTATTCCGTTCTTGTTGGAATTGACTAGTTTCTTGTGGCTTCTGCTAGAGTTTAAGTGGCAACAAGCGTGCCCAAGCTTCTCTACAGGCCAAAGTACTGAACACTACTCGAATTTTTATATTCATGTTAACGACTAAAACTAAACTATAAGTGGTAAATTCCTGAGAAGGAAATATTATTTTCTTATTATCCTTGTAGCAAAAAATGATCTGGTCAGGTAACATATCATGCATTTTCCCACGAAAAAATAAAAAACAAAACAAAAAAACAGCCCCATCCCCGATGTGACCTGTTATGAAATTGTTATTCTTTTGTTGCCACTCATCTGTTGGTGAGATATCTCTCAATAAATATATTGGTTACAGAACTGCCCCATATCCAAGAAACTATCAAAGACAGGAGCATGTAATTTTTCACCATTCGATAACAGGTCTTTTGAAGATACATTTAGATTTTTCTTAAAAATAAACAACTCTACCCAGCCCTACCCGTTGGACATGCTTTTCAAAGCTTAATAACCCGAAAAGTTATAAAGATCGAAGAATGAGGTTAGCACCAATCAATCGTCCATAATTCTAATGTTCATTACCTATACTGCAAGAATCGTGGTTTTCAGTAGTTGAGGAATTACAGTGGTCTTTATGAAGCAAGTCATTTTTGGTAATCCTTGCTCGTACGGATTTAAAATACCCTAGCTAATTACAGCACACAAATAATGTTATTCTACATTCGTATAAGCAGGGATTACTTCATTTCCAGTTTGTCCCAGGAACAGATGAAGAGTTTTCTTATACGTTTTTACCAAGCAATAGAATATCAAGAGTAAGTAAAAACAATTTTGGGGGGGATATCTTTATATGTTTTTCTTAGATATATATATTGCATTCTTTTTCCTAATTCTCACTTATGATACTTTTATTGGTAATGGGGAGGGGCAGTTGGCCCAACTGTCAACAGTGCCAAGGATGGAATCAGCGAACAGGATTCAAACTCCGACAGAGCAAGGACAGTTTGCGTTCACTTCGCACTAATTTAATTGGTAAAGGTATGAAATCACTCTTCCTGGATCAATAGCAGGACAGATGGATCCCTTTAGTCGAATAAAATAATCCATATTGGGCGACGGGCTGGCAATCTGACCTCGGAAAAAAACCCACAATTGCTCCAAACAATGGAAGGGTCTCTATGGATCATTAGAGGTATGGAGACTAATGCATTGCTTCATTTGTCGCATGACACGGAAGAGGGTTTCGGTAATCCCATTTATTTTTTTCATGTCTCACATACAAATTTTAAAGGACGAATAAAAAACAAATTAGATCACTAAATCTGGAAAAAGACAAACATGATAAAAAAAATGTATATTTGTCGTCTGCCGTATATTGATTGGTCGTTGTTTGATGCAGTGGCCATTATTCAACGGCGGCCGGAAACACGTGAACAACCATTTTGTTTTGTTTTTTATTCGGGCCCATGTTGGCCTAATGTGAGTGGGTTATTTGTTAATGAAAAAGTAAAGTGCACCGAAGTTGTGCAAACAAGAGTTGTGACAATTAAATGCGAAACGAAAAAAAAAAAATGCAATAAAATCAATGCACTTCAAATTATGCACGGGTCACAATTGTATTATTAAAGAAAGATAAGAATAAGATACGTTTGCACAGAAGTGTCACGTGTACATGTTTTTCAATTGTATATTCCTGGATCTTTTTTTAGCTTTTTCCATAAGTTCAATAATTAGTTTATGATGTTTATTCAATTCCTAAGGCTTTCACTTATTTTAGCAGTAGAGGGCTGATTTCTTTGTTTGAAAAGTTGAGCTTTCTACATTCTCGCCTGCTTTCAATGAATAACTGTAATGTATGTGGTTCTTCCATGTTCTTTCTTGACATCTCAATTATCTGCCGGTGGAAAGTTTATATTCCTGCTGTGGTATATTTTGCTTCCGATTAATTGTTCACGGTAATATTTGGCCCTGATACTTTAGCAAACATCCAATTGAAAATTCACGTTCTTATCTCATCTATACATTCATACGCTTAAAATCTAAAGATCATTGTAAGTTCCACTTTTATCCGTTGTATTTAAATTAGGTTAATTCGCCCATTCTTTCCAGAAGGCATTTTTGAATCTCAGAACGTTAGGTAATTTTGCATATGAGCCCGTATTTGTAAGATATAAGCATATATGTTACTAGTAATACATCCTGACTAAAAGTTAACATATCATACTCCCATATTGAATGACAATAATTTTTTTCGCGATTAAATTGTTAAGTTTTAGTTCTTAAATACTTGCAAATTCTGTTTTTACTTTTTTATGCTTTATCAATTAACGAAAGCATAATCACAAAATCTTTATCCGTTCTTGAGATACGCTAAAATGAAGTTATCCTTGCTTACACAAATGTAGAACAAATTTCGTTTGTATGCTTTGTCTAATTCCTTTATTATAGATCTTTGTAATCAGGGATTACCAAAAATGACTCTCTTCAGATATACACCATAATTCCCAAGATACTAAAAAAAAAAAAAAAAAATAACGACATTTCGTCATAAGCAATAAATATTGAAATAATTGGTTATCTATTGTTGAAATTCTCAAGTTTATATCTCCGAGTTATTTAGCTTCAAAAAGCGTGACGAAGACGTTTTTTTAAATCTAAATGAATCATCAAAACACTTGATCACAACAAGACGTTCCTAACAAACAATGAATATCAAAAGTAAAACATTCCAAAATGTATCTCATCGAGAATTACTTGAAAATATTTCATTCAATTATTTGATAGGCGATTGATTTAAAAAGCTAACAGTTAACGAGTACAAAAAATCGGTTCAATTCGTAGAAAAGTTCTTTCCTGATCGGACGACGAAGTCTTTGGATACAACTATGGCTTCCCCCGTAGACAGCCAGTCAGAGCAATGAAACTGTTCATGGAAGGAAATGCTGATATGATACTAATCTTTCCACTTATTGCAATATTTCTATCCAGCTGAAACAATTCATTTTCAGACACTGATGTTTTGAACCTACAAAGGAATAGAAAAAAAACGAATTAATCCATCTAATTGAATAGATTCATTTTATTTTTTCTAACAAGAAAGCAATGCTATGATAACATTATATTCGCGAATTTGAGATTCTGAGATCATCATCAATTTATCAGAAAGCACAATAAAATAAAGTTATAACGACTGAGCCGAAGGCCTATTTACCCTTACAATATGTATGGGTCACAGAACTGCCCCATATCACAGAAACCATTAAAGGTAGAAGCACACAGTTTTCACAATTCGATTAAAAAATTGAGTAATAATATCATATGATACCTAAAATGTAAATGTATTGAATAATTTTACTAGTTATTCCAATGGGAAAAGAATTACGGATATACAGGTCCTCTTCTCTATCCGAAAGTAGAGTGTCTTTAGAAAAGGCTTTGGCAAACCGAAATAGCCGAAAGTGAGGCAGCAATTACCATTATGTTATATAGGGGTGGCAAAATAGTAGTAAATTGTGAAATTGGGAAAAGCAGGGACTGTCTGTATTTGAAATATATAGGATTATTTCTTTAGAAAAGAAACTGAAAGATTTTTCGTAGGAAGAGTCCATTGTTTCAATTGATGAGTATGAGATATTTCTATTGGCAAACCTGTTACCTTTTAGTGGAAGAGTCGATGGTTACAATCAAAGAACCAAAAAAAGCATACTGTTCATAATATAGGTAGATAGTTCTAATTTTGTTTCTGACCATCATAATTTGTAAGATTGTTTCGGTTTTCTAGTGACGAAATAGAAATGTTATGTTCATTCTTTTGGATACCTTTGAAATTCCAAACTCCCTCCCCGGCAAAAATAGAATTTATTGAATCGATCGTCGGAGAAATATTTAGCCTATCTGCTTGAAAATTTCTATGTGGAAGTCCTTGATAAGAAGGTTGGATATATACAGGAGTTGGCATTTATATCTCACATATTTGTACATGTCAACTTCTAAGAAAAAGAAATAGCAACTACTTATACGTTACATAATTGGAAAGCGCATATATTTTACTGTGCCATAAATGTTTTAATTGTCGTTGGTGTCTCAAAAATTACATCAGATATATTGTCCCCTTTTGGAGTTTTGCTTTCAAGACAGCAGATAAGTATATTGCTGATCTCTGACTCATGACCAAAACAGCCAATGGCTTCAATGATAATTGCCTTCATATCTTCGATGGATGTTGGACGTTTCTTATAAACTTGGTCCTTTAGGTATCCTGATAAGAAAAAAATCATTAGTTATGCCCAAACTGTTTCCAGCTACAACAATTGCAAATGTGTTAGATACTAATGCCCCACCCGATATCTTTACTAGAACATTCAATTGGAAAACAAAAAACAAAAAAAAAAAACAACGGAAAATACCTACGAAGTTTGTCTCCGATGAATAATGACAATGATATGAGAAAGAGAAAAATAATATAGTGTATGCAGTCACCTACAATCAGAGCTAAAATGTACATTAACAGTCAATTAATTAAACTAATTGTTTAATTTACGATGCTAATATTATACTAGATTATTCCCTTATTTTGTGTCCGGCTGCGCACTCACCTAAGTATTTACTATTTCTTTAATTCATTAATGTACAATATATAGGTTGTTACAAACACCCATCTGTGTTTGGAAACTTAGAGTACATTACTTTTTGAAAATTGAAAAAAAGAATATAGTGATGGGTCAGCGGCCATGCTCTCCTCGATAGTGCATTCCTACCAAGGATATAGAATTAAGATACTTATGAAAAAATAGTTTGGATCTCTTATTGGGGCTGAAGGCCATATTTAAGCCTCCCGCAAGAACTTGTAGAAAATCACACACGTGGGGCAGAATTTCAGCTAGTATATATATTTTCAGAGAAAATCTCATAAAAAAATCGACTGCCAACTCTGGGGATAAAGTTGATTTCATGAAGTGAAAATCGAAGATGTCCTTTATGAAAATCGGCGGCATAATTTCTAGCCGAACACGCGCCAGGTAGCGAACAGCTTGGAATAGATTTTTTTATGCAACAAAGCTTTGATTCAACCGTCTTGGTCAACTGACTTCGTCATAATACTTAGTAAATTAGTAAATAGCCTTTCATAATAAGGCTACTTGCGTTGGATGAATGCAAGAAATCATTATAGAACATTTCCCCCTCTCTCTCTCTCCCCTTTTCTATCTCTGTCTGTCTGTCTCTCTCTCCGCATAACATTTTTTTCTTTATCATCACCCCCTCTTCCTTTTTTTTTTTTCTAGTTTCCGTTTTATGTTTTGTTTCAAGTGCAACCGGTGGCCATCAAAGATGGCGAATGGTTTTGTGTTATATATATATACATATATATATATATATATATATATATATATATATATATATATATATATATGGGTCGTTTAGGTTTGTTTGTTAGCTTGTTTTTTTGCTCCAGCACTCCTGATCATACCGTTTTGTCTACAAACTTGAAAACTGGCATCAGTATGCCACCAGACCCCTTCTAATAATATTTTCTCTTCTTTTTGAAAAAAGAAAATTCTTTGATCTTTCTGGGGGCTCTATTCTGACAGGTTTGATAGTAACACCTAAAGTATCCAGGATTCATATGTTCATAGATTTTTTTTTCTTTCTCCATTTTAGAAGTTTTCCAATAGAAAACGCCTGTGACGTGATAAACAGAATTAATTGTGACCATATTTATTTTCTGTTGGGATTCTTTTATATTACTTTTTTTGACACTCCAGTTGTTACACTATTAACCGAAATGGCGAATTGTATCATATTTTTGATTGTAAGAAACTGTCAACTGCCAACCAAAGCTGTCCTTTAGTCAACAAAGGTTTCTTCAGATTTTACCTGGCAGTATATTAGATACCAACCTGTCACCAAAACTGTCGACATAGCTTTCTCCAGTTTTTATATGGGTTTGGCTTGCTGCTGCGTGTGCATGCATCATCAATGGAATTAGAGGGCTGAAAATTAAGAATTTACTCGTGACAAGAAAAAAATTATTTTTCTTCCGTTCAAAATTCTCCCCCAAATAGATTTTTTAGTGGGGTCGGGGGTCGATCTACAATTCAAGATGTCAGAAGTCAACTCTCCTGTTACTGGTACTATGTGGAAAAGGTTGAATTGGAAACGTATCCTCTTAAGTCATAATTTAGATCTATCACTTGTTGTTTTGACCAAACACATGTTAATCTCAACAATTGCTAAGAATCAATCTAGAAGCTTTTTTTGTGAATGAACGTCATCAAAATTTGCCAATTATAGAGGGTCCGTAAGCTATGTGTCGTGATACAGTGGTAATTATCCTCGCCAGGAGTTTCATTTCCAGCGGAATGTGGTGCAGCGAAAGTAATTCAAATCATAAACGTTCAATCTGTGCCGTCAATAATGATTTATGGAATACATGGATACACTTTTATGGGCGTAGACGATAGAGATTTGCATTTTGGTGAACTCGTTGAATAGCCTTCTATATACATTGCATTTTATAGACGTGGATAATAGAGATTTGCATGGAAGTGAGATTGGAGAATAGCCTTCTGTACACATTGCATTTTATATATGTGGACAATAGAGATTTGCATGGTACTGAGATCGGAGAATAGCATTCCATTGACCACAATTGGATCTTTATCATTAAAAAAAAATTGTATATTCTTCAAATTCAACATTTTCCCTACGTCATCATAGAGTCACCTACTTATTGATAATATAGATAAGCTGCCTCCTCTAGTGTGACAGAAAACCAACTAAAATAACTACATATGGCGTATTCCACAAACACAAAACAATAATAGTGATACATATATATATATATTACAATAGTGATCACCGTTGCATCAATTTCAATTGATTGAACGACCTAGGGTAAACGAGCTTGATAATAGATAGATCTTGTCCAAAGAGTGTTAAAATGTACTGGTAGAAGTTTCTCCTTTATGAGCATAAAGTCAATATTCAAAAGATTATACTTTGAAACTTATATTACAGTTTGTTTGCTTTTTCTTAATGTAAGCATTTCTTTTATAACCAATACATAATTGTACAAAAGTATCTGAAATGACTTGATTAATTGATATAAAAATGAAAATAAAGGATGCGCTGGAGTTGATGTTCAAACCTCTTCTATCCCCCAACAACCCCTCGCTTTCCAGCGCCTCCATGATTTTTCTTTTGCCTTCAAGAGGGTGGCAGCGACCACGATGGGAATCGCTTGAAGAGCGTTTGGTTAGATGTTTTGTCGATTTGCTCTTCTAACCATAAAGCTAAACTCACAAGCAGGATTGAGTGAATGTTGATAGACAAATGTTTTGCCTGTTGTTTTTTGGCTTGTTTGTCTCTTCCACGATCGATTGCTTTCCAGATAATTTATTTGTCTGAGGTTATAATCAATGTTCAGTGCTGGAGGTCGTTCTAAGTGAAGCGAAAACCGATTATACCAAGTCTCATTACTAAAATTGACTTTTCCGTCATTCACATTTAGCAGATACCATACTAGTAATACTAGCATCAAAAAATGACGGTAATATCTATGTAATTTTGCAATTGAATTGGACTAATGAAATAACAAAAGAAAAAAATGATGTTGCCCAGCATTCTCTTGTCTTTAATATTTTCTGAGTATCAAAAGGAACTAAAGCTTAGAACTGAGAAAAGATAAGAGATTAATTTGGGAGAGTCCAACATAGAGATGGGGGAATCGACGATCGAAGTTTTGCAATCAATATACATATAGGTGTGTGTGTGTATGTGAATGTAAATATACATATATGTAAATACATAAATATGTGTGTAAATATACATATATGTAAATATATGAATATGTGTGTAAATATAAATACATATGAGAAAATATATATGTAAGTATATCGATATATATGTAAATATATATGTGTGTGTGTGTGTGTAAATATAGATGGATAGATACATAGAAATATGAATAAATAAATATTAATGTGTGTATATATATATAGAGAGAGAGATAGATATGTAGTGATATGAATAGATATGAATGTATATATATATACATTCATATTTATTTATTCATATATCTATCTATGTATCTATATATGTATGTATTTACACACACACATATATATATATATACGTACACACACACATATATATATATATAAATACATGTATATATATAGAAAGATATATATATATATAGTATATATATATATATATATATATACATTAGTTCCTCAGATGAAATATGCTCTGTTTCAAAAGATTTTCAAATAACGATTAATTCTCCATCAAATGATAATGGCGTTTTATTATCATTAAGTTTGGCATACCTTAAAATTCGTCATTTCGTGATGATGCAAAATGTGTCACAGAAGACAAATAAATAAATTAATACACGTTGCGTTTTATTATATGTGGAGATAGAACACAGCGTGATACTGGCACCAAAACACTCAACTCTAAAACGGATAACACAGCAAGGAAACTTGGCTCATTCAAATACTGTTGACATCAATTAAGACAAAACAAAAGTTTCGCCCAAATGAATAACGACCCCGAACACGTAAGAGGGCATGAAAATTTAAATATCAACAAACTCCATACAGGATGCTATGAAAATGAAGATTCTGAAGGAAACGGTCGCCTTAGGAGCGGGGGAAAAATAAGAGACGGAACCGGAAGGAGATTTGAGAGGATCAAACAAGCTAAAAAAATGGATAACAAAAAGAAACCAATGTGAGTAAATAAATCGATGAAAAAAAAGAAAAGAAGATCCAGTGCAGTGAGTCAAAGTAGCAGAGGTCGCAAAACCAATAAACACGAAAAAAGGCGCTTGTTACAACAAAGGTGAAAGCACTGTTCAGAGTGTTTTAATTCGAGATCGAGAAAAATGGCGGTTGATTTAAAATTTATGCAGCCACATTAAGTAGGAGATTTGATCGGTGGTCGTACAGACAGAGGCGGATAACTGGCATCAATAATGGATGACAACCTGAGACGACTGGGTTTTATCCTGATAGTCGGGCTTTTGTATTATTCTCTGGGTTTCTCTTTGCGTTTGTGTGGACAAAAAATAGATGTATGTATACGTGTGTTTTATAAAGTGAATGATTATCTTTGGGAGAGTTGGTGTATGAGTGTATGTACATGTCTTCATAAGGTTGTGTATCTGTACTTCAGTGTTTCTGATGGTGTCTATATGATCGTGTGTGTTTGTGAGAGTATCTACCCTGTATACTCGTGCATAAGTCGGTCCAGTGGATTGGTCGACCCTTGATTTATGTTTATAAAATAATTAATTTTTGGTGTGCTTTTTTGAAGCAAAGAGTTGCTCTCCGTCCTTACCATTATGTTTGGATTTCAACTTCACAAAATTATTACCTACGTATAAGTTGACCCCCCCCCCAACTTTTCCCTGTTCTTCAAAGCTCTAAATACACATGAGAGTATACAGCGTGTGCACATGCTTGTTTGTATACGATAGTTTATATAAATGCATGCTTGGTTGCGTTTCTGTGTGAGAGAGTGCTTGCATGTGAAAGAGTGTCTGTTTTTGTGTGAGTATCTTAATGTATACTTGTGTGTGTTTAAGTTTATGTAACTGTGTTTGTTCTCCTGTAACTTTGCGTCAGAGTGTACTTTTACCTGAATGCATTTTTTTTGTGTAGAGGATATACGTCTGCAAGTGATAGTAAATGTTTATTTATGGTTACTTGTCCAAGGCATGTTTCAAATGCAAATAAATGACGGGTCTGGTTAGTCACTCAATTGAAACTGTTACATGACCAACAACTTTTGGCAGCATGTCGTGTTCGGGGTAATCAGTTGAAAATTTGTAAAAGATATGATCAATGAATAAGCTACTCTTCCCGTCTCTTGATGGGCAGTGATCACTGATTATTCCAAATTTTCAAAAAACAAGCGAGGATGATGCTGGATACAAACTAAGAGACCAATTTAGAATGAACTTATATCGGAAATTGAATCCACTGCTAGAAACTTGATTTACAGAAATTTACAACCCCCCCCCCCAAAAAAACAATCTAACAAACGACTTTCCTAGATATAAGGAGTGAATGCTTAAATTGCCAACCTCTAACGTCATTGTTACGTTATGTACGCACTTCACATCTATACATAGATTGCTAGTCAGTCAGAATCACTTTAAAACCGTAGAAACCTGTGTTAGTAATTTTTGTTTACGGTTTCTAAAAAGCAACTTCGAACATCATTCTTGTTAATGATCGAATTTCAATTAAAGTAATAAGAAACGGTAATTATTTCTTTGATGATTTGATGCGTATTCACACCAACCTCACATGTGAACAGAACTTGATACTGGTTCTCCGAAAGTACAGCGTTTCTACTTGAAACAAGCCTGACTGGAACAGGGTCAAACTCCACTGATACTTCTATTCCGACTGAGGATGATTATAGTAACTTTCGTACAGTTTATATGATACATAAGAAACTCATGAAAATATATTCTCTTTAGTATAAATGCATTAATTCATTTATTAGAATGAAATAATCCCTTGAGTATACGTAAGATACATTTTGGTTGATATGTAAGACTTATCAATTTAGTTCAGTCGGTAAAAAGTACGACTTCCAATCTGTTAGATGTGATTTCTAATCACGACGGGGAAATATTGTGTTTTACCCGCCTAAATTTGGTGAGGATTGTCCTTGTTGTTTTTGCTGTTCTCATCATCCCGTAATTGGTAGAGAAACAAAATTCAACTCTTGGTTTAGACTTGAGTTTGATAGAAAAAAAACTTTCGTAAGCGGAAATGGCGTAAAGCCAAGAAGCAATTACTATCAAATTGTATGGCATTTGTTTTTAGTGTTTCCGGAACAAATAATAGTGATCATGGTATGTAAGACTCAGTCGTCAGAGTTTGAGTCGATATAATCGTAAGGAGACTGTGATGTGGAGAGAGAGGATTAGTGTGTGTATAACGGCTCTAACGGTTCAGGGCAAAACAAATGCTGAACTCTATTTTCGCCCTTGTCCGTAAAAGCGAAAAATGGCACAAAATTTACTTTTGAATTGTGGGGGATACCCAAGAGCTTATTTAGTTACGATTAGGTCTTATGAATGATGTAAGAAAACAGAAAAGTCAATCTGTTCATCAACTGTATATCAACTTAGCATGAGTTTGGATCAAACTATCTGTACAGGAGGATCTGATGAGGATTGAACCCACTAACAAAACCCAGCAAGAATTACTTGCTGATCATTACTATACGACGTGCGTTCTAATCTGTTTTTATTTATCTACGTTTTCATATTATTTATCAACGTAGCAGTTTATTATCAGATCATCAATAGAGGGTGATCCGGCGAGGATCGAACCAACAAACATCGCACTGCAAAATTAGCTCGTTGATCATTGCTTTACGACGTACGTCCGGATCTGTTTTTTTTTAAATTTTGAATAATTAGCATGATTTAGTACCAGACAATTAATAGTGAGAGATCCAATAGGGATCGAACCGACTAACAACGCCCAGAAGATTAGTTCGCTGACCGTAACCATACGCAATTTTTTCATATGATCTACTTGTTAATCCCAGTGAAAAAAGATATATCCCAAATCTCACATAAATATTGCTCTATATTATATTATAAATGTACTGAGCACTCTCAATTTAATAAAAATTTGATAAAATCTAATTTTTAAAACTTCAACTGCACTACTTTTTTATGAACATTTTTTAATTAGATATTTTTGCAATAAAATAGTACTTCTTATACTAATCATATATATATATATATATATATATATATATATATATATTCCTTTACTGGGATAGTGCATTGTTTGAAATGGTGGGTAGGAGATATTTTTTATTAGCAATTTCCTCTCCTTGACGTGGAAGAGTCCATGTTTTGCGGTCGGAGAAGCAAGAAAATCACAGTTCACAATATAAGTAATGGATAGATTAACCCGAAACACCTTTTTGTTAATCAAGTATTCATGAACTTCAGGTATTCCCTATGATGTTATTTTGACCTTCATTTATTTATGTATGTACTAAAAAAAAGTTATTTGGGAGATTTTATTTATGTATGTGGGTATATGGAAGAGATGAAAGTAACTTCGAAGAATATATTTGTAAATAATCCAAATCTTATAAATAAACAGTGTTAATGTTCGATAGATTCATTCTTAGAAGGATGTTAAGACGTGCTAGCATCTCTATCACCAATTACTGTCAATGACAATCGGACACATCAAAATGGGAGTTTCGTTCTTTGCTCAGTGAGACCAATTTAGATGTTTTTCATCTTAATTTCAGATGTTTTGGGTTGTGTTTATAGGTCAGGACTTGACATCCAGATGATTTGAATCAAATTACTAATATTTTTAGTCAATTCATAGTAATAAAATAAGTACAAATTTTTGTGAATAAAGTAATATTTTAGTAAAAAAATCTTGAAGATTGAAGACATTTGATTTTTTTAATTATATGCATTGCCTTTAGTTTAGATATGTATCTGGAGAATCTATAAGTTTCTAGGTGTTTTAAGATGTTTTGGACTCAATTTTTATGTAAACTGATTGGCGAATGATTATGACAAATGTACGCATCTATTGGTACATTTAAATAAATATGTCCGTATTTCACTGCATGGAATTTGTTTCTTCCAATGTCAAAGTCTGAATGAAATGCAAGACATGTAAGTGCATAGGTATTCATAAGACTTGGCTAAGTCTGGCACAAGGATACACGCACAGGGCACCCAGTGATGATCAAACTCTCTACCCACTAGTAATAATCCGTGAGACCAGTTAGCTAAGCATGACTCCATAGTCAAGAGTTCAGGTATTTGCTAAGCTTGGCTTAGTTTAACATGCGTTCTCCACTGTTTTGGCGTCACCACCCACTTTCACATAGATAATTCAAAATACATATTCAAAAGGATACAACATTTTTTTTCAAATCTTGAAAAGCAATAAAAATCAACATCCTTCGCTGTTTCTTTGATGAAGCTGATGTCAAGTAGCAGCACCAAACTTTTTGGTACACTCATACAGGTTTTAGATATCAAAGCAACGAGCACGTCGGAAATGAGATCAAAAAGATCGAAATTGAAGACGCAGAACTGGAAGAATTAGACCAATACATCTACATAGGACAACGAATTTCTATGAAACCCCCAAAAGAAGAAGAAATCAAACAAAATATCACTTTAGGATGACGATCTTTATGCAGAGCAAGCTCAGCCTTCAAAAACAAGAAGATTCAGAGCTGGAAAAAATAGTCCACTACATATACCTTGGACAACGAGTCTCTACGAAATCATCATCAGAAGAAATCAAGCGATGAATCACACTAGGTTGGCTAACTTTTGGTAGAGCGAACTCAACCTCCAACAACAAGAAAATCCCTCGTCCTAAAAAGAAGGATATACAACCACTGCATCCTTCCGATAGTCACTTATGGAGCTGAGACATGGAACCTAACCAAGAGATTGACCCTCAAACTGACAACCATGCAACATGCACATGAAAGAATCATGCTCAACCTCACACGAAGGGACCACAAGACAGCACAGTATATCAGAGAGAAAACAGGAGTCTGATGACGAATCTGATCCCTGTGTCTACTGTTTATTATTCTTTCAAGAGTGAACACGGATATATGCACCATATATATATATATATATATATATATATATATATATATATATATATGGGAAATATCTCCCAGGTTGAGAAACCCTGGTCTAACAAGTGGTTAAACTTGGGAAATAATTTAGTGAGACTAAAACACACTACACGCTGAAAATGGTTTACTAGAATGATATTCTAAAAGGCTCTTACACCCATTGTCGATCTTGACATGGGACCAGTCAATTTATGATGTGCATGTCAGTATGTATTTACTACACGTTATGTTCACAAACAAAGCACTACAAAAAAAAAACTGCACATAAACCTTCTTGTCTGTATATCGCCCGTGACGTGATGTATGACACGTAAGAGCCACCTGTCCCATTACAAACCATGTTATTCCTGGATGCCAGCCTATCGTCGTATATTTGACTTGCATTGTGACTGACAAACTGGCGAGACGACGTCAAATCAAAAGAATGGCTTATATGAAGGCAGCGGCCTCTGGTGGCGGCACAGAGAGAGAGAGAGAGAGAGAGAGAGAGAGAGAGAGAGAGAGAGAGAGAGAGAGGATAGACCTGAAGGTTATTCGAGGCCTGGATGAATAAATCATGGCGTTTTTTTTTTTCTAACGACCGGGATGATAGGGAAGGTTACTGGAAGAACGAGAGCAGAGCAGCGAATAGGAAACGTAGGAGTCCAGTGCAAAGGGGTGAATAAGGACAAAAATGAGAAAAGAAAGGGAGAAAGTTGAAGAGAAGGGTTGTGAGCGTCAGAAAGAAAAAAAAATAAGTAGAAGGAAGATAGAAAGATGTTAAATCTTATCATAATTCAACAAAAGTCCGCCTATCCGTCCGTATGTGACAGCGTACCGCGAAAACCATACAACATACCCACGTGAAATTTTCTGTGTGTACTAAAGGGACTGCGGATCAAGTTTTGAAAATTACACCCCAAATATGTTTTAGGGGTCAGGGCTGGCTTCAGTTTAAGAAGTAAATTCATGTTAAAATAGATACATTTTTTATGCCCACTTGTTCAGCTGAATCCACTATGTGCTGATGACAAACTGCTCATCGTAGAGTGAATGGGGACTTTGTTCAAAGAAGAGCACAGAATTAGAATGAGATACCTCGCTAACAATGATACTTTGGTATCATCCATAAAAAGGGACCGAGAGTAAGAGGCAGAATGACTTTTTGATTTTAAGTAATGTGTATATACATTCAACATTTATCTGAGATTTAGAGAAAATTATAGTCCCCAAAATCCTTTTTTTAAAAACAGATTAAATAAACACTGATTTCCATCTATCTATCTTTTTCTACCTCTCTATTTTATTGAATTTTTTAAAATAGTAATTTAACCCATCGGTCTGGGCGGTAATTCAGTCCAGTGGATATAATTTAGATGAAAAAGGAAGGAAGACAAGAATTCCCCAAATTCAATCACTTATTCCCTTAGCACAACCTTACACAAAATTTAATTGAGAACTTTTGGGGATATTGTTTGGGCAGACATAAGCGAACACAAAAATGATATAATATGAAAATAATCTTTTCCTCGTTGTCCTAGTTGCATGTTTCGACGCAAATACACTGGGATTTTTTCTCTCAATAATATTTCCTTCTGCATTGATGGGGGTCTTATAAACTATGAAAAACAGAAGCCCCTCCCTTATCCTGTATGCCTAAACTTTTTGAAACTTTTTTTCGACCACGATTCCCCCTTGATGAGACAAAATTTTTCATGATCCCTTATTCACTGTTATAAAGGCAAAAGATATCAAAACGATATGGGTGGGCGCATGATAATTGATCAACGAACCATTTTTTCAAAAAGTTGATATTTTCGTTATAGCTGGAGCAGCAGCGTCAGTTTGTTTTTTTTTTGTTTCTTTTTAACTTGAACACTGTGTATTATGATTTATAGAGTGTTCAAGCTTCAAAAACCCTAAGCATTGTTGCTCTAAAAATAACTAAATTATCAAATTTGAAAAAATGGTCTGTTGGGTACTTATTATGTCTGGCCACTCATATATAATTGAGTTTTAGCCGTAATCTACAAGTAACTAAACATGAAAAAAAAACAACAAAAAATAGTCGATAATTGTAACGTATTTATTATCTATATCAAATTGTATTGTGTTCAACGTGAAAAAATGGATTATTTTGTAAAATGAATTACTAAAATGTAACTTAAACAAAATTTATTGTAAAAAAAAAAGTGAATAACATTTAGCCATTTTTACAATAATCACCAGGCGCTGGGTTGCCAAATTAGATGTTTTTTTTTGTTTGGTTTAGTGAGTTCAGTGTTGACAGTATTGAGATGTTTTTTCTCAATTTTCCGAATTTGAAAATGACTTCCAGAATAAGAGAATTGAAAAATCACATCTAAATTTGCATCCCAGACAAGGAGTATATTTTTGTATAAAGAGAATTAACTCAAACATTATTCACATGATTATTTTTTTTAAAAAGATTCCCTAAAAGTTCTATTCTCCCTGATAATATATACACAATAGAGAGGTTCCGAATCCTTTTTGGAGAAACTCTGCTGTACAAGCTGTTTAAAAGAAATTGCTCGAATTTCCTGAATTAGAAACTAAAATTCTCCACATAGGTGTCTTGGCTGACAGGTTGTCTGGCTATGCATGTATCACGCATACAGACTGCACCAATAGAGCTAGAGGGCTAAAAATTTCAACGTCATTATGTCCAGAAAAAACATTATTTGAAACCTGCCCCCTGTATAAGTTTCCAGCGAGGTGGGGGTCAGTTTACAATGTAAATTGATCTAAATTCATCCCTCGGTTTGTGTACACTTGTTTTTGAAAATTCAGACTATTTAATGATCACAGCCTAACAAAAGGCGAGAGGAGTAACGTATTCATCGATCATCTCTTTTTATCAATTTCTAATTGATCACTCACAACACAGCCTGCTGCCAAGAGACGTTGGTCACGTTTCTATTGAGTGACTATCCAGGCCAACTCTATTTTGTTTTCAACTATTCATATTTTTTTTCACCAATTAGCCACAATTTGAGGTATGATAAACAACACTTTGGGGAAATTCATTCACCTGTTATGTTTTTGTCAAACTCAAGAGTTGACTCGGTAACTTTATTTCTTCGTCTAAATCCAATGAGTCATTATATATAAAATGATGACGTACGGTACAAAGAATAGAAAAGGATAGAATAAAATATATTTTATTTCACCAAACAAACAAATTAATTATCGCATTTCGATTCCTAGTTAAGAAGACTGATATATTTAAGAAAAATATGATCAATTTCAAACTGTGTTGCTCATTGTGATTTTGTTTGTCTCGAAATTGAAAGTGTTTTTGTTTTTGGTTTTTTTTTTGTTTTTTTCAAATTTTTGTAAACTAATGAAGGAGTTGAAGCGGGATACGTAGTTTTGGAATAATATCGCTTGGAGGAATTCATTCATTTTTTTTTCACTTTTGAGGCATTCTATCAATAGTAAATCATTCGATTTGGGGAACTTTCCTTGTTCACCCTCCCAGATTTCGCCGGAAAAAAGATCACTGATGGTCTTATCCCAAACTTATGGAGAAATCTAAAATATATGGTTTGTATCTCTAATGGTTTTGAAGTTAAAAATCTTTGAAATTTTACTCAATTCTATGCATTTCAACGAACGGTTTATTTGATATAGAATAACTCCTTTTGATGGAGCGAGTTAGATTGATCTTAGTACAGACAAATTTGTTATATTTAGTATTTGGTGAAATTGAAGATCGATAAGAATAGAAATAGTCAGGATTTAAAGTAGGAAAAATATTCTGCCTGTAGTTTTGAGAAAGGCCATTAAAATTCAAAGAGCTTCCCAAATGATTGGCCTTCTTCTTGTTACTTGTGTTGTTAAGACGTTTCTGTAGATCCAGTCTACGACCTTCTTCGGGGGTGTCATCTGAATGTGATGTTGGTTAGGAAATTTTTTTCTCCAATGGTAGCAACGCTTATAATGGAGGATTTTGGTGTTTTCCTTTCCTTGTTAGATCTAGATTTCCTTACTCTGTCCCGTTGAGTAGTGGAAGCCACATGATTGAACTCTGCACTTTTCTGACAAACACCCAGTCGACCTATTGATATGTGCTGCTTCTTTAAACGACGAAACTTTGGATCATTGATCTCTCAAGTTGGCGCTACAATCTCCTTGGGTGCGCTGGAAAACTCTAAGGGGGATGATTTTTTTCTTTGGTGGGGGCGTTTAAAGACAAAGGGTGGTGAGCGTTTGAAGAGGTAAAGAATACAAATCGATATCCCCTGGCCATTCAGTCGTATGTCTGAAAAGCTGATTTCACATTATACTCGTTTGAGATTCAAGTATTTTCTCTTTTGCTGATTTAAAGAATTCTATTAACTCATTTGAATTATTCAATCACATTTTAATCAACGCAATGTGAAATTGAACAAATATATTTTTGGTTATAAAATGAATCGGGGTTTCATAGACGTCAGGAATGAGCGGAGCAGGAGTTCCGGAGCACTGAAAGCCGCCGTCGGTAATGTCTTTAATGTGGCCGATTTTGAAGCCGCTTTGAGACGATATAGCTTACACTGGGTATGATGATTGCATACACATGCACACACACATACACATGTGTATGTCAGTTATTCATAATTCACACCATTCAAACGAATATACTTTTAATCAATATATATATATATATATTGGTAAAATTGAACAACTGTAGCAATCAAAGATGACAGAAGATTCTATCCTCTAATATGCTTGCATTTATTTGTTTGTGTGTCCCAGTTCTCCTGGCCGTGCTGATTTGTCTGCGAACAATTGGGACAGAAAATTGTCATCAGTACTACGCTGAACACGCTCTAAAATTTTTATTTTTTTTTTTTCGGAAGATGTTTCTAGATTTTTTTTTTTTTTACTCTATTTTAGATGTTCCCAGTGGAAAATGCCAGTGATGTCATAAAAAGTATCGATTCTGACCATATGGCTGGGAGCAATGAAACACATAAACAGACATACAAAAAAGATGGAACCCCTCACCACCTTTGGTGGCTACGGTGGTTCAACAAATTTCCCTCCGTGGAAAAGCATAAAATCTAATGCAAACAATAAAAAGGAGAAACAGGTCAGGTGAGTCATTCAACAGAAACTGCCATGCGACCAATATCTTCTGGCAGCATGCCGTGTTGAGGGTGATCAATTGAAAATTAGGGGAAAAATAATCAATGAATAAGTTACTTCTCTCACCTTTTGTTAGGCAGGGATCACTAAAAACGTTTGAATTTAAAAAAAAAAACAAAAAAAAAAACATGAATACTGCCGAAGAGTAACTAAGTGACCAATTTAGCGTAAACTCACATTGTAAGTTGAGCCCGCTCTAAAAGTTCATTTTAGGGGTTTTAGACAAAAAGAGTGCACGCTTGTCAGCCCTCTAGCCCCCATTAATGTTGCATGTACGCACCATACATACATCCATATATACATAGTCAGCCAACTAGCCCAACTTGAAAACTGAAGAAACCTACGTTGACTTTCAAATAAAATGAAAGAAAATGAAAGAAAAAATTAAAGGAAGAATGGGAGAAAGTGAAAAGGAAAAAATGAAAGAAAGAATGGTAGAAAAAGGAATGAAAGAAAAATCTAATGGAAAGAAGAAAAGGAGAGAAGTATCGGTAGAAAAAGAATGAAAGAAAATCAAAGAAAGAGCACTATAATGAAAGAAAGAAAATAGGACGAAAGAAAGAAAGAGAATGAAAAAGGCAGAAAAAAAGAATGGAAGAAAGAATGGAAGAAAAAGAGATATTGAAAGGAAGAAAAAATGAAAAAAAGAAAAAGGAAGCAACAGTTTTTTTAGAGAAGCGTAAAAACTGATGCAGAACAATACAAATAAACGTAATAATAGGGAAAAGCCAATTATCAAAGCAAGAAAGAAAGTGTGAAAAATTGTTCGATAGAAAAAAAGCATGAAAAACTGATGAATCGTCTTCACGCCACGCGTAAATCTCGTCTATTTGCCATTACGGTAATTCCAAGCCAATCACTTTTAAGTTGACAATACATGAAACCAAATGGTCGCATCCACTGGAAACTTGTTCACGTTTCTACAGCATGTGCCCCCATCAATAATTCACGATAACCATGCAAACAATGACAATGCTTATTGCCTTGAATCCGTTGTCATTAACTTTTGCAAAGATGCAATGAGACACCAAATATGCAAGCATCCACCCACTTACTCACAGATAGACACGCACACACACACTCTCTCTATCTATCTTCTTATATCTACATCTGTCTGTCTGTATGTCTCTCTCTCTCTATATATATATATACATTGATTGATTGATTACAGGCACACAAACACACTGTCTCTATCTTTATATATCTATCTCTCTCTATATATATAAATATATATATATATATATATATATTGATTGATTGATTGATTGCAGACACACACACACACACACACACATACTAGACAAGTACATGCACATACATACACACACGTACATTTTTCTAAAAAAATTATGAGATACCATGTATACACACACACATACTCTGTCTGTCTGTCTGTCTCTTTCTATGTATGTATATATAGATGAGTGTGTGCGCACGTTGATTGATTGCAAACATGCACACATACCAGACAAGTACTTGCATACAAGCATGCATAATCTGGTATATGGATTGATTTTTAGTTGAGATAATTACATATTTCCTACCTGTAACAGTGGACAGCGTTTGAGCTAAGGTAATGTCCAGGATTCTGAAAACGGATTTTTCTTTTTGGCAGGCAGCTCCTCGCTCACCAAGTTTCAGGTCAGGTTTTAAATTGGTAGAGACTACAATTATCTCGACTCTAGCTTGACCTGACTACTTGGAGGGCTCCATTGAAGTTTACGTTCAATTTGTGAAGTCTGCTATATAAACATGAGTGTTTACATTACCGTTGCTTATATCTATTGAGAGATTTCGTATTTATAGATCATTGGTAAGATGGAAAAGAAGACATTAAGTAATGCATATGCAGTACTGTCAGATGTAAACAGTAATTCATGTTCTCGTACATTTTGGATTCGGCATTCATCCCACTTGGCTTCTTTTCCTTAGAATCAAATCTTGACCAGATCCTATGATTACAAAATTGGGCGAGCACGCACGGTATCATAAAAGTGCCATATTAGATTTGAGATCCGTTACTATGAATGATGTTAAATTGACACAGGTTAGAAAACAGGAAGTCATAAAAGAGCATACAATTACACCTGAGATCAGCTGCCATCTAATGGTAGGATTAGGTCAAGTTCACTTAGGGTCAGCAATGGCTTGAATTCTCCTTCTACAGAATACTAAAACGAATGCAGGATCCAAAATGCATTACTGTTTATATCTCTGTAATCAAAATAGGGTTCTAAAAGTCAATTTTGGAAAAATTGCACAATAATTTTGACAGTATTGTACATTTTCAACTTCGTTGGCAAAGGTAAATAAGTATCGATGATGACCATTGATGGCCGGTCAGTCAGTCCTATGATTTTGTGGCCAAGTTTTGCTGGCATCTTTGGAACCAGAAAATATATTAAACGAGACGGGTATATCCTTTTACTAAAGTAACAAAAACTGCTGCTTATAATTTTGGCCTGCCCCTTTGTATTTTGATTTCGTATCATTGTATTTTGATTTTGTATGGTAAATAAATGATATTTGATCAATTTGCTCGAGTACTAACAGATTGTTTATAAAACCAGTCGATATCAATCTATTGTATGATAAAGTATATTTACTCTTGATATTTCTTGAAACTATATTCAATCATTCTAATGATAAAATATATGCAAACGAGCAATCCAAGGTAAGATGTCGTTTTCATGTAGTTTCGTACATACTGCTCTCGACGGCCCTCTTCCGATCACTCCAGTAGTACATACACTAAGACAAGAGCAATACAGAGAATATACCTTCTACATATCGATGATAATTCTAAGGTAAGGATATGAAACCAAAACTAAGGGGATGAGTACATTGTTTCGAATTGATGATGGGAGATATTCTCATCAGCATAATTGTTACCCTTGAGTGGAATAATCCATTTCTATGGACGGAAAAACAAACGGAAAATACACAGTTCGTTATATATACTAGCCGGATAACCCGTCTGTATGATGGATATTCTGCTAGTATTTTTTATGAGGTATTCTGTTTAACCACATACTTCGCGACCAACAGATATATTTAGTATAAACATCAGACTTTGGCCTCCTCCTGAGTGAATCATGTATAAATAATGATAGAATCAATAAAGCTAAATTTTCACTCGTAACATTTATAGAAAAGCTCGATCGTCTGCTTATTTTTGTTCACGACTATTTCGGTCTCCATCTACAGTGTTTACTGGGAAAAATTACGAGCCATTGGCAACATATTACGATATTCAAAAATTATTATTATTAGCATTTTCACACCAGTTGCCTGGTGGTTACCGCTGAAGGCTGAGTGACAGGAAGTGTTCACATGTCTTCAGCCCTCCTCTCATCCCCCCCTCTCCTATCACAGCAGAGCTGTGGTTCTTACCTCCATATTTTCCCCCCTCCTCCTCTAATTGGCCACTGCAAATAGCTGGGGTCGCAGATCTCATATTTGTTGTCCTTTCCTCAGTATTCGTGCAATCCTAGCAGTACTGTGGTCTGCACAGTCTAAATTCTTTTTTATCCCTAGTTCGGCCAATCTCAAGTCCCAAAGTAATTTGTGGTTTCCTTTCTCCAGGGCTGTCTCCAGTTTGTGCTGGTACCACTTTTTCACATGGTTAACTTCCATTCGTTTACTCAGTCCCCAGTGTATCGCTGTTGAAACTCTATCGTATCGGTGTGTATATTCCTACTGTGCGAATTGACTACATTCACTATTTATGTGGTTTACAGTCTCATCTCTTTCCTCACATAGGTGGCACTTGCTATTTGTTTGTGTTCTGTCAATTTTTGTTTTGATTTAATTTGTTCTGATGCATTTGTTTTGGGCTGCCATGATGAGCAACTCTGTTTCTCTCCTCAGGTTTCCTTTCTGAAGTCATATCCACGATCTCTCATCTGTCACATCCAGTATCTGTCTTTCAAATTCTCCGTATAGTTTCTTCTGTTCCCATTTTTCATTCCTTGTTTGCTGTGCTGCTCCATTGTTATCTACTTTTTGGTTCTTTGTTTCACTGCTTCGGACACTCTTCATGATGTCTTCACTATTTGTCTGCACATATTTATCTAAACCTGTTTTGCCCCCCCTCCCGGACACAGTACTCTATACTGATGAGTTCTTTGCTACCTTCTTTTCTCTTCACATAAAGTCTATCCGTGTTATCTGTGAGTTGTAAGGCTTTGTACATTGTCATAAGCTTCCTTGTTCGCCAGTCCATTGACTGGAATTCTTTCTTTGTCCATCCAAAGAATGGTCCCGTTTATCTTACCTCCGATACGGCCCATGTGTTCATTCCTTTTATAGGGTTAATGCGATAATTATTAGTATTAGTAGTAGTAGTAATAATATTGTTATTGTTTCTGTACTTAAAATGAAAATATTATGCACCTGTTGCCCCCCCCCAAAAAAAAACTCGGTAAATCTTACAACAATTTTATTTTTAGCCTCTAAAACTTTTCAGGTTTGTTAGGTTTTTCTCTCTCATGGTAAATGCTGGATTTAGCTAGAGGGGGGCTGCTGCCCCTTCGAGGGAGTATTCCAATAGTATAAAGAAAAAAGTCCCCCGATCCTATGGCCATAGAAAGTTATTTAGGTCAGTGCAGATTCAGCTTAATAAGTAAAGTTTTATCTTAATTAAAGTCCAAATATAAGCTCTTATAGTATTTTCTATCGTCTCCATGCCACCCGCCAAACTTGAGCATACCTCTTACTTTTATATTCCAATTAGAGCTGTTTTCCAAACTATCAATAACGTTTTTTTATGGCTAATCAATCATCGATTGCATTTCCAGAGAAATGATAATTTCATTGCATACGATGGCGAATAAACTATGGAAATTAGTTGAATGTAGGAATTGATAAAAGTACATTTCATAAGGATCCTATTGTTGCTCGAATATATATATATATATATATATATATAAGACCATCTTAAAAGTATGATTTACTATTAATCACAGCTAACCACAACATTGACTATTGCTTGGTCTAAGTTATTCAATTGATATTCTGACACTAAAATTTGCTGATGACATCGTCCTTTTTACTGAGAATTTTCATGACCTCCAGTTGATGCTGGACAGACTGAACAAAGAAAGCAAGAAAGTTGGTCTCCACATGAACTTTAGTAAAACAAATATCATGTTCAACGAATATGTTGAAAACAAAGACGCAACAATCAAAGTCGAAGACGCAGACCACTACATCTTCCTTGGACAAGGAATCTCCATGAAATCTTCAAAAAGAAGCAATCAAGCGAATAATCACACTAGGTTGGCAAGCTTTCAGTAAGGCAGGCTCAACCTTTAAGAACTAAAATTTCCACTAGTGCTAAAAAGAGGGATTTACAATCAATTAATCATCCTGATAGTCACCTATGGAGCTGAAACATGGAACCTAACCAAAAGACTTGCCCTCAAACTGAAAACCGCACAAGATGCACAAGAGAAAATAGTTTTCAACACACTTGAGGATTCACAAGACAGCATAGTATAACACAGGAAAGAAAGGAGTCCGAGATATCATAGAATCTATCAGAAAACTTGAATGGCAATGGGCTGGTCATGTTGCAAGAATTTCAGACAACCACTGGGCATTGCAACTTGCAACGTGGACCCCAGAGATCACATAAAAAATTGGGACTGACAAAATATAAGACGGCACGATGAACTAAATAAGTTTAGTACTGGCTCGGTGACGCCCACGATAAAGAGGTTTTGCAAATCTTAGGGAAGGTCTATGTCCAACGACGGACGCTGAAAGGCTGATGATGATCTGTCCGGATTTCCCTACTACCGTTTATAGAAGCAAATCGGAATTTAGCACTTGTAATACCTCAACGAGTTTTTGTTTTGGAATTTTCCTCGCTATATAGCTTTTTATTTGAGGTTCAATTTACAGTGAAAGTTTCCGCTAAACCCGACCCTTAGTTTGTGCCCATGATTTAATGGATCTTTTTAATTATAGATTCGTGATCCAAACCACACCGGCAGTACATTTTCATCGAGGTAATTTGCTTTCAACCTCACCACTGCTTGAATTACGAGGTAAAAAGCAGCTTATATGGGTGGTGGCGATTCACAATTTTCTTTCGAATGGTAGTTTGTATATCGAATGTTGATTCATGAATGAAACATTCATGTTATACATATAACAACCGACTGTATTTGTTAGTTTCAAGCCTGGTCGACATTCTTACAAGTTTTTATGATCATCCCCTTGATAGGCATATCTCCATCCTAATCACACAACTTGGAGTGTACTCTATTAACTGCTGAGAATACACGGGAATGTGTCCTTATTAAGATTTTTCCTCGCTCTTTGCTCATAACAGGAATCGAACCTGGGAATTATTGCGCGTGGGACAGACATACCAACCATTACACTATCCGAGCAGACTTTCCAGGAACTTGAAAGCCCAAAATAGTCCGCTGTGCTCAAATCAGTGCATCGAACCAGTCAGACAATCAATAGTTTTTTTTTTTCATCTATGAATCATGCTGAATCATTTGCTCGGGCCAACTTTCTGTTTGTTTCGTGTAAGTCAAGAACAGGATTTTTCATGCCGGACGAATTCGTTGATCAGAATATTCTTATCTGAGCAAGATCAACAGAATATATTCATCTGGGTCAAATATACAAATGCAAATCTATAAATGTCAGCAAATACAAACGTTGGTCAATTTAAAAACAATCCAAGCTAATGATTCTGGACGTCGGGCGTATGCCCAACAAAAAAGCAATGAAATGGGGTGAGTAGAATTTTGGTGTGAAGAGTGAAATGTATTCCGCTGGTCAAAACTCATTACAAATAGTATCATTTGTTGAAGAGATGATCGAATCAGTGATGATTCGAAATTATCTCTGCTGTTGTGGCAAGGGCATAAGTCGATTACTTACAACAAAATACCAACTAAGCAGATTTGAAATCTAATGAAAACCAAGTGTAAAAAAAGTCCAAAAGTAAAATACAACTAAAGCCTAGCTATGTTAGTTATGTGTATTCATTCTACCATATAGTTTGGAGCCTACTATATCTTAAAAAAAATTTTATAGCTGGGATCTTCAATTTCGAATAGAAATATAAATAGCGATAAAATGTTGATACTATCGAAAAAAATATTCCGAAAAGTTGTTTACAATACTTCTACGATTTCCATTCTATCAGCAGCCAGCACGACGGTAACAACTTATCAAATTTCTCTTATGGTCCATATATCTAGTTGTGCCTAGATGAACTGGACACTGGTCAGAGTCTTCTCTTCTTTTTTAGCTCTCTATACCTTAAAATTATGAACGTTAGTTTTTGGCTAGATCTCAAAAATTAATTTTTGCTGCCAGATTCACGGAAATCATTGGAAAAATAGTTTGAAACCTGCATGAATCCAATATCTAAAGCACAGAACCGATTTCTTGGAGTGACACGTAATTTTCAGGGAGAAATTCAAACTTCAACTATAAGATTGGTCTAGTCAACAGATTTTTTTTGCAACTATACGGGCAGGAAAAGTAGACATGAGAAAGCGGTTTTTCGAAATTCTCACCTTTTTACTCTTATTTTGTTAATGACATGCTAGTGACAGGGCACTTTATTAATATAACAGGTAATGGGACAGAGTGCAACAGGAAACTGTTTCATGCCTTTCCGAGCAGCATTATTGCCAAGCGAACGTAACACAGCTTCAACCAAAATTCGATCTCGTTCCACCAATGTCGTAATTCGTGCTGGTATCTGTTACATCACCTTTCTCTTCCATAGACATCTACGATAGTTAAGCATCGTTTTAGGGACTGGTAAAATGAATCAGTTATAAATAAATTGAGGTTTTTGAACGATGAATTAGGGTACTTGCGTTAGTTTCAGACATTCGGGTGGCCATCGTGGCCTATGCGAGAAGAAAAGGTGCTTTCCTCAGAAGAAAGTGTATCATCCGGAGGGATGCACGGATAACAGTGACACAGTGACGTACGTGAAAACCAATGACAAATTCACTCCCACTTCTGAGTTTCCAAATCATATTTTCAGAAACAACTAATAAACGAATTGAAATGGGACGTGTAGTATTTGAATAATCTTCCCCGGAGAAATGGATTCTGTTTTGTTTACCTTCTAATCTACAGTAGTCAGTATGCACAAAACATCTGATATCATGCATTTTTCCAGTAGTGAAAGTATGTGAGCGCTGAATGATTGTTCAAAAGTGAATTGTGAATTGTTTCAAGATAGTTTTGACTCAGCTTATCTCTCAGGACTAATCAAACTGGATTGGAATGTTTAAGATTGCATCTCTATTCTTTCCAATCTATTGTCGAGTTTTCTTTAGTATACAGCAGATGGCAGTGCTCTTCTCAGTATACGGACGGTGCCTGTAATATCTTATTTCAAAGAGAGAAGGACCCCCATGGATTTTGGCGAAATGTTTTTCAGGGACTTTCTTGATCATCCTGAGGGCTTCGGCAATAACGAGGATTGTTTGTGTTTTTGGGTGTCATGTTTTCTGTATCTCGATTTCAAGGTCCGTGTACTTGCCTAATTTCACAAATTCCTTTAATGTTCTATTTCTATCAGAAGGTACACTCATGTGAATCTAGCAGGCAATTACTTTTCTGGTGGTCCTTGACTACTATGTCGGTTATGTTCGTTTTGATAGTCCTGTCAGTAATAATCGCAAAGCCCCATAGTATCATAGCGTTCTGTCCTTCTGTCACTCAGTTTGGTTGGTGTTCATTCCAGTTGTTTTCTGTTGGTATTCCGTAATGATTGCAGACTCTCCAACATAGATATTGACCCAATCTGTCATGTCTGGACTTGTATTCCATAGGTGTTAAAACAGAGCAGCCATGTTTCTACACGAGGGTCACAAGAGAGGCATTTTGGGTCGGCACCGGTTTCAAAGATTTTCGCCTGGAAGTTCCGAGTAAGGAAGCTCAGGTCTTGGGTGATCTGAACGTATCGTTTTGTTCCTGCTTTCAATCCACTGATTCGGAGCCGCTGATGGATGTTTTTTTCTGGTCAACATGACATTATTATTGATATTATTATTATTATTTTGGAATCTCACACCAGTTGCCTGGTGGTAACCGCTAGAGTTTGAGTGACAGCAAGTCTCCTCAAGTCTCCAGCCCTCCTCTCCTAGTACTCGTAGGTCGCAGTAATTCTGCGATTTACAGTTTCACACCGGTTGCCCAGTGGTTATCGCTAAAGGCTGTGACAATAAGTCTCCTCAGGTTTTCAGCTAACGTCTCCTCTCTCTTTCGCATATCGCGACAGAGCTACAGTTCGTTGCAGTACTTATATCTCCTGCACCTTCCTCAGTATCCGTGCAGTTCCCAGTAGTGCTGTGGTCTGTACGGTCTCTATCCTTCCCCTAATCCCGATCTCCTCCAGTCTCACCCTAAGCGTTTTGGGAACAGTTCCCATATTATTATTAGTAGTAGTAGTAGTAGTAGTAGTAGTAGTAGTAGTATTAAAATGGCTGGAAATGATTAATCAGAACTCATTCAACTCATCCATATCTAGATTATTTTAGGTGACTACTTTTTTGCGCACATTAATTTCCTTTGTGCGCTGATTGCAAAATGTGTGTGCACGTGCAGCTCAGAGGGATCTGTGGTAGGGGCATACTTGCGCCGGCTTGGAAAGCAATTAGCAAAAGTTTTCGTAAATGTTTCCTTTTCTTCATCAGTCAACCATATCCACGCCCTCGTCGGCTTATCTCCCCCAATTTTTATCCCGTATCTGATTCTACGCTGTTTCTGCTTAGAACAGCGCCGTTCATTGCAAGTCAATCATTCGGTACCCATAGCGTTACACGCTCAGAACAGAATGGAAATGTACATCTATGTATTATTAATGCATACAGGTGGATTGGACGTGAGTGAGCTTTCTTGTTGTTTTACACGTGCACGCCCAAGCACACAAAGACATTCCCCACCCAGCACATATGCACTGATCCTGATACTATTTCGTCACGATTGTATGGACACAATTAGTCGGTTCTGTCCTTCTCCCCACCCTTCATCATCATCATCATCATCATCCTTTTGGCGTACGTCATCCTTCCCAGAGATTCACCAAACCTCTCTATCATCGACGTCCCGGATCCAATGCTTTCTGAACTTGTCGAGATCGTCACGCTATCTTATTTTCTGCCAACCACAGTTCTCCGTATGATCCCAGGGGATCCACGTTGTGAGTCGTGATGTTCTGCAGTTGTCTGACATTCTTGTAACTTGGCCAACCCCTTGCCATTTGAGTTATGGATATATCAGACTTCTGTCTCTTCTCTAATGTACTGGGCTGTCTCGTGATCTCTCCGCACGATGTTGAGTATGGTCCTCTATTGTGTGCATTGCATGGTTTGAGGGACAACCTTTTGGTTAGATTCCTTGTTTAAGCTCTTCCAGGAGTTGGTTTATCTTTGACACCGGGGATCTGTTTCCAAAACAATATTTTCCTATTTCACAAAAAGATGATCAAAGCATTTCTTAATGTGTGCAGTAATTACTGACACTCTACAGGACATTTAGTAAGGAGGACTACATGTGAGGTTGGAGTAAAAACGTTCTAATGAAAAGAGTATAGTGCTTAAAACCTGACAAATCAAAATTGAGATAAAATTTGATTTCGATTGGTTGCCACCTGTTCTCTCCCCGTAACCGAGGGTGGAATTTACAAAAACAATTCATGTTTAATTGGTGCCTTACTTTGTGTTCGGCATTTCGAAAAGATCATATACATCCAGGTCGGTCGCATAGGCAGAAGGGCAGGTAACAAGCTAAAATTAATTTTTATCTATATTTTGACATATTTGTCAGGGTTTATGCGCTACACTTTCTTGAACTATAAAAAAAAACTTATTTTCTCCCCCCCCCCCGAGTTGCGTCAGATGATTGATGTACATTAAATTAGTGAAATTCGTGCATTATACATGCGACTAAAAGGGAAAGAAATAACAGCAACAAATGCTTTTTTTTGTCTCAGCTCGACCACTTAACAAGCTTTTTGCCCGTTCAGCTGTGTTAAAAGTCGCGTAACCTTACTCCCAATACACCCGACCGACACCCACACTGAACCAGTATCCGTCTCCTGCCGTCATCTTTTCAGTGGCTCGTTACTCCCCTTTCTACAATGCACGTGCACACCCTGGATAATGACGGGTTAAAAAAACAAAACCTCTACCACCCACAACGCTGGTCACTTACTTTCGTGCCCCAAACGGCAGACACAGGAAAAGCATTTAATAGCGCAACTTTACAAACACATGAATGTGCGTATGTGGTTTTGCTAGTGTTCAATTATACATATAAGTAATGGATATATATATATATATATATATATATATATATATATATATATATATATATATCATGCGTTTATCGTGTACTCATTAATATCGAGAAGTCTGCTAATTAGGAATATATATATATATATATATATAATATATATATATATATATATATATAACCAACAAACCATGCTCTCATTGTTCCACCTCGGTGGACTATGGCACACGAACACTTGGTTTAAAGAGTGGTTCCAGTCATGCACACACAGCACCTCCCCTTAAAACTCAATTGCGAGGAATTCAGTCTATTTACGTATTAGCCCCACCGACTGAGGATATATATATATATATATATATATATATATGTGTGTGTGTGTGTGTGTAATTATAATTCAAAAGTTTTGTGCCATAATCCTTAAATGAGAAACTAATGAGTATCCGGAAGGGGAGTAAACCTGATTAAATGGCTGTATCACTCGGGACCCCGCCTTTTTGACTTGGTCAAGGCCCTTAATGCATTAGGTTAAATTATTAAACTCTCGTCGAACATAAAATGAATCAAGTGGTATAAGCGAACATTAAAAAAAGGATGTCAACAACTTATCTTTGAATTACAGGTGTTATAACGATAACCTAACTCTCACTGACAGGCTTGTTATTTGAAATTATTTCATCAACATCATCATAGCGTCTTTTGTTATCTATATCTTCACCATGATTTGTGAGAACTATCTACCGAGGGCATCACAGAGTCAGTACTTTCTGAACTTATCAAGCTCATCAGGCATATTGCTGGACCCTGTTTCGCATATGATATCTGGGGATCCATGTCGTGAGTCATGATGTCCAGCAGTTGTCTGCCATTTTCGCAACATGACCAGCCCATTGTCATTTTGGATTTTTTATAAATTCTATGATATCTAAGACTTTTGTCTTACCTCTTATATACTGTACTGTCTCGTGATCTCTCCATGTGAGTTTGAGCAGGATTCTATCTTATGCATGTTGTGTGGTTCTAAGCTTAAGGGTCAGTTTTTTGGTCAGGTCTCATGTTTAAACTCCACAGGTGACTATCGGGAGGAAACGTCGGTGGTATACTCTTCTTTTCTGAATTAATGGGATTTTCTTGTTTTTAAAACCTTGACGGACGGGATGATTAGATAGATTTGTAAATGAAAAACAGATTCGTGAATTTTGGAGTTTTTATACGATCTCAGAAATGATTTCAAATATACATACATGACGCTTAAAATATTGTCATTCATCTTTTTAATCCGAGTCCTGTTGACCTTAAAACAGTCTCTCTCCTGTTTACTCACCCCTCTTCTCTATGAACGATAGTCCTCGTTCTAATAAGCCGCCGATAAACCATTCATTCTCCCTCTTACCCTTACTCTTCTCTATGAATGATACAAAGTACCCAGTGATTATTTCCATCAAAACCCAGCTTATTCTGCTGAAAAAGTGGAAACGAAAAATGTGTCCATTTTAGTATGGATTTTAAATGTTAATCGACCCACAAAAAAGGGATCGATCTTCAAAAACTAATTTGTTGAAATCCTTCCCTGGGGTCACACCGGTGCACATAGATAATTTCTAACTTATTCTGTGTGGCTTCTGTGGAAGGCTGTTGAACAGAGTTTTTGGGATTTATAAAATAATAGATCTTTATCGATAACCCGTGCTCTTATTTCGGGCCAATTACAATCTCTTATAATGTTCACTTGCACTAATGCCATTTGGAAAGGCATGGGTCCCTCTAATCTCCCCCAGCTATGAGTAAATAGCAGGGCAGATTCGGTTCTTTAACCTTACGGAGGGAGCCAATCAAAGAAAAGGACAATATAGATTCCAAAGAAGGAAGTGGGGCTCCTTTGAGGCGCTTTGACGCCCTGTTTGAAGTCCTTCCGGAATCTCCCGTAACCAATTTGGTGCCAGACACATTAAACATATAATAGCTCTATCATGTCAGCAAGGTCAGTATTTATGTTTGATCACTGACATTTCATTTCTTCCAGATGTCCAACGCACAAAATGGCTGCCAAAACTTGTTATATATATTAAATTCGATGTCCAATATATATATATTAAATTCTATGTCCAACGACAAAATGTTAAAGACTGATGATGATAATCTTCTTTAGGACAGTGGTTTTGTGCACTCCTTGTTGAAAAAAAATGAGTCAAGCGCTTTCCATCATACAAAGGATCTTAAGACCATAGAGAACATATCGGCGCATATTAAGGCCAGACTGTTTCAGAGAAAATCTGGGAACATATATGGGAAAAATATTGAGCGTTCCCGGTTTAAAAATATCATCTGCTTAGCCCATTTACAAACATTTTTTTTATATCTACTAAACATAGCTAAGTAAGCCATAAGGTCAAATACACGGTAGTAAGAGTGTGTTGCATAAATTGTCCAAGTTAAGAGGACCGGCCTACTTTTAAGATCAGTACTCAAAATGTTGGGTCGATTGGCACCAATATGGAAAACACAACTGCTCAAGCCTCTGATTTATGGGCTGCTGAAAGCTTCTATAATTCAATTTTAAACGTTGGGAAATATATTAAAAAAAGTGTGGGCTAAGCAGATTATATTTCTGGATCGCATTACAAAAAAAAATTCACGCATATGATCTACCTTACTTCCAATAGACTGTAAGACCAGCACTATATCAACCGCTGTGAGTCGGTTAATGATCATGTGAAGATCTAGTAAAAGCCAACTTTTTCAAGTTTACTTTTAATGTTCAGTCAAAAACAATTGAAGATAGACCTAGAAACATTTCCATTCTCCAGATATATATCAGAAATGGTGATCGAGCCCATATCAGGTCTGGCATCCAGGGCAAACTGAACTTGGGTGTCAATGAAATACAATTTTATTCGAATACTCCTAAAAACCTGTCTTTACATCAAGGAATTTTCTTATTTTTACCGTTTTTAATCTGTATAATTCATTCGTTTTCCCATTTATATTTGTAAAGTCCCACTGTTTCAGACACATGACAGGCGCTCCCTAGAATTTGGTGCCCCAGTATCAGCTGGTCTACAATATATACTAGAAAATAATTATTTAAATTTCACACAACGTTCAATATACGAGTACTGAAGACGGAAGGCCAATGAAGGTGGGTTCAAGCAAAAGAGCTACGGAGTCCCAAAGTGATCTTTTAAAGGATGCATTATTTAACATTAAACTCCTCGGCGGATCATTTGAAACACTTTGGAAAGAGGTGTAGTCGGTGGTTGAGATGGTGCCACTGGTCAGTGATCGAGCCCATATAATCTTACATGTGAAGTAAAAACAGAATTCCGAATGCTGATTTTCTACGCAAGGAGACAAACCACTCTTACTTGGGAAATTGACGCCACACAATCATTCTGCCCCAATATCCATCATTTCGGTATCGTGGTTTAAAGGCTAACTGCAGTTGGAAAGGGAAAAAATACACTACAAAAAGGGAAAACCTCGATGTTCCGATCATCACTTATCCGAATATCAGATTATCCGAACAAGATTTCAAAGTATCCGAACCATCAATTATTTTAATAAAATATATGATAGAACCCTAACTACAAAACGAGTCATGAGTCCCACCCATTGATCTCATTACAAATAGGGGTCTATTGATAAAGCCATTGACTCCACAAATGAAGGGAGGTCCATTTATGTGTGTACGCATGCGTTTAAAGGGAGATATAACTGATTCATAAAACCTATGGAAACAATTGTAAGGGCATCGGCAACTCTGACGTGACTTTTGCACTCACAAAAAAAACATATATTTGTATACAATCATACAACTGTTGTATGCAAAGAGAATATATGCTTATTTGTGCGTACGTAATCGAAAGTTTTTGTAGTAATTGTTGTCTTTATTGTTATTTTATTACCTGTGCGTCAGTCCCAGTTATTGGTGTATTGCTGTCAAAAGTGTTTACCTTCTTACTCAGTGAATATGGACATCTTGAAAAATATACATGTACATATATATATATTCTAAAAAAGAATGGATGGCTGATCCGACAGAACTATTATAAATAGCGTTGTATCATATTGAAACTCGATTTGAAATGATCTCCGATGATTGAAGTTAAATATCATTTGTCCGGAAAAGCGTGAATCGAATGAATATATGAATAAAATGGGTTTGCTGCAGGAAACGTACCTGCAATATATATAAGCCCCCAAACAAAGGACACTTATATATATATTTTACCAAAATCCCAATACCTGCTGGTCATTCTTACATTCAGCAGGAGGCATCTAGTAGCCCTGACAACAAAACTTACCCACAATGCATAGTCCCTGGCAGTGGACTCTGGTTCCACATGGTACATTTTAATCCACACTCACACAACATTCACCACTGATGATGGGAGAAATCCCGAAACATGTATGGACTATAGATATATAAGGATTAATAAACCTTACCACCAAAAACTTCACTCCCGAGTCTGTCTCACTCTCTAAAGTACACATTATACATACCTTACTGAGACATGGAGAAGGAACACATTCCTACAACAACTATCACTTCTGACAAGGACAACCACCCTAACACCACAATGGAACCAACCTCTTCAGACAACATCACAACATGGTCGGTGAGACTCTACCGAAGAAGAGAAAAAATTACCCGCTTTGAGTCACATCTAGACTTCCTAAAGTCCTGTAAGGACAATAAACTCACTCCCGTGAATTTCAGGATCTCCCTACACCCCTCCATAGGGAACCAGGATGCAGATTTCCTTAATCTATGGAACAACAAGATCCACACACTTTCTATGGATCTTTTAGATGACACCATCCAATTCTGCCAAAAAACCATCAAAGACACTCTAACAGATATCAGCGAATTGGAACAAAAATTACAGCAACACACATACACAGATGAATACAATGAAATACAGGAAGCGATCAACATCAACATAGGAGGAAGAAAAAAACAACTTAACCTCACCAAAACTAAAAAATACAACAAACTTAGACACAATATCACACACAGATCTGCGATTCCACAGAATATGAGAGAAATTAAGATACAACCCACCAAAAGAGCCACCAGGCCTCTGTTACCTACCCCCAACCTACCACCTACATACCCCAAAAAAACCAATTCCCCCACCAAACACAGATTTAACACTAGACACACAGACACAGGCTACCCAACAAGAATCACCAATACTGACAAAAACATCATCCATACCCACACGAACAACGATAGAAATAGACACACGCATACGAACAAACAAAACAAAAACACCTACACTAGCACTAACAATACTAACACCTATAACAGACACACACATATGAACAAACATAACAGAAACACCTACACAAATACTAATATTACTGACACCAATATTGTGAACAGACACAGCTATATGAACAAACACAACTACAAAAACCAGCATACAGATAATAGAAACAAGAAAACTAGACTCCATAAGGGCCTCAGACCTACTACCCCTCATACCCTGCAAGAGGAAAGCCCTAAGAGTAGCATTCTCCCTCAACCCATCACATTGACCCTTGGAAAGCATCCTGAAGACCCAAGCAAACACCCTGACCAGCAGGTAACCCCTACATCAACTCACACACACACTCTACCAAAAAATGAGGAAAGCCCCCTACCACTAAATATGGAAGGGGAGTTAGAAAACCTGATTCCAACACTAATAAGCAGTTTAGAAAACTTACTAAAACACTACTACACACCACCAAAATACTAAACTGAACAACCCTCACCACACAGAACACTAATACACACAACTCCTACCATTAATATCCTCACACCCACATCTTAGAAACATTCAATAATGGAAGCTTCAAAGTCACCTAGACCCATAGGAAAAACTTCACCTTAGCCTGTTATAACCCTTGTTCAACTCATAGCCGAAACATTTACAGTAACTTTTAAGGTTGATACCTATGTAGCTCCATAACCCCACCACCCCTCCTACACTACCCCAAACATACCAGAAAATCCACCTCCACAACACTACCCCCTACCTTGACACACTCTGCCCTCCCCAAGGCAAACTGCTGCTGCTTTACCAAAATCCCAATACCTGCTGGTCATTCTTACATTCAGCAGGAGGCATCTAGTAGCCCTGACAACAAAACTTACCCACAATGCATAGTCCCTGGCAGTGGACTCTGGTTCCACATGGTACATTTTAATCCACACTCACACAACATTCACCACTGATGATGGGAGAAATCCCGAAACATGTATGGACTATAGATATATAAGGATTAATAAACCTTACCACCAAAAACTTCACTCCCGAGTCTGTCTCACTCTCTAAAGTACACATTATACATACCTTACTGAGACATGGAGAAGGAACACATTCCTACAACAACTATCACTTCTGACAAGGACAACCACCCTAACACCACAATGGAACCAACCTCTTCAGACAACATCACAACATGGTCGGTGAGACTCTACCGAAGAAGAGAAAAAATTACCCGCTTTGAGTCACATCTAGACTTCCTAAAGTCCTGTAAGGACAATAAACTCACTCCCGTGAATTTCAGGATCTCCCTACACCCCTCCATAGGGAACCAGGATGCAGATTTCCTTAATCTATGGAACAACAAGATCCACACACTTTCTATGGATCTTTTAGATGACACCATCCAATTCTGCCAAAAAACCATCAAAGACACTCTAACAGATATCAGCGAATTGGAACAAAAATTACAGCAACACACATACACAGATGAATACAATGAAATACAGGAAGCGATCAACATCAACATAGGAGGAAGAAAAAAACAACTTAACCTCACCAAAACTAAAAAATACAACAAACTTAGACACAATATCACACACAGATCTGCGATTCCACAGAATATGAGAGAAATTAAGATACAACCCACCAAAAGAGCCACCAGGCCTCTGTTACCTACCCCCAACCTACCACCTACATACCCCAAAAAAACCAATTCCCCCACCAAACACAGATTTAACACTAGACACACAGACACAGGCTACCCAACAAGAATCACCAATACTGACAAAAACATCATCCATACCCACACGAACAACGATAGAAATAGACACACGCATACGAACAAACAAAACAAAAACACCTACACTAGCACTAACAATACTAACACCTATAACAGACACACACATATGAACAAACATAACAGAAACACCTACACAAATACTAATATTACTGACACCAATATTGTGAACAGACACAGCTATATGAACAAACACAACTACAAAAACCAGCATACAGATAATAGAAACAAGAAAACTAGACTCCATAAGGGCCTCAGACCTACTACCCCTCATACCCTGCAAGAGGAAAGCCCTAAGAGTAGCATTCTCCCTCAACCCATCACATTGACCCTTGGAAAGCATCCTGAAGACCCAAGCAAACACCCTGACCAGCAGGTAACCCCTACATCAACTCACACACACACTCTACCAAAAAATGAGGAAAGCCCCCTACCACTAAATATGGAAGGGGAGTTAGAAAACCTGATTCCAACACTAGTAAGCAGTTTAGAAAACTTACTAAAACACTACTACACACCACCAAAATACTAAACTGAACAACCCTCACCACACAGAACACTAATACACACAACTCCTACCATTAATATCCTCACACCCACATCTTAGAAACATTCAATAATGGAAGCTTCAAAGTCACCTAGACCCATAGGAAAAACTTCACCTTAGCCTGTTATAACCCTTGTTCAACTCATAGCCGAAACATTTACAGTAACTTTTAAGGTTGATACCTATGTAGCTCCATAACCCCACCACCCCTCCTACACTACCCCAAACATACCAGAAAATCCACCTCCACAACACTACCCCCTACCTTGACACACTCTGCCCTCCCCAAGGCAAACTGCTGCTGCTTTACCAAAATCCCAATACCTGCTGGTCATTCTTACATTCAGCAGGAGGCATCTAGTAGCCCTGACAACAAAACTTACCCACAATGCATAGTCCCTGGCAGTGGACTCTGGTTCCACATGGTACATTTTAATCCACACTCACACAACATTCACCACTGATGATGGGAGAAATCCCGAAACATGTATGGACTATAGATATATAAGGATTAATAAACCTTACCACCAAAAACTTCACTCCCGAGTCTGTCTCACTCTCTAAAGTACACATTATATATATATATATATATATATATATATATATATATATATATATATATATATATATATAAAAGCCCAAACAAAAGACATATATATATATATATATATATATATATATATATATATATCAAGTTTCTGCTCTGTTTAGGTTTCTTCACCCAACGGAGCCCCAAAACGGTAAAAATATGATTGTGTCAGTGTCGCAAATCTTTACTTCATTATATTTTAAGCTCTACTCTAAATCAGGTCAATGTATCGAGAACTTAACGAAATAAACCCATTAAACCTTAGATATTCTATTCCATCTCATCATATTGTACTTCTGATTTGTATAGTGTGTATATATATAACAATATATAACATGTATATGTGCGTGTGTGTATGTGTGTATATATATATATATATATATATATATATATATATGCAATGCTCTTCCATGGGAATAGAGCACTCTGGTGGACAAGGAATTTAACCTATAATGAATATATCGCTTAAATTCAACCTTGCTGACCGTCCACTTCCGTAGCTCAGAAGTAGGATATCGGCCTCCAGAAGCAGAAGCTTCAATCCTGCCTCGTGGTACTGGATGGGATATTTGAAATTCTATAGCCACCCTGAAGATTTGTAAGACACAATTACATACATATATATATATATATATATATATATATATATATATATATATATATATATATAGATGAATATACATTTATATTTATGAATATAAACATATGTATACGTATATGTACTCATATATTCATATAAATTCCCATATATATGCATATATATATATGTATAAATGTGTGTGTGTGTGTGTGTGTATTTAGATGAATAAAAGTGTAAGAAAGGAAAGCTAATTTTCTAGTTATGATTTTCAGGTATATTAGTTTTCAACAAGCCCTAACTGGTTTCATACATACCTTCAGGAGGCTGATGTGATTTCGATTCTGGTCATTATTTTCCACTTTTCAGTAGAGGGGGTTAAATTCAGGTCATTTGTATATTCTTCTTGATTTTGATTTAAATTTCAAAGGTGTAATAAAAAAAATTCCAGTTATTGATTAGTTTTTTAGAGGAAAGTAATTGATGCTAGAACTCCATCTAAGGAGTAAAGAGGATAAAGTATCAAAGTGCGTTCCCAGTAAAGTTGAATTGCATTTTTTTATGATAACAGATTTGTGCAGCAAGTGATAACATGAATCTGACTTTATGATTTTAAAAAACCGAAAGAGAAATCCTAACCGACATACACTACAAACCCATGGACGGTAAAACTTTCTTGCTTCGTGTCACCCTAAACACACAAAGGTCAGAATACCATTTTTTAGCCCGATGCTTAAAAACAATATCCGAACGGAATACTCTAATTCTTCGACTTGGGGAACAAAAGAATACCTACTTGAACGAAAATCCCCATAAATAAAGCTAGAATGTAAAAGGCCACATAATTAGATAGACAACAACTACTAGCAGTACATCCTAAATTTAATGAAACAACCATTATTCCATTCCTCAATACCCATAACCCTTTAAACTCATAATGTTTTTAAAAAATACAAGCCTTCCACATCCTAAAAAGTGACTCCTACATGAACAAAATCCTCACTAATTCCTTAATAATTGCAGTTAACGTCAACCTCCCAATTTAAAAAAGCTTCGGACAAAGGCCACACACTCCGAGAAAATATAACAAAATACAATAGACTGAATTGCAGCTTATGCATACGTTTAATAGAAGGAGATAAATATGCTTTCAAATATGGCACAACCTTTAAAATCAAATCCAACGTCTCTTGTGACGCTGAAAACATCATCTATGCCATTATTTGTAGGGGGTTTTAAAAACTGAGACGGCAGCACCCTACAGACTTCCGATTAGTGTTAAATGGGAAGTTGGCCCTGAGATGAACATAGGATAGGTGGCAATAACTTTTCAAAACCCATGAAGATCAAAAAGTGAATTTTGGGGGAAATACCAAAAGGGATCTGACCGATCCCTGATGGTATTTTCCAAAAATTTCAGAAATACTTAACTTTCAAAAACCAGACGATCCCAATAATCCGGAAAAGAAGAGTATACAACCAATACATTCTCCCGATAGTCATTTATGGATCTGAAACATGGAACCTATCCAAGAGACAGGCCTGCAAACTGAGAAGTATGCAACGTGCGCATGAGAGAATCATGTTCAACCATACATGAAGAGATCACAAGACAGCACAGTACATAAGGAAGAAAACAGGAGTCTTAGACATCATAGTAACTATTAAAACACTAAAATGGCAATGGGCAGGCCATGTTGCAAGAATGAAAGACAACCGATGGGCATCACGACTCACAACATGGATCCCCAGAAATCACATGAGAGACCAAGGACGACAGAACACAAGATTGAGATATGAACTTGACAAATTCAGGATATACTGGCTCTGCGACACCCATGATAGAGAATTTTGGCGAATCCTGGGGAAGGTCTATGTCCAACGACGGACGTTAAAAGACTGATTATGATGATGATCTCTGGTGACCCCAAATGTTATTTCAGGGTCAGTTCAATTTTGGCATTTCCAATTCGAAAGGAGACTAATGCATGTAGCTAACTTGACCCAAGAGGAACATAGAAACACTGAACACCGTTGACCTCTATAAGTCATTCAAGGTCAGGTCAATCTTGGCTCTTTCAAAAGAGGTTAATTCTGGCAATTTCCATCCAGCTGAAGGGTTGCGATTCTTACGTTGAGAAACCTTGTTTAAGAATTTACTACGTGATCTTTTGGTATTATTTGTTGAAATCTACAGATCACAATCCACCTACAATATGCATTTTAGGTTTAATTTTGCAAAAGAATTCAATTTTTTAAGTGTGTACTCTTATAGTCTGAAAAATATGTCTAAAATTTTGTTTTTGTTTCTGTTTTTTTTTTTACTTGAGATTTTCTCAAAAACTATCAGAGTCAGACCCAATATATATTGAATTAGCATCACCAAGATAAAGTTCTTGCTCCATCTATTTGAACATATATAAACTAGGGTGGGGGATATGGGCTCTTTGAAAAGAAACATGGCACTAATTCGAGAGTTTCAAAATCACGACCGCTTAAAAGCTGAGGGATGCAGAAAATGTTATCGGCGGACCGAACTCTGACAGGAAGAGATTTAATTTTTTTTTATTGTATAAGCTTCCAATTAATTTGACCTTTAAACATTCCGGACATCTAAAAGTTTCATGATCAGAGGGCGTTGCAATTATCATTCACAATGGAGTTATAATGCAAAAGACAACCCTTACTCTCCATTCGTCATAGGTAACCATGGATTTGACTCTCTCTTTCTGTCAGTGAGTCTGCTGGCCTGGCACGGAGTGAGTGCATTCGCACCCAACACCCCTGTCCTTATTTAATTTTCTTAAGTCTCTATAAAATATTACTTGCTTTCAAGAGTTGCTTGATTTATTTTTCCTGGGCAACACCAAGCTAAAATATATATATATATATATATATATATATATATATATATATATATATATATATATATATATATATATATATATATATATAGTGTGTGTGAGTGTATACCTCTCTTTATGTACGCTTGTATTGCGGATGTGAAGTGATCCAACGGAATGTGTAGATTACATGTTTATCTCTCTCTCTCTCTTTATGTATATATATATATATTGATGATGATTTGGCAATGAGGAGAATGAAAAAAAAAGTTACATCTCGAAATCTCTTATTATCACGAGGACGTGATGCATTTCGGTGGTTCTGAGAGCTTTTTCAAGGGCAAAAGGGTGTTCCTGCATGTGTAGTTGTTTACATGTTTGAGTGAACGAAAAAATTGTGAAAATATTTCCTTTAACATCTAATACTTGAATTTCTCTATCATTTTCTGATCACTTGACATCCATACAACAAACACATGCATATATATTGGGCTGCTGCAGGAATCGAACCAGCGACCGATAGCGTTACCTATTCAATGTAACGTTGATGTCACCATTGAGCTAAATAGCCGTTGGTAATGCAAAGCCCCAAATAACCGTTTTCATTCCAAATTCTGATTTTGTTTATTTTCGGTCTGCATCTGCTCTATTCGTTTCTTTCAACACGAGAGTTATGTTTTAAGAAAGGATATATATATATATATATATATATATATATATATATATATATATATATATATATATATATATATATATATATATATATATCCAAAAGAATGATCATAAATTGTGTCATATTATGTAGAAACTTTTATTTGAAATGATCTCCCGTAATTACACAGATAACGTATCACTTGGCCCACACAAGAATAGTGCATAGAATTATTTATATATATATATATATATATATATATATATATAATCTCAAAAATGTTATTATCATTATGCATTCTAGAAATTGACTGACTTTTGACAAAAGATTGAAAGATTAAAAAATGCAATATTCCCATTTTGGTTGAGCTGCTCCAAAGTTTGGGATGGGGAGGAGACCCGGTGACAAATAGACAGAGTCAGTTGTTTTTTATAAATGGATGTCATGAATGGCCTCTCTCGAAACTCATCAGCACAGGATCTGCTCCTTCTGATGTATCTTAATATTTGTCATCTCTACAGCAACCTTTAATTATTTCTCCCTGTACGCATTTAATTTGTTCACTGTGTTGATGCGGAAGGCAGCCTAATATATTCGGTTGGTAAGGAAAATAGGCAGCAGTGACTCGACCCCTGCTCCCCCCATTTACAAATGGGACCGGTGTTCTTACACAGTTCACCTGCAGATTGGAGGCCGGTGCCCCTCGCTTCTGTTAACCTTAACGGGAAAGAAGGGCTGGGAGTAAAGCTATAGCACAGATCAACCAGGTAAAAAAAAAGGCTTCGATACCGACAGGATCACACCTTTGGTTGATATTGTTCAAAGAGAAGTGCTGGTCTTTAAGGAACAGAGAGAAAATTGGGTGACTCTTTAGAATTAAGATGTAATTTGTCCGACAAGACGAGCACCTGGACGGTGACTGGAGTGTGCGGTTAAGCGATGGGACACAGGAGGGACACATTTATTGGTGAATGGGAGTTCAGGGAGGTAGGTGAATAGATTTGGGGTTTACAAAAGAGTGAGGCGGGGCACCCACAGTTGGGTGGTGTGTAGGTGGAAGAAACAAAGAAGGAAAGAAAAGAGGTTTGCAAGGGGAAAATAGAAAGAAAGATCACGGCCAAATCACTTTGGATACACCTGTTCTCGTACAATTATCGGAGTTAAGCAACGTCGAGCCTGATCAGCGCCGTAAGCGAGAATAGTGAAATGAGTGATGCTAAATGGAAAGGAAGAACAAGTTTTTGAAGGAAACTAAAGGAAAGAAATGAAAGAATAAACAAATAGGAAAAGGAAAAAAAAATTATTTTTTTAAAAAGCTGGAAATGAATATTAGAAAGTTTTCATTTTCAGGGATAATGTGGGTTGTATTTTAATCTAAAGTTACGAAAACACGGAAAAATCGAAATAAAGGAGTTATGGAAGACTAGCATTCTCACTTGGCGTAACATAATCTTTCTATCATTTCCCTTGATTTGGCTTTGTGATGTGCCATTTGTTTGACTTGCTTCGTTGGGAATCAGCCGTGCCAATCAATCTCTCTCTCACACACACACAGACAGACAGACAGACACACACACACACACACACACACACACATATATATATATATAATTTGGACAGGGGTTATAACTGGCTAAGGTGAATCTTTCCTATGAGTCTGGGTGACTTTGAAGCTTCCATTATTGAATGTATCTTAGATATGGATGTGAGGATATTATTGGTAGGAGTTTTGTGTATTAGGGTTCTGCGTGATGAGGGTTGTTCAGTTTAGTGTTTAATCCATTAGGATATAGGGTTTTGAGTTTGTTGATCCACATATCTTCGTGTTTCTCCAGAACTTTAGTTATGTCAATTAGAGTAGTTTTTTCTATTTTTCTATGATAGTAAAGCTAGCGTCTGTGGCAAAATTGTGGCCATGTGTGCGAAAGTGTAGTTCTACGGGAAGTGGACTACGATTGTTTTGTGACTTGATCCTATGTCTATAATTGTTGAGTCTAATATTAAATTGCCACTCAGACTTGCTTATGTACTGTAACTTACATCTATTGCACTCTAGGAGGTATATAATGTTCTCACTGCGGCAGTTGGTATTGTGATATATGTGGTAACTCTCTTTTGTGGTAGTGCTTGTGAATGTGTTGGTATACTTGAGGTGGTTGTAACATACACTGTTTCTTATATTGCAAGGTTTTCAGAATTTAGTGGTTCTAGGTCATCCAGACCCATAGGAAAAATTCACCTTAGCCAGTTATAACCCCTGTCCAAATCATAGCCAACACATTTTTGATAACTTGTAAGGTTGAAACCTATGTAGCTCCTTGACCCCACCACCCGTCCATTTACACTATCCCTAACATACCAAAAAATCTCACTCCACATCACTCCCCCCACCCTGACATACTCTGCCCTCCCTAAGACCAACTGCTGCTGCTTAACTAAAGACCTGATACCTAACTGGACATTCTCCCACTCAGCAGGAGGCCTCCAGCAGCCCTTATAACACATTTTACCCACAATGCATTGCTCCTGATAGTGGACTCTGGTTCCACATGGGAACTTTTAATACATACTCACACATCACACACCACTGAAGATGGGAAGAATCCCCAAACATGTCTGGACAATTTACATCTAAGGATTAATAAACCTTACCTCTAAACACTTTACTCCCGAGTATGTCTCACTCTTTACAGTACACATTATATGTATATATATATATATATATATATATATATATATATATATATATATAATCAAGATAAAATTGTAATTTGAATTATCCCTTGTAATTTATTTAAAGGGAAGAGAGTTACGTTATCGACAAAAGTTAGGAATGACCCTGAAAAGATTGGGAACAACTTTTCCTAAGCATCTGGATATTTGTTAGTTTGAGAAATCGCTTAAGGCTTTCATGAATTATCTTCCCTTTGAAACGATATCATTTCGGATGAATTTCTTTTCATTTTTCAAACACCATATAGCTTGCACCATTTTTAGCATGGTCTCATGTAAGCCTTACTTCTGTCTGTACTTCCATGAAATCCATAGAAAATAAGTGTCCAGTCCAGCATTATAGTTGCATTGTAATTAGAACCCCCTCGTAAAGCATAAGGATATTTTTCTCAAAACTTACAAATTTTCGGAAGGTCCTAAGCTTTAATGGGTTGAGAGCGCTTAAAAATGAAAGAAAATCACTTCTAGGAGAACTATTTAATGTATATAAAATAGGAAATTACCAACAACAACTACAAATCATCAGATAGTTGGAAAATGTTGAGTATTAACTACAATTCCTCTTGAAATCTCGAAAACTGACATGATTTTTATTCTCATTTATTTTCATGTTGTGATTCGACACATCGACCCTTTTTAGAGAATTTTTTATACCACAGATAATGATGACATAAGAGCATTGGAAATTACTTCGCATTACATAACTGAATAGGAAAGATTTGTAGACGAGTTGATCTGCTTATATGAATTGACATATTTTGTCTCTTTATTTCTTTTCTAATATCTCTGGCTTTTAGCAACTGAGTGGGTTAGTCTCAAACCAACAGAGACGCCGTATATACTTGGGGGAAAAAAAAGACCAAAAAAAAGTATATATTTGGGTAACAGAGGACAAAAAGACAACACATATTTTGGCGGCTGAATGCCCAAAGAAGCACAATATATTTAGGCAACAGGAGACCCACAGACTACTCATGCAACAAAAACCCAAAAGAGATAGTATATATTTGGGCGACAGAGGGCCAAAAAAGATCATATATATTTGGATGACATTCTGGTTATATACACTTTGTATAAATTCTGGCATTCAGTAGAAAAATAAATTAGTCTTGACAAAAATACCGTATACATTAGGGCAACAGAGAACCCAAAGAGACAGCACAGATTTAGACGACAGAACAAGTACAAAAAATCGCACATATTTGGGCAGCAGTGGACCCACACAAAGTATATACTTGGACAACTAAGGAACCCAAGAGACAATAAATATTCAGGCGACGGTGGACTATAAGGGACAGTATATATTTGAGCGAAAGGAGACCCTAAAATACAATATATTTGGACGACATAGAACCTGAATAGACCATATATATTTAGATGACAGAAGAACCAAGGAAACAGAATATGTTTAGGCCACAGAGGACTCAAAACACCGTACATATTTATCTAATAGAATACCCAAAGATGACATCTATATTAAGTCAGCAGAAGTTTGAAAAAACCTACATATTTAGCCCACAGTGGACGGTATGAGAGACAGTTTTTATTTACGCAACAGATGACCTAAAGAGGCTAAGTAGATATTCACGCAACTGAGGATCAAAAGTGACAATATTTATTTGTACTCAGAGACAGTATATTTGGGGGCGAGAGAGGGTCAGAAGAGAAACGATATTTTTAAGCTTCAAAGGACCAAAAAGATTATATATTTGGGCGAGATTATCTAAAATGACTGTATGCATTCGCCCGACAAAGACTGAAAGTGACCCCGTATATTTGGGCGACAAAAGACCCAAACAGACAGATAATGCTTGTGAAATAGAAGATCCAGAGAAAACCTACATATTTGGGTGACAGTGACCTCAGAGAGGCCACGGTGTGTGACACTGTTCTTTCCAGCAGGAATAAAGAGCTGCGTAACATCTTTCGTCTACAATCCTTTTCTTGGCTGTATCAATAGCTCTAGAAGTTACTGCAGTTTTCTAAAGAATACAACACATCTCTTGCAAAATATATATTTTGATGACTCCCCAATCTGAAATGCTTGGGACCCCCTGATTCCTATTATACCATTTCGACCAAACGATAGTGGATTTCCAAAGTCATAAGTGTCATCATTATCATTATCAGCAGCCTTTTAGTGTCCGTCGTAAAACATTACACAGATTCGCCAGACCTCCCATTCATAGTTCTCGCGAAGCCAATACTTCCTTGACTGATCTTCATCACACAATCTCATATTTTGCCTGTCACATTTTCGCATATGATCTGTAGGGGTCTGCGCTGAGTCATGATTTTCAGTGGCTGTCCAACATTCTTGCAACATAGCCAGCCCATTGCCATGAGAGTTTTCCAATGAATTCTATATCTGTGTTATTTTTCTCCAATGTGCTGGGCTATCTTGTGATCTCCGTATATGATATTGAGTGTTGTTCTTTCCTGCGCACGTTGCATAATTCTGAGTTTCAGGGTCAATCTTTTGGTTAGGTTCCACATTTCAGCCCAAAGGTGACTATCGGGAGAATACATTGGCCCCACACCTTTCTTTTCAAGATTAATAGAATTTTCTCGTTCTTGAAAGCTCGCATTGTTTCTTCACTTGATTTCTCCTTCTTTTGAGGACACCGAGCTTTAATTATATACTACTGTAATCTCTTTGGTTTAATGAGCTTTACCCGTGCCGATTAAATAACCGATCACCGTGGTCCAATGGTAAAATGCTCACCTCCAGTTTGGTAGACCATAGTTTCAATCCATAGCCGAGTCACACCAAAAAGAATAGGATTGTGGGATGGGCTCCCTCTGACTCAAGACATGACAACAGGGCGTAAACCCTGTACTGAGATACGGAACTATGGAGGATTAAATGTTTTGTATATACGTATCGTGCAAATGCAAGCAAATCTGTTCTTCTGTCTCCAAAGTTACTGGACTAAAAAGAACCACTGTGTAGTTTTATTATCCTTTTCATTTTGTATTGTTCATCTCAACCACACTAAAACTAATAATATTAGCCATAATTACTGAAGCATGCTTATCTTTTTTACTTTTTATTCATAATCTGCCGGGCCGTATGTGGGACGGATTAGGAAACGATCTTATCAAATATAGGACAAATTAGGACGTGATCTAATCAAATATAAAAACATTCCTCTTTTGTTTTCACTCGATGGCCACAAAAAGCCAGTGTCCCTCAGATCTCTTGTGGCGGAACAACGAAAGGGTGATTAGGATCACAAACGGGGAAGAGCCGCTAAACCAACGTTTCTCATAGTCATGAAAAAAAAACCCTTTCATAATGACAGGGAGCTGTGATTTTCTTTTGTTCTGTCTGTTTTATCATTTTACTAGGGTAATACACGTGAAAAAGATTCAAGGGTATACATGTTTCACCTATTCAAAGATAGAGCGGTCCAATAGAAGCCTTTTGTAAGCCGAAATGGTATGAAGTGAAGATGCAAATACCATTAATTTATCTCAGGATTGTTTTTGAATGCTCCCAGACCCCAAAATGGTTATAATGTGTCAGGTGGGTCATTGGCGGATGTGCACTGCCTCTCTGATAACTCGCGGCAAAACAAAAGTGAAAAACTGGCTAAATTTCGAAAAGTGTGCACTACCTATATTCAATTCTATTCCATGATTTGGGGCGGGGGGGGGGAGAAAAATCAGTGAAAGAGTCCATTGTTTAGAATAGTGGGCGGAATATTTTTATCAGCACATTTGTTTACTTTACGTGGAAGCGTCCATGGTGATAGACACAGAACTAAGAAATACATATATTGTTTTTTCTCCTGTGAAAAGTAACTGGTAACAATGAATTTTCATGCATATAACGTCAGAATGAAGGTGCAGGTAGCCTAACGGTTAATAGCACAGAAAATAGCAGAGCAAACTGGACTCCTCAGCTTTGATTGGTAACCACTGTAGGACATGGACAACTCCAATCCCAAACCGATGGAGCAACTCCACGTCGAGTATCATGAAGGGAGGGCAAGAAACTGAGTAAGGAGCGTGCTCTCAAAATTTAATTGTAAACTGGACTTTGCTGAGGTTTCGACGGGGCTAGCAAGCCAGAGTTGAACTATAATAAATTACTCAAGTAAAATAAATGAGACTAAAAAAACGGGTGAATGAAATAACGTGGTCGCCACATGACATCTGGAATACAAGTCAAAGATTAAAATATGGCACAAAAAAGATTTTTAGCTTGATTGACGGCAAAAGTTGAAAGTTGGTGGTCATTTTTGAATGGATCGTCATATCAGGGGTTCAAGTGACTGTAACACTGTCTGGAACTACAGTCAATGCCTTATTGTTGCAAAAAATCAGTCAGACCCAGCAGATTTATTAGTTAGCGTAGAGAGTTCGATTTTGACTGCAGGGTTGAATAGGATTAACTAAGGGGTCAATAAATGCCGGGGGGTCAAAAAGGGGTTTAATAAACGCCAGGAGGGGTCTATTGAACTTTTAAAGTTGACGTTTGTATGAGATATAACTTGCGGATAGATTTTTCTGATTTCAATATAATTAATTATTTTTTGTCCAATTATTTTATAAATGGAAAGAAGAGAAATGGAGGCAGCAAGTTTTTAATTGAAAAGAAATATAAAAAGAATACCTTTTTAACTAAGTTATTAATGAAGGCGTTGTACTGATTTTTGATAATTATGGTATCAGTTAATAAATTTTGGTACGTCTTTGGAAGATTTAGCATGTTCTAGGCTTTGACGTTGGTACGTTTGATCAATTTCTGTTGGCAGCCCTACCAGGGGTCGATAAGGGATCAAGGATATAATCAAGGGGTCGATGTATGCCGTCATTTGGCAATGCAGTTAATGTAATTATCTAAGAGTTAACCACAAAAACAACCGAAAAAAGAGTTGGCTCGTCCCCACAGGTTGAACCTCCTTATTGCACAAAGAGAGGTAGGATCATGGAATTCACTGATGCCAATGGTGTTCACATAAAGGTGAGGCCCGTGGTGCTGGTCAATTTTTGTCCCTGTCCAAATGCAGGCGTGTGGGTCCCAGCATTATCTTGACTATGTGTCACACTTTTCCTCGGGGGCGGACGTGGCTATGTATGTAGCCGGGCCCATGTATTCATTCTATGGACTTATCTCAAGCACTAGCTACTGTCACTGACTGACATAACGAAATATGATATACTTCTCTTGCCAGTTTGGATCAGTTTTCATCATTGTTTTTGTTTGCGTCTAGATGACAGAAATTGCTGCTTAGATGATATAAAGGAAAACTATTTTTATTCAATTTATGTAAATGAAATAAGTAATTCTTTATAAATTGAGAAATGTTTTAATAAAATAAAATGTTGAATATCAAAGCCACACATTTATTAATGATATTAATATATTTCCTAGATTATGGATTTATATCTGGAGAATCTAGATGTTATTGAATTTGAAAGTAAACTGGAAGTTAAGATTGGTAACTGCCCTTGATAGATCATAGCATAAAAAATGAATTAGTGCATATATGGTCTGATTTTCAGGCTTGTTATATAGGTTCAATGTGGACATCCCAGATGAATAGCAGTCATCATGATGTACTCATAATCCTATTCCTCGGTATGATATAGAGGTGTTATCTGGGGTACAGATCTCTCGTCCCCATGCAACCGTATCATTCATACGGCACATATCGCCTGTCTCTATGAACTGACAATTGATCATGGTGGCACAATTGAGCTTTCTCAAGGACTGCATATCTGTAGCCCTATTTGAGATCAACGCCCTTTTTTTTACCGGCAGCAAACGCCACCTGGTTCAGGAGAGCCAAAGTTGATTTCAGAACAAATTGGAAAAGGTTGAAAACATCTTTGAAGAGAGTTGAGAGCTGAGAGACAAACGGATGGGTAGGTGTATGAGAGCCGAATTCACTTTCTTTCGGGCCAAATTGAAAAAAAAATTATTTCTGCTTGTGAAGACGGGTTGGGTCTTTAATGAGAGAGTGAGAAAAGAGAGAGGCAGCTTACGAAGAAAAGAGGAAGGGGAGATAGATAGTGGGAGGAAAAATGTCCATCGGGTCTATGAAAGCCAAATCCACTTACTTTCAAACCAGAAGATTGAAAGAATCCGTATTTTTCATTTTTGTTAACAATTATCAACATTCGGCCACATTTGGCAATATTTGGCAACATTTCACAATATCTGTTTCAGTAATATGACTATTTGTTTCTATAATAAAACTATATCTGTGATTGAAAGGGTTTATTCAGCGACTATAAATAAAAGTAAAAGTCTACTAAATTTAAATCGAGAAATTATATGTGAACTGTGTTCTTGTCTCCTACGTCGAATTCTGCAAGATTATCCTTAAAGCCTGTTGTGCGAGCTCTTCAGTTTTCTGCGTGTTGATATTCAGACCAAAGCAATCAAATGTGGTTTTGAAGTATTGCTTCTGAGAATTGTTATAAAACCAACGGATTCGTCGTATAATCTGTTAACAGACGGCTCATCAGTTTCGACCCGAGATCACTCAAAAACAAAGACCCCCTCCTTTTTTACGACATCGCCTCAAATACGAGTTAATTAATAATTTGCAACATCATTTGTTCGGATTAAAAGGAAAACACCTGACATTTCGTTTCTTATTGTTTTTTCTTCTGTCATGTGTTGATATTCGCTTTGATCTAACTTCACTGCTCTCCGAAGAAGATATATGAATAATAAAAACTAAACGTCTTTGTCATTCATTCATAGAATCGGAGACCCACGTAACTTCTCAGTCTTTTTCAAATAAGTCCCTCATCTGAACTCAGGGAAGCTCACGATATTCAGTGCACCAAGTGTTTTGTTCAAGGCCTGATTAAGCTAGTGTGATATCTGTAGCATATGTTATGAAAGGCCCCAGATTAAGAAAATACTCATAAATATTAATGCACACACATTTTTACTTGAAAATTAATTACTTTTTCCATATGCTATTCAGACAAATATTACGACAAATATATCTGACATTTCGGTAATAACATGACTGATCTTTTGATCTTTATGCAACGTCTTGTGTCTTCAGTTTCAAATACCCTCGTATTTATGAGTCTTATATGTATCACTTAGATAGCGCACTATGATTAATTACTACATTTAGATAATCATTCCATACAAAGGTGATATTTGACCAAAATGGCTACCTTTGAAGACACGATTGTTTATAAAGGTTGAAGGAAGTATAGTTCTTGTAGAATCACGGAATTAGAATTGATAGCTCCCAAGAGAGGTCTGTAGAATACGTTACATAGTTTCAGTCTTTCCTGGGTGCTTTGTTTATTGCAAATTTCTTTTATTCCTAAATCAACGTATATTTGACAAAATAGGGGCAACCATTCAGGTGATAGGGGTGACTTGACTCAATAAAAAGAAAACAATCAGCTAGTAAATTTTTAAAAATACGGCAAGCAAATCAGACAATATGACAAGCAACTTAAAAAAGTGGCAAGTCCTGTATACCTGTTTAGTTTGGTAACATATCACAAGACTGGCCGTTCGTGAAGAAGGTCAGTCTTGTGTAATTTTTTTTTTTTTAGTTAGGTTTCACACTAGAGAAGTTCACTGATCTTTACAGCTTTGCCTGAAAAAGCGGTTAATGTTATTAAAAGATTGAAATAAGAAAAAAATAGCAACATGGGGTATGAAATTGGGTTTTTTTCGTTGGTCTCCTCGGTGCCAAAGGTTTTGTAGCCAGTTGGCATTAACCCATCAAGTTTATTTTGATAGCCCCTTACCTCAACTCGAGTTAAGGGTTAGAGTTAGCTAAAGGGTTTTTGCAGTGGGGACTATTAATGGAGACACAGCATTTTGAGTCTTTTTCAGTGAGAAAAAATGTAATTTAATCTTTTAATTCTAGCCTTCCGAATTTTGACATTTAGGGAGTTATCTTTTGGTGGGGACTAACGAAAAAGACCTACCAATTTCATTCAGACACAAGTTTCAACTAATTTCACTAAAAAAATAACATTTCTGTAATTGCATGTTTTTGATTTCTCATTTCATCGATCCATTTCGCTTGTTTTTTTATTTGCTAATATTTTTTATTCTGCATAGATTTTCTATTTTGCATGTCATATTTTCTTGTTTTGTATGTCGTATTTTTTATTTTGCATGTGGTGTTCTTATTTTGCTTGTTATATTTTCATTTTGTATTTTGTTATTTTGCATGTTGTGTCTTTTATTTTCCATGTTGTATTTTTTTTGTTTTGCGTGTTGCATTTTTATTTTCCATTTTGCATCTTTTTATTTTGCATGTTGTATTTTTTATTCTGCTAGCCGTACATTTCAATTTGCTTAGGGAAAAGAATAGACAGATTTTCAATGATTTTAGTGAGAGCAACATCCGGATCAGAATCTGCGACCTACAGGGTCAAGCTTTTGTACTTGGTGACTGGAAAGGTGGTTTCAGGAACAGCTGCAAAAAACGATTGTTTTTTGCGTTTGGTCTCTTTCTTTAGAGGGACTCAATCAACTGTTTCGAGATCTAGCTTTTTGCAGATAAAAGAGCGAGGCAAAGAGACTGAGGAGAAACATGGGTAACCTTAGATAGGTAGGGCAGAGATGTCGGCTGCTTCAAAGGCAGCTGTGGAGGTCAGTCCGTGATTCATGTTTAATTGCGGCTATAGGTACGCTTGCTATTGTCCGTAACAAAAGAGCAATGATACAGTCCAGTTGCAGCCGTCAATTGCTTGGAAGGAGAACAACAAAATAAAACAGGTCTGGTTAGTCATTCAATAGAAACCGTCACATGACCACCGTCAGTTGGTAGCATGCCATGTTGGGGGTAATCAATTAAAAATCTGAAAAGAGCAGACTCAATCAATAAGTTACCTTCCTCGCATTTTGTTTGGCGGTGATCACTGAAAAAGTCCAAATTAAATTTAAAAAAAACGAGCATAAATTCTGTCGGACCCAAACCACGGGAAGAATTTAGCGTAAACTTACATAGCAAAATGAACCCACCACTAAGAAAAAAACGTTCGGGATGTTCAAAAATCATTTTTTTAATACATAATGAGTAGTCGAAAGTAAGGAGTAAATGAAGATTTCAGCGCTCTCCCTTATTGGTACAACCTGTATACTTGGTACCTACATGACCAACCAGTCGTAGTAACATAAATACTAAAGAAACCTATGCTGACAGTTTTGATTGATAGTTTCTGATAATAAGAGGCAGTTACAGGTAGGCAAAGATGACAGAAGACATTACGGAGAGGAAAGTTCTTTTATCATTGGTCCGGGGAAGTGGACGAAAAATATCTTTAATTGGAGTACAAAGGAAGTATGAAGGGGAACAAAAGAAACTAAATGCTTGCAAGCTATCAATTCCGATTCAGTGATTCTGCACTTGATCTATAATTATATCACTATACTGCCTTGAACTTCAATGAACGACTGCCTGTTTACAGTTCAACCAAATATTATCTTTAATTGTGATGATGTTTTCGATATTGTAATTAATGATAGTGTGTTATCTGCGTGATACATATATGATGCGTGAATCCGAGGGTATTTGAAACTGAAGACGCACACGATGCACAAAGATCAAAAGATCAGTAATACTATCACTGAAATGTTTGAAATATTTGTCGTATTATCAAGCTGAACAACAAATGAAAAGAATTAATTTTCAAGTAAAAATGTATGTGCATTAATATTTATGAGTATTTTCTTAATTTGGGTTGGAGGGGGCTTCATGATATATGCTACAGGCATTGCACTTACTCAATCCGGCTCTGGATATCGTGAGCTTTCCGAAGTTCAAACGGGGGCTTCATTTGAAAAAAGACTGAGAAGTTGTTTCGGTACCCGATTCTATCAATGAATGACAAAGACGTTTAGTTTTTATTATTCATATATCTTCTTCGGAGAGCAACGAATTTAGATCAAAGTGAATATCAACACATAAGATAAACAAAATCAATAGGAATAGAAATGTCAGGTGTTTTCTTTTCATTCCGAACAATTGGTTATACCAATTATTAATTTCTAACTCTTATTTAAGGAGGTTTTGGGAAAAAAGGGTTTTGTTCTTATGCAATTTCTGTCTGAAACTGATGAACCAACTGTCAACGGATTATACGAAAAAACCTTAGGTTCTATTATAATTCTTAAAATAATACTTCAAAAGCACATATGATTGCAGATGTTTGAACATCACACCCCCAAAAAACCCAAAGTGCACACATAGACAGCTCCAAGGAATGCTTTCCAGAGAATTCAGCATTATAATCTCGAAGAGCCATCAGGAACAAATAAATCATGTTCCCTAACTTTGCGTTCTCTTTTCGATGCTTTTGGGAAACAACCCTAAAGTGTCTTCTAATATAAAAATCTGAACCTCAAACCAAACTCATAGTGTATCAAACTGTCCACGTTACAATCTTATTTTACGAAATATTGACCCTGTACCGTCGGGTCCTCGAAAAACTAGAGCGCTTTCACCAGATACAACCACCATTAAACATCAGCTTAGATTGATAGGTCATGTGTGCAGAATGAATGACACCAGATATTTCATTTACAACAAATTTAACACTAGTAAAAGATCTTGCAGCTGCCTTCCGTATTATAAAGATCAACAAATACTTTGACGAAGAATTTCAAACTGGGATCCTGGGAAGAACAAGCGAAAGATTTCAAACCCTGGCCCGAAACTATCTCAATTAGTTCAGGAACTTTTTGAAAAAGAATGTCTAAGAAACTAAGAGAACAGACGACAGAGATGATTGATCCACCAAGCCGAAAAGAAACGAAATAATCAGAAACGAGAATTGCCAAAGGCAGAAAACAATATTCGGGATCGGTCCTTTGCAAACCTAAATTAGAGGCTGTCAACCAGAACTGTCTTCATTGGTTTTTCAGTATTCAATTTAGTCTAACTGGTTGATGGTTAGCTGGTTATGTATATACGTATCACATGTACGGGTCGCACAAATGGAGCTAGAGGGATAAGAATTTGAACATCACCCATTATTTCAAAGAAAAGCTCTTTTTCTGTGTTTTCAACCCCCACTAAATATCTTCCATGGGGCAGAGGGTCAGTTCATAATATGACTTTATGCTAAATTGATCCCTCAGTTTGTGTCCGGTAGTGTTTGTTTTTTTTTCTTTTCTTTTTTGTTGTTGAAAATTTAGGTTTTTTTAGTGATCACTGCCCGACAATCGACAAAAGAAATAACTTTCAAATTGTTCACGCCTTTGTCCAATTTTTTAATTGATTACCCCTAACATGGTATTCTGCTAAAAGATGTTGGTATTTCTATTGAGAGACAAACCAGGCCTGCTAATTAGGGTCAGTCCTAGAGTCCATGGCCCAAGGAAAGCTAAATTTAGATGCTCTTTAAGGTATACTTTTTATTCGTATTTCTACAATACCTGACTTTGCATCAAGGAATTTTCTTATTTCGACTGTTTTTAATCTGTTCAGCTTTGCATTACTGATTTCGATTGTTATGTATTCATATCCGACAAGAAAATCCCATCAGTACTAAAAAGGAAGGATATACAAGCAATGTATCCCACCAATAGTCACCTATGGAGCTGAAACATGGAACGTAACCAAGAGACTGACATCAAAGAGAGAATCATGCAAAATGCACACGAAAGAATCATGCTCAACTTCACATGGAGAGATCAGAAGCTAGCACATTATACTAGGGGGAAAAACAGGAGTCTGAGACATCATAGAGTCCATTAGAAAACTTAGATAGCAATGGGCTGGTCATGTGAGAATGTCAAACTACCCATGAACGTTATGACTCACAACATGGATCTCAAGAAATCAATTGCGAAACCGTAAAATATAAGATGGCGAGAAAAAATAGACAAGTTCAGAAAGTACTGGCTCCGCGACGCCCATGATAGAGAGTCTGTAGGATCCTGAGGAAGGTCGTTTTCCAACGACAGACGATAAAAGACTAATGATGAAGATGAATCTGTTTCATTTATTCAGTTTCCCATTTTTCCATTTGTAATTGGAATGTCCGCCTGTCTCAGACACATGGCACCCCACCCCCGAACTTGGCGTCCCGAGTGACTGTCCGTGTTGCCAGTACCTAGGGCCGGCCCCATTTGTGAATGCAACCCCCCCCCCTCAGACTGTGCGCGTCGATTACTCGATTGTACGTATAAATAGCGCCTATCTGCGCTCGCCCCTGCTCGCACCCGTAGTAATTGCTTTCAAAATAACGCTAACAACAGGTGCTCGCGACGACTGCTGCTGCTGCTGCTCAAGTACTCAACAACATCTCACCGCATCAGGTAATAACTTCTTTTGAACTTCTAACCGCAAAAATATGAAAAAATAATAACAACAGTGATAAAATATAAAGGAACATGTGTTAATCGAGAGGACCAGCATTTTTTTCATTATATCTGTTCTGACAGGGAAGTGTCCAGAAGAGGAAGCAAAGCAACGTGCTTATTTGTGCGTGCAGTGGAAGTTAGGATCAGAAGAAAGAAACGAATAAGATGGGGCATTGTTCGAGAATGGGGAATCCTATAGTTTATTTAATTATTTCCTTTTGTCCGAATAAAATCTTCTGTTTCGTGTTAAAAAAAATGAAATGAAACAAAAAATGTTGTTTCAATTGGTGCTTAAACTTGATGAAACTTCTTGCAGAACTCCGGTTTCCGGACTAGAGTCCAGACCAGACGGACATAGGTGTGGTGCTCTAGCAAATGAGGTTTGACCCTATGAGGTGTGTTACTGATCTGTGGAATCAAGTCCTAGGGGATCAGGATTCGTCCCGAGACCTAAAGACTAGCGCTTTCATATCCCTGCGACAATAGTCGCGAGGACTAAAGATAATTTTTAAGAAGTTCCTACCTCCACTTTTGCGTAAGTGGTATCCCCATATAAAATTGAACTTGTCTCACCTCCTGTTCTCGTTGAGACTTGGTTAAATAATAACTTGATAAAACAAAGATTTATCAATTTTCTAACAGCGAGACGCAAACGGTAAACGGCCCGGGGAATGGAATCGGCGAGCCATGTTTTTGTTTACTTCACACCCATAATGGTTGGGAATATCATGAATCCATCTCTTTGCATTCAGCTATTGATGAATAGGAAGTTAGACTGGACTCTAACTATGGTAGGCAACCGATCTAGTAGTCAGACAAGTCTGATTTATGTCTGAAAAGGGTTTGGCTATCTCGCCTCAGACACAGGAAAATCATCTGTAGCGCTCCAACGACCCTGTGTTACGGAATACAAACAAATTCTGACCATTCGTTGAAAAGGGTCCGGAGTGACGACGACTCCCACTATTCGGTGAGATTATGTAACATTAAAACTGGGATGTACGTCCTACTGTACTGAAAATAGTATGAACACTCCCTAATGTCCTCAGTGAGTACTAGAATGACACGCATTTTAGAAGACCCAGCGAAAATAAAGACAATGTTTCAAGCACTGGACTACATGAGAATCTACTTAATCCATCAAATTCACAGAGTGTTTTAACATTATACTCCAGTTATTGATGCAGACAATTACTGTTATTGATACTCGCTGAAAACCCGCCCTAATGGATAGGATAAATTGATGTCAAAAAAAGGAATTTATAGAATTGCTGAAAGAAAAACTGAAGTAAATACATAGATGGCAAGTGTATATTTTTAAATCATCAATTTGCTTCAAGCATTTATTTTCTATTTGATTGCTGTTGCGTTTTATCGCAACTGAACTCTGAATGAATACCCTTCAGCAGGGAATGAATGAATTGGTTGCACGGATCGGAACGAAGAATATGTTCTGGGTGAGAATCGAATCCACGACCCTCTGGTCTAAACTTTATCTCTATCTGTATCTATTAAGATGAAACTAAATTTTAGCAAAAAAATTAATAATGATTTGTTTTTACAATATTTAATCAATGAAATATTCAAAAATTGAATAAAATAGGTAGAACTAAACAACAACTTAATAACAAATGACACAGAAAAGTATTGGGGTAGGATGTCAGTCTAAGGGTGTGATTTTGAGTGGTGCGTATCGTTGAGTTCAAGGAGTCCAGTGGTAAGATCGGTCACGCGTTTAGTGAGACACTCTCATTGTTCGTGAGTGCAAACTGGAACTTATTCTTTATTCCAATCCGCGATGTCAATTTATTTACACACTGCTTAAGGGTAGCCAACCTACATTTAGTTGTGATAGAAGCAACAACCATTGAGCTAAAAGTAAACAGTAGAAGAAATATTCAACAATAATGATCTACTATACTTCATCTAGTAAAATGAATGCAAATGAAATTAACTTGAATCGTTATTTTGAATATATTCAATTCTCAATTTCTAATAATTGTATGTCGTTGTTAGTATTTGTTAGGCGAGGGTGTGAAATTTTACAATCGGAAAAGTCGGTTATTTTTAAAACTATGAAATTAATAAATGAAACTTTTGGGGAATAAGATGCACAGAAATTATATTCGAATGTTATAAGATTTGAAGAATGTTATTTTCTCGAAAGTAATGTTAATATTGAGATATACGTTAAAAAAGTGATCATATTTGTATCGTTCTTGCAAATTCTTTTAATTATTAAAAAACATTTTTTATTCGTATAAATATTCTCACCAACTTTTTCTAATATTTGTGTATACTTTCAATGTAAATACATCTCTTAAAAGAAGTAAGTTTTTATCAGAAATCACTATCAATTCATTTAGACAGCAAAAGAAAAATAAAGAAACACAGCTCTCATGTTTTGATAAATAGGGGCACATTGATTTTAGTAGCTGTTTACGCAGGTAACTTTGTTTAGAGAGGGAAATAAAATCTCTCTAAGCTAACATGTTCTCTCTCTTACTCTCTCATTCAATGCAAAAACGATTCGAATAAATTCCATGTTCTTTGACCCCACCTCAAAATGGAGGCAGTAAGCGGTATTTGATTGCTCATGTGTACAAAAATTGTATTACAATATTTTTCTATAATGGATCGACCTTCAGCCCTGAAAACATTTTAGGGGGTAATTTTCAAAATGTAATTTGCCAAAAACCTGTCTATGGTTTTCAAGAGTATCTACAGAAAATTTCATGGAATTATGTCGAGTTGTTTCTGCGGTAAGCTGTCGTGGACAGACGTGTAGGTAGACGGACATTTGATGATCTAAATTTTTCGGTAAGTGCGAGTACAGCCGGACGTACAGTAAGCGTCCAGTTTAGTGTGATACTTATAGTGTAAATCTAACTCCCCAACTAAAAACATGAAATTTTGGAATTTTCAAAAAATATTTCGCTAAAAACGTGCTCCGGAGTTCCATCAGTACACAGAAATCTCCTGAGGATATGATGTGTGACACCTGTTTACCACATACAGTCTGATGGGTATTAGATGAATTATTGTATGATTATTATTAGTATGTTGTTGCTGTCGTTATTGTAGTAGTAGTTATGTATATATTAACTAAGCATTATGATGTTGCATAGATTCATTGGTATATCAACATATCTGGTTCAAGGTCATGTTTTGGGGATGAAACACAGAATCTTCGGCTTGAGACCATTAAATAAATTCAGAGGCTTAAACTCTTGAAATTATTGTTCTCCTGTCACGTCTTTTTTGTAGTCAAAACTCAAGATATAAATGAAGATCTGTAACTAATTAAGCAAAACAAGGAATTAATTTTTATAGTAAATCATAGATAGCAAGCAAACACAAATAAATTTCATTTATTATAATATAGATGTATATCATATCATCATCAGTCTTTTATTGTCCTTCCCTAGGATTCTTCATACTTCTCCATCATGGGTGTCGCGGAGCAAATACTTTCTGTACTTGACTTGTTCGTCTCGCTATCTTATTTTCTACCGCCAACGGTTTTGGTTGTGATTTCTAGGGATCCACATTATGATTCGGGATGTCCAGTAGTTGTGTGACATTTCTTACATGACTAGTCCATTGCCTTTTGAGTTTTCTAATGGTTTCTATAATGTCGTGGACTCCTGCTACCCCCGTCTTGTGACCACCCCTGTGAGATTGAGCACCTATTTACTCCTGTTCCCACGAAAAGTGCAATGTGATACAAGGTTAAGTTCAACGTGGCATGGAGCACCCACCCTACAATCATCCCAGAATTAAGGGTCAGTGTTAGGGTTTACTTTTTGTATGGTAGGTTTATTTCGGTAGAAATAGAAAAAGCATTTTTAATGTTTGTTTTTTTTTTTCCTTTTTCTTTTTAGCTTTAGCTGGACATAAGCTTTTGCCTTGGGTTAACGGAAAATACCTGACATTTTTAATTACTTCTTTTTTTCTCTTCATTCTGGACCGATGCAGTTAGTTCTTGTTGATGCTTTGGTAATATCTATGTAACTATCAACATAGGTTCCTTCAGTTTTATGTGGTTCTGTCTGCCAGGCTTTGAAAAACTGAAAAGAAATGCCCGGAAAGGATCTGACTTTGAACTTCTTGTCCACAAAGATGACTGCCTCGAACTATCTTGTACCCTCTCTGGGATGGTCTGCCTCAGAAAAGCTAGAAAGCCATGGAAACAGACAACAGGCGATTTATCAAATAAGTACAGATCACAACACCTGTCACGTATGTGGAAAGAAATGCAATTCAGCAGAAGGACTGGAAATGAATGCTTGAGTACATAGAAATTGTATCCCAGATACCTACACCATGATTTCTCTCGTGTGTCAATTTCGTAACAGAAATTTTAAATCTCTAGTTAAGATAGAAATTGTTATCAGTTCCTGGCGTAGTTGTGTGATTCTCTGTGGACAAATCATGTGATGGCCATAGTAGAAAACGAGGTCTTAATATGTATGTATGTATTACGTGTGCAGGCTGCATCAATAGAGCCAGGGGGCTAAAAGTCCAAACACTTACTCTTAATTATATCAACAAAAATTTGATTTGAAATGTTTTAATTCCTCCGAAAATAAGTTTTTAAAGAGTGGTTCAATTTACAAAGTAATTTTGAGCTAAATTGATCCCTTGGTTTGTGTCCGGCAGCATTCACGCTTGTTTGTTTTGTCTGTTTTTTTGTTTTTTTAATTTTTTCCAATGTTTATTTTCTCCATATCCTGTCTTTTGAGTTCACAAACTGGTTTTCACCAAACGGCACTTTTTAGCCAGCTCCCTCAGAAAGCAAACAGATCATTCAAGACCACTGGTTGTACTGTTATCAACCCATCGACACAAGATAATATTAGTTTCAATCAGGACCGGCTCTAGGGCTCCTGCTGCCCCAGACAAATTGAACTTCAAAATACGGTATCATCTTATATTCCTTTAAAAGATTCTGACTTAACGTCAAGAAATGTTCCTATTTCCACTGGACCCCCCTCCCTGGGCTTTATGGTCATTTTATCCCTTTCCACAATTTTTATTCCATTTGTATTTGGAAAGCCCTACTGACTCGTGAGAAGCGGCGATGAGACATGGCGCTCGGGGTGACTGTCAGTGTTGCGTGTACGTAGGATCAGTCCTGCTTTGAATTATTAGCTCATTCAGTCTGATTAAACAGTTGATTACAGAACAAATATTATTACCTACTCACTATTTGTAGGTCGATTGTCAACCTATATTATAGATGGACATATCGTATTGTCTTAGAAGTTTCAATACATAGAATTTCTTGGGCCCCCTCTTGGCCCCCTTGGTGCTGGTGCAGTGTACAGACTGCAACGCCACTCAAAGTTCCTCGTCTCAATTATAAACTCATTCTATCTGATTAAACAGTTACTCGATTATAAAACAAATAATGTTGCCTAAAATTCGTTGATAGGTCCAATGATGTACAAGTGTTTCGAAGTGTTTGCTTAAGAAATAGTTGATTAACTTAATCTGTTTTTAAAATGACCCAGGTGTTCTTGAAGAAATTATCAATAATTCATTCGGTCGTAACGAATTGTTTACTTCACCTTTTTTTTAATTTCTTAATTTTAATATTCTATCAGTCGGAACAGTTCTCGAAGATTTAACACGTGGCCAAGAGTTTTTTTGTTGTTTTTTTTTAAATCACAGTAGAAAACTGAGCATTTTGTTTATTTGTGCTGCATTAACTCTTTTGAAATTTCTTGGGAAATATATATCCTGAGGTTTTTTAAGGGTGTCGAGACATGCCTTATATTTCAGCGGATAAACCGACTTTCAGATAAGACGAGACCCCAATTTTAATCTGAATTTCGTGGTTTTAACAGACAGTTTCATCAATGCTTTTGTATCTGGCCTATACAACGATTCCATTTTAGAGGTAATTTTTAGATGCTTCAAATGTTATCTAATCTGCCACATTATACGGTAGCCCGTTGATATTTTTTTTTAGAAGAGTATAAGGATGTATGAGTCACCAAAAATAAAGTAAATGAGATTTTCCCTAGCTTTTATAACCGTAAACAATGATGTCATCATAGTATGTAACCCACGCAGAAATCATTTCGTATTACATGACTGAACAGGAAAGACGGGTAGGCGAAACTGTCTGCTTATTCCATGTTTTCATCTGTCCCGGGATAATTATCTAATGGGACAAATGTATCCCATCATAATTTAGGCTCTGAAAAATATGAAAAAATAAACATTTATTAAATAAAAGAATAGTTTTCTTTACTCATTCGATAAAAATTATCGCGTTTTTTTTGTTGTTGTTGTTTACCTTCTTTTATACCCTTTTAAAACTGCTGGTATCAAGCACCTTCATAGGTAAGTCTTGATAGGGTTGAATGAAATTCCAACTAACTCCATAACAAGCAGAGTGCCTACCGTAGAGTAATATGCGAAGTCTTTCCAAAGAGAAATCGAACTTCAAAACAGCTTCATTGTCTCTTCTGCAACCTTGTGAGACTTTTCTCCTTCAAAGAAGTCTTCTCTACTGTCGATACACCGTCACCAGCGTTTTTTTTTTCTAGTTCTGAAATGCGTTCTGGAAGTCGTTTTGAGGAATAGTGTGCAAGTCTTGTGGCACTTCTCTTTCTATCAATATCATCTTCTAAAATAGACGGCTTTTCAGGATGAATTTCAGTGTTGGGTGCATGGAAATGTTGGTAGGGGTCAAATCCATAAAGTGGGAGGTTGAGGATGAGAGATGACTCGGGATTCACGAAATCCGCAGATCGTCATGATCCAAGGTGAAAAGTCATGCGGATTTGGAATAGTGTTTGACATATATTCTTCTCAATTTGAAACGTTGATATCACTCGTGGTGTTACACACGGCTTAGAAAACCCTCCCCATTGACATGTTGCAACATTAGGAAAGCCCATCCCCAGAGTGTTTACTAATTTGAAACCGAATTTCACTCAAAACTGCTGTTATTCAAGATTCTCTATTATTCCATTCGGGAAAAAACGCCAGGCACTCTACACACACATTCACTTGGGCATGTGTTCCAACCAATGCAGCTTCATGCATTTCATTCATATACGGAAGGACACATCCATTTCTTAATGATATACCAGTCAGGGATACGCCAACACGTCTCATTTGGGCTCTGTTTTAAAAGTTCGATCCCTTATGGATAAAGCTCGTATTTATCAGCATACTCATCTTGCAGATCGATTCACTAAAGCAGAATGTTCGATCCTCTTGGGCTGTGCCAAGATTGATAGCCTCTCGAATTTGATAGAAAAAGGTCCAGTGATGTCATTAAAATTGAATTCAATTTTGATTACTGTGTGCAGTGAAAATCGATTTTGGGGTGCGGATTCTACTTTTGACCCAGTCCCCCTACTTACAAGCATGATACAACACAGTTTTTCTATTCTATATAAACTGGTTTGCTAGAAAAGCTTGTTAACCATCACTCCATCACAAGATGCCCATTTCCTGTCTTCGTATAAGTTAAACAAAGTATTAATATCCGATCAAGAAAAGACCTGCTTGAAATAATTAGTGATCTCCTTCCAGTTCAATAGGTTGGTGGCCGAGTTCAAGTTGAAGCAAACATTCTCTCTTCTCTTTATTTATGCTTTTTATCATTTTTTAAATTTCATTTGGTTTGAAAGAAAGTGAATTTGGCTTTCATAGACCTTGCAATGTTTGTGACCCGTTTATCTCACAAGCTACGACTACTGAAGCGTGATCAATCCTCATTTGATACTCTAAAATTGAGGTCTTGTACTAGACGAAGCCGATGCTAACAAACACCGTTGTACGATGATTTGTAAAACCCTTTCACGAACCCATGATCTAGTGCAAGGAGTGTGAACCTCACTGAGTGCTCGACCATTACGGCCTTATGCCAGAAAAAGCCAAGTTTAGTCATGTACTGAACTTAGCTTTGTAAGCTTGCTCGGTCGTTTGAATTATCCGTACTTTCCATCGGAACCAGCTTTTGGGGGAATATTGGTGCAAGAAAAGAATTCAGAGCTTTTCGTTTGCCTGAGCCAAACACTAACATCCATAATTTTGAAGTTCGAAGCCTAAAAGTAAAAATAAGATTTGCTTCTTCTACTCGACAAGAAAGTCACTTCCTTTTGAGCTGGAAGCAGTTTATAGTACTTAAACAATGGTAAAGCGTCCGTCTCGCGAGAAACAACTCCCATTGGAGTATACGGCAGGTAGTGACTCTCAAGAGACATACAATTTACCTTGATATGACCCCAACCCCTTGGCAGGAAGCAAGTCCACCTGGGGAATAAGCCCATCCTTAAGACACAGCTTTGCCAGTGAGTGCACAGAGAAACATGTTTTTATGAGTTCTCCACCACGAATCGATCCAGGGATTTTCTGCGAGGGGCAGACCTACTAAGCATTACATTATTCGAGTGGAAGTCTACATAGATATGAACGGACTTTTGAGGAATGAACCGGGTGTAAAAACATTTTAATGGAGGCTTGTAGATCCACGGGGCGAAAACATCCTGAACAACGCTACTCAGCATATAATAATCATCTGAATAACAATAGTATTGATCACTTTGTCGTACTGGGCAGATAATTCCTTTTCTATAAATAACGTCTGATAGTATTTTTCAAACATTCTGAGTCAAAAAATTCGATTTTACTAATTACCACCTGAACTATTATTTTACTTGAATTAACATTAAGAAGCATCGTTTACGCAATATTGGGGGCTATAAGAACTATTGGGCCTTGTTGGTTGATTATTATGACCACTCCTTTCAATCCATTGAGTGTAAAAACGTTTTGATGGTGGCTTGTAGATCCACATGCCGAACGGTTAGACATTGTACTGAACAGCATCACCCAGTGGGAATTGATGTAAAACAATATAAGAATCATTAGGATGACAATAGTATTGATCGCATCATTGCACCAAGGCAGGTAGTTCCTGTCCTATAAACAAATAAGGCTGACTTTAGTGAGACGTAAAATAATGTGGTGTCCGGGCGTTGAGTTTCTGGACTAGATGGACTGAGATATAAATGTTTAATGGTTTTCAAAGAATAGAATGAAGTCGACAGAGAAAAGAGTGGCCAGCAAGGGAGGGGAAAGGAGAAAGAAACAAAGTAAAAAAAATACAAAATAAATGAAAGAGAAAGAAAGGAACGAGACGAGGAAGGAAGAAGAATACGAATGAAAGAGAAAGCAAAAAAAAGGGAAGAAAAATAAAAACAACAGGACAGAAATATAAAAACTAGAAAATTAAGAAAACAGTGAGGAAATAAAATGAAGGGAGAAAATTTGAGAAAAAAGTGATTTTTTCAAGACATGAAAACCAAAGGAAGAAAATGAAAAAGAGAATGTACAAGGAAAAAAAAGGAAAAATGTGAAGACAAAAATAAAGAGAATAAGAAAGATGCTAGGAAAAAGAAACAAAATAGAGGGGGGAAAAGTTAATAAAATAAACGATACAAAAGAAAGATATGAGTAGATTGAAGAGAGAGAGAGAAATAAAGTAAAAAGGAGTAAATTATTAGGGAAAAATCTAGAAATGATGAAAGAAACAAAGAGAAAAAGGAACAAAGAAAGAAAGAAAGAATAATGAATGATAAAAAAAAACGATTGCAATAAAATGACTGAGCAGACGTGAAAGAGACGGCATTCAAGAGATGAAAAGAATGAAAAACCCGGATCTGTCGACAGAGAGCAGACGGCACTCGGCTGCACTGATTGCTCACTCTAAACTTTTCGCCCCTGTTGCTCGTATTGTTCCTAAGCTTACCTTCAAATCGCCAAGCGTGTTACGCCTGCGCACAAATGACTGCGTTTTGTGATAATTGTCGCCCCCAGGGAGAAATTAATAACGATTGCCTCTTAGATGAGTCCAGTAGCGATCGGTTGGGCTTACGGGTGTGGTACGTAAAGCTAAGGAGAAGAAGGGACATCGGATTAGTTATCTAAATGGCCCGATTGACAACATAAAGTAATAAACAGTTCAGTGGCTACCCGCAAATCTATTGGGGTAGAAAGGCGTTGACGTCTCGGTTTTCTACCAGACGCGTTGGCGTATTCATTACAAAAGTGGTTAACTCAGTTATCTCGCAACCCATTGAGAATAATCTCACCGAGTGAAATAAAGACTAGTACTTGAGCAAGATAATGTAAAGGTGAGCATGTCTCTGTCTCACACGTTAAAGAACCGGGTTCGATTTCCGTTATGGGTGGAGAATGTGGAAAACTCTTCATTAGAACAAATCTCTCTGTGCACACAATGACTAATTAGCATGGAAGTATTTCTTCGTGGACTTACATCAATGGAATGGTAAAAAAAATTTGTAAGAATGAAGATATTAGACTTGCAAGGATCACTAAGCTTGAAATTTGACGTGTACAATGAAAGCAGGAACGTCATTACAGGCCGTGTACTCCACTGAGAGACAGATGCTATATTTTACTAAGATGGATCTAATTCACAATAGTGCTCGTAGCGGCACAATGATGACTGTGTTACTGTTTGATGTAATATATTCAGTTACCTGGCGTGGCTTGAAAGGTTCATGGTTAACTTGATCAAATCAGTCTTTTCATATTCAGTAATGAAAACCTTCGTTTTCGTCTGTACATACTATGGAACGACCAAGGCGCATGCTTGGCAAAGTGGATTGAGATCCTGGGATTCCCAACCTTGCTGATGTAGTCAACTAGGACGTTGGGAGCGATATATCAGCTCAGCTACTGCGGGAGGGACTTCACTCCCTGATTTGGAATCAGAGACGTACTCCTAGGCTGGCTGTCCTCCCTATTTCATCTATAGCTGGGGTAGCAGATGTATTCATGTCTTTCCCAAGGGTACTAAGCCTGAAGTGAACATAGCCAGCCCCTGGCCTCAGGTAGCCGATTCCATTTTCCTAGTTGTTACCGACTAGGCTAATCGTGCATTCATATATTCAGTAATATGATTAGAGGAAGACGCGACACATTGCAGAATCATGTAACTAAATACATGTTGCCAAGTGCTGATGTGGATTTGGCCATAGGAAGCCTATATAAATGCCACAAGTAAAGCCTTTGCGCAGAGGTCCTCATCTCCCTGTCTTTTATATGGAGGCGGTGCTGCAACTCAGACTGTGGTCAAACGGAGGAAGCCTTGTTCTTTGTTCGACCCAGATGACTTGAAATAAGAAAACCATATTTTCTGTTCTACCCAGACGATTTGAAATAAGGGAACCTTGTCCCTTTCCCCACTTTCTTTCTCTCTCTTTCTCTCTCTCTCTCTCTCTCTCTCTCTCTCTCTCTCTCTCTCTCCCCTAATAGTGAGTTGCTTTTTTTCTACCAGTACGACTCAGGATCACCGTCGTTGTACAATTTGTTCACATTACATTTGGTGCATATTTACCAAACGGGTAACGTCACACAATACAGTTAAGAATGAGTTCGATCCTTGCTGAGGGCTCTAGAAAAAGAAACTGGTCTTGTCGAGGAAATACCACACCAATCACATTATCAACTCATTGGTTTCAAAGCTAAGGAATGAGATCCATTGATCGGGTATTGTGACAAGTTTGACTTTCTCAAACAAATGTCATCATTTAATATTTTTAGTGTTCCATGGATTATTCAGTCTTGTATCTTCATCTGTTAATTCTGAAGTTCTGAGATAAATCATTATTTTGTGAATTATTCGGACTTTCTCATAATGTGATAGAGAGATCTTTCGGAGCGGACGAAAGAAGGGCCTTGACTAAGGGTCGGTTTGTATCCTCGGTTCAGAGGCATTCCCGTGGCACAAGAGTAGTTATCGTGTCGTGCTGATCTTGTAACCTATTGATAGTAATCCAAATTATCGCCATGTCTTTAACTGCAGTTAATATCCCCTGTGACAGTATTATATTAATTTTACAAGACACAATAACCATCTGAGTTCTATGAGATAAAGTATTTTTCTCGTCGATTTTCAGATCATCAAATGCAGATCTATGTGGATGAATTTTTCATAGCTTAAGAAGCCAAGTCCCCACAAAGAGGAGAAAGAGAGGGAAGTCTGTCACCCACCCACCCGGAAGAAACTTTGCACCAACTGATGAAATTCTCCTCAGAGGCTTTGTCACCCTTGCTCCCATTGTTTTTACCTTCGTGTGTTATATTTTCCTTTCAACTTCCGTCCTAGCTTTTCAATCTTTTCTTCCGTCTTGGGGAAACCATTTTCTGTCAAATGCGTAAAATGCGTCGATACAAATCAGAATGTTTTCCGATGACAAATCTCCTCAACGTTTATGGCAAAATCCTGTTGTTTTCAAACCGCAGACTTCTTTGTCTTCCTCTTCTTATTTATTACTCTCAACACTGATGCCTTTTTTTTTCTTTCCTTTTTTTTTTTATCACCACCAGCATAAATACAAGATTGTGAGTCCTATGACAACTCTGACTGCTCGATATCCGGACGGAACTTGTACAAACAAGGGAAACAACTCCGTACCGGAAGGATATTCTGAACGATAAAAAGACAATGCTATCTTCCGATGTCTATTGCTGGAGGTACCTCCACATTTATTGACACCACCTGTCGGCTGATACACAACGCTCGTAAAACTCTCCTAAGGTCTTATTTATGAACGGACTACAATACTGTCTATGTCAATGGTTATTCTGACATAGGTAAACATTATTATGGACGTTCGAAGAGCAGTTTTTGTTTATCAATATGACGTTTACCTTTCAGGTTTATCAGTGATTCCCAACGTGAATGCTACCACCCACAAAGGCGCTGGAAGACTCAAAGGTGGTGCTGGCAGGCGAAGGGCGGTAGGGGGCGTTTAGGCAAGGAGTGGTGAAGGATCAGGGGCAAAAATACAAATCGATACCTCCAACTCATAATGTCGTATGTCTAATAAGCTGATTTTATCTGATTAGTCTCATCATAGCAGACCTCTCCCTCATATTAATCATTTTTTTTAATAATCATTGATAAAGTACTTTTATATACTTTTGTACTATCGTATTTTTAGTTATTTGATAAACTCTCAAATCTTTGAGGAGTAATCAAAATTTTCAAAATATCATTTCTGACCGATTTACGGGGGAGCTGATAAAATATATGCCGTTTTAGGGTTAATAGTTCGAAAAAGTCTGGGGACACTCTGGAGTAGATTATAAGGATCGATGGAAAATTAATTTCCGGTATTTTCAGTTTTTCAGTGTGACGTTTATATTTCAGATAGATCAATAGATAATGTTAACTTTGGTAGCAATCCTTCATTAATACATGTTTGATTAAAAGCCATGGCCAATTTTAGTTTTAATATTTTATACAACCCTTTCTGCTCCTATGCAAGTAAACGTTGGTCAGTAGAATGAGTATGCATACATATGATTTTAGAAATGCTTTTAGTATATACAAGCTTGGCTGCGCTGGGGCAAAACTCCCTTGCTTCATTAAAATCTAAAAAGTAAACAAAACAAAATTCATTTCTCAATACAATATAATTCCAAAACTATGTGTCTCATTTCAACTCCTCTATTAGTAATTAAAGGAAATAACAAACATTAGCAAATCCAGTTGACCTCAGTTAAAAGAGTGAATTCGTCATCAGTTTTAGCATACATGACGTCACTGGTTTATGTTGAGATCGTTGTCATTGTTCGGAAAAAAACTCAAATAGAAGGAGTTTGACGATACATTATTGATATGAGATATTACTATAAATAGCGTAAATGATTTTTTTTAAATTCCCAGTGAATGCACATAAAATATTTTTTTTCTAATTCACCTGTACATGTACCCGGTCTTAACGGAGTCAGTTCAGTACTAAGCTAAGAGCACATTTACGATCGCTCGCCGATTGGATTTTGTCAGATCGTCGATTCTTTTAGTCCAATCAACAATAAATATATCGGCGATCAAATATCGGCATGAAAGTTGCTGATTCAATTATTCAATCGTAACGATATGAATGATACTATTTTCTTCGATCGAATCCGATGCCGTAGCCAATCGAAACGGGAGAAAGAATTTTATGTCTCTCTCTTTGCAACAATACTTTTTTTTATAAATTGATGGCCGATTTGTAACATCACGAAACATTTTGGATAATCAATAGAGGTGTTTTCTTACTTTTACATTATTTTCAGGAAAATTCATTGATATAAAACTGTGATATATTGATGATGTCGGATAAGGAAATTGCTAATAAATAGTTGTGTATTTAAATGAATAATTGTTTGCTTTCTGGTTTTATCATAGATTGATTGTGCGTTTAGAATGTCTAGAATATATTTTGACGAATGAGTACGCAGGAAGAAAAATATCTTGTTGGTTTATTAAAAAAATGCTCTTTACGAGGGGAAAGATGAGGTATTTGAAAGTACTGAATAATACATGCGAAAAGGTTTTTCCAGTTTATCTTCGAATATTTGACTTTCCTGACCACTTTTTTGTAAGATTAAGTAGAAGCTTTTGAAGTAATTATCATTGTTTGGAATAAATTGAATTGAATTAAATGGCGATTAAATTATTACCATCTTTTTATTCATTTTTATTTGAGCTATTATGGTCATGAGACGTCAGAGTTTTCTACTGCGATTGTGTGTTGAGTCACTATGGCATGAGTATTGAACGTCTCGATCAGCGATTAGAAATACGGAGGCAATACGCAAAACTGACCCAAGTTCAACAAACAGTTTAGTCGGCAATAATTTGGTCGGATCTTAGTGTGACTTGACAGTGGTTCTTAACTGGGTTCTTAACTGGGTCGGGGGCATGAATAATTTCAAGAGGGGGTGTGAGCTAACAGGGAAAATGTTAGAATTTTCTAATTTGGAGGATGGGGGTTCTCTTTAAAAGTGTTTGCATGATATCGTGATATAAAAATTTTATTGAATCTCCCTCATATTTGCAGTAATCATTTCAAACTAATCGTTTTTCTGAAGATGAGGGTGGAAGAAAACTCCCGAACTATGGAGGTGGAAAAGTTGAGAACTATTGGTCTAATGTAAATATTAGATATGAAAGAGAATAAGTTTTAATGTCCTTCAGATTAAAAATGACGTCCAACCTTGTTATTTCAAGAGGAACCATTGTCTCTCCACTCTGTCAAGCTATAACTTTGAGTGCTGTCTGAATATATTTGTTCGACTGCACAAGCTTTGGCTAAAGGACACATTCAACACCCAGTAGAGATCAAACCTACTGTTAGTAGACTGAGAGATAATTCGTTAACCACTATATCATCATCATCATCATCCTCATCATCATCATCAGTCTTTTAACGTCCGTTGTTGGACATAGACCTTCCCCAGGATTCGCCACACTTCTCTATCATGGGCGTCGCAGAGCCAGTACTTTCTGAACTTGTCTAGCTCGTCTCTCCATCTAATATTCTGCCGGCCTCGGTTGCACATGTGATCTTGGGGGATCCATGTCGTGAGGCACGATGTCCATCGGTTGTCCGCCATTCGTGCAACATGGCCAGCCCACTGCCATTTGAGTTTTTTTAATGGATTCTATGATGTCCCTGACTCGTGTCTTTTCCCAGATATTCTGTGCTGTCTTGTGGTCTCTTCATGTGAGGCCCATCATGATTTTCTCATGTGCACGTTGCATAGTTCTCAATTTGCAGGTTTGTCTCTTGGTTAGGTTCCATGTTTCAGCTCCATAAGTGACTATTGGGAGGATGCATTGGTTATACACTCTTCTCTGTAGGATTAATGGGATCTTCTTATTTTTTAAGGTTGAGCTAGCTCTACCAAAGGCTGGCCTCCCTAGTGTGATTCTTCGCTTGATTTCTTCTTCTTGATGCAACAGCTTAAATCCTAAACTATTAATGAGAAGAAGAAAGTAAAATACAGGTATTCCCGCTTTTCGAAAATTCGATTTACACCATTTCGATTTTAAAGTCTTACACCAGTAAACAATTCCCTTCATATCTATGAAAATATTCTTGAGTGTTCCCAGACCCAAAAGAACTTTCTTCTACCTGCCAGCATCGATTTCGAAGGTCGAGGGTCGTCACCAGTGGCTGTTGTGGAAGCTCAAAATACAACAGTACGCTTAATTTTCCTATTATACAGGTTTTTTTTTGTTTGATTTTTGTGGGGCACCCAAATCAATCTGCAAACCTACCCTAAATCTACGTGTCTTCCCAAAATCAAATTAACACTTTTCTGCAATCATTGCAGCACAGTTAATCGTAGCGAGAATCTAACACAAGCTTATTTGGGGATCTGGAAACTCTCAACTTTTTTCCCATATAAATCAATGGTAATTGATAATTGACTTCACGCCATTCCGGTTTACGAAAGGTTTCATTGGAATGCTCTGCTTTCAGATTGCGGGAAAACTTGTTTTGGAAAGGATGAAAGTGTATTCATAGGAAGGTTCATCTTGTTTTCCTTATCATAAGCTAAGATGATTCTGAAAAAATGGAATAGTCCATTCATGTTTGAGATGGAGGGGGTGAAATTCTCAGCTGAGTATAGTGTAAGGTATTGCCAAGAATATCCCAAAAAGACAAACGGAGTTTGTTTTTTTTTTTTACCCGTCGTCCAAATTAAAACGTCGGAGTGGGTAATGCAATAATAAGAAGTTTCAAATCAGCTTTAATGCCACGCATATCTAAGAGAAAATAAAAAGTGAGTTCTACTTCTTTTTCCATAAATTGTCTTTTCTTTTTAAAGAATACACATAAAAAGACTAGTTTGTTTGTTTTTCACTAATTTGCATTCATTAAAAAAAAGAAAAGTTATATGTATTCATTACGGTTTCATACCGTGATTAGTAATTCATATTTTCAACGAACAAAAAAAAACTTGACAATGTCATTGTTTTTTCAGTATGTAATGCAGTTTTATTTTGCCGAAATGTTTACAGAATAGCAGAAACCTTAGGAATGTTGAAGTTCTGGCAAATATGTAGTTTTCAACCGTCTTTGTTGAAACCCAAGTGAAGAAAATCGATTAAATAAAACGTCTAGATGGTGTAGTGTCAAAATCCGTTTCATTCAAATGATCCAATTTCAACCACGTTTGCTCAAATGTTAGTCATTCTGTAGTGACGCATGTAAAATTCACATTTCTGGGAGTCGAATTGTTTTTCTTCAGTACTCCACTAGTCATAAAACGGTTGAATCTCAGACGGCATCGGCTAAAAAAAGTGCAGTTTATTTTAGAAAGTTTTTTTTATTCTTCGTATCGCTGCTGTATTAGAGTAATGTCCAGCGCTACCATCATGTCTTCTGGTGACTATCACGCGCGTGTTGAACATCATCAGCTGTGGAACTGATTTTTCTTTTTTGGAAAAAAAAAATGCGTTTGTATTTTTTATTTTTTTTGCAAAAAGAATTTTGATTTTTTTTTTTGCTTACTCTGCATAAACTTACATTTACATTCTGTCAATACAAGTTTGTCCCTCTCCCTAACTTTGATCCTATTTGCCAACTCTAAACGAATTGACAATTTTATTTATTCTATTTTTTTTTTTTTTGAAAAAAAAATGATCAGTTCTTTTTTTCAAGCCTTGATGATCTCTCCAAAGATTCTTTTTCAATATCCATATCTTCGATCTTCCCCAGACTAATATGCAAAAAAACGCAAGTTTGTTCAGAAAAGAAAAAAAGATTCAAAACAAGACCATTGGCCAAAAATCAGGAACATGACATTCAACGCGCGCGTTATAGTCAACTGGGTCCATGAGAGAGACGGTGGCCTTTACGCTAATGCAATACAGCGGTAAGTAGTAAAAAACCCTTTCGTTCCATAAATTAAACTATTTGTTTTTAGTTAAAGCCGCTAAGATTCTGCCGTTTTATGACTGGTGAAGTACTCGAATTATCAACCCTCGAAAATTCCTAGTTTAGGTGCGTCACAGAAATGCAATACTACCAGGGTTATTATACATTGAAGCAGTATAAGCTCTCCATGGATGGTGTAAAACTATTTTTAACACAATGCAATCTACTACGAAAGTTTTGTACATCTAGAACTCCGTTCCAGACAAATCTCTGAATTTCAAGGGCGAAACTGCTATTATGATCATGACTGATTCGTTGCTTTCATTTGTTCCGTAATGGATTTGTATAACCTTAATCCCACACTTAACCTATCTCCGACTTGTATCCTTTGTAGTTGGATTTAATGAAATAGTTTTCAATTCTTCAATCTTTTTTTATCATTTGTTCCCTAATTGACCTATTATTTGTAGTTGAATATACTGAAATGCATGTCTTTAACGTTGTAAAGTACAGTTTACGTTGCTTCAATGTGTAAATCACCTTCCAAAGTTCTTATTCATTGCTTGACTTAAAATTCACCTAATATTTCTCTTGAGCAAAATTAGAACTGTTTTCAGTTCCTACTTGTACAACGATGTTTTCCTACTCCTCTTTCTCATAGTAACGATGCAAATTTTCGATATTCATAAATTCGTCTGTCTTAGCAACTCAGTGCTCGCTTCTTTGAAATTTTAGATTCATCCTACAAAGTATGAAATTCCATTTCTTAAACACTTACTCACTTTATTAATCGTAATTGTAGCTTTTGGTATTCCTAGAGATTCTGACAATTGACAAAAACATTTTTGTTAAATGCTTTTAATTTTTTTCAACTAGCAATTTTTCATTTACTGTCAAATATTTCTTTTCTTTCAGTTCTCCTCGAAGAGAGCTTATCTTTTAAAAATTCAAATTTTTGGTGATTTCAATCCATTATACTTTACAACCATTTATAAAAATGTTTTTAGAAAAAAAAAATTAAGTTTTTGTGAGGTGATTCTATTTAGAATATAACTTATAATTTTTAGACATTTAACAGAAATTCCTCGAAACTTGATTACTCTTTTTTTTAAGAAAGTGCTCCAGCTTATTCGAATTGGGAATTTTCTTAAGGAATTTATTCGATTAATAATAATTCAAGCTTTTGATACGGGGGGGGGGGGGATTCATTCAATATTTAAGTTCCTGTGCGCTTTTCTGAAGTTGTTGAAGATAATTAATATCTCCAGGGATTTATTTACCAAATATGAAAACATCAGTGAATGGAAAAAGTTAATCAAAATAGTAAAGGTAGAGTAGAAATACATAAAGAAAAAAAATTCCCGATATTTGGAATGGAAATGTTTTCTTTAAATTCGTCTTTCGATAAATAAGTATATAAAATCTTATCAAAATCGGGTGATAAGCTGATTTTTGCCAGATTTAAATTTGAGATTTCCAGTGAAAAATTCATCATCAGTCTTTTAACGTCCGTTGTTGGACATAGACCTTCCCCAGGATTCGCCACAATTCTCTCTCATGGGCATCGCAGAGCCAGTATTTCCTGAATCTTTCAAGTTCATCTCTCCATCTTGTGTTTAGTCGGCCTCGGTTTCTTATCTTAACATTACATTGAATCTGATTTATTTTATAAAATTCTTATTACTTATAGAAAAACT
>OY735200.1:83837328-84082328 GCA_963457665.1 Thysanoteuthis rhombus
AACCGGAAGATGACCAAGCAGTCTTTCTTTGAGTCAATTGATTCTCATACTTGTAAAATATTGCGATAGGGAAATATTCTGCAAGAATTATTTTCAATAATAATTGTTACAATTGTTTTCTGAAATATGTATCTATTTCTTTGTAAAAAAAAAAAAAAGCTATTACGGTAAGAATATAGTATTTTGATTTTAATTGAAATACCCCAGACATTTGTACAGTTCAAATTATTTTTTTTGCTTTTGCACTTCCGTATTTGACATCGACAATTTTTTATGGTTACGAGAGGACAAAACGAAATAATACCCTTTGGTGAAATCCCTTGCAAGTGGAAGAAGTGAAACTCTAAGAATTTCTATTCCTTTTAAGAAATCTAAGCCTCATATTGACCACTGATATTAGGTCTCAAAAGGGTCATTGAACAGTGCTAATGTTTCAGACTTATTTTGACAACTGATATGGTGGGTAGTAAGAGCCAAAATTAGATTTCATGCACACTAAAATATACTCCGTTCGTTTATACATCTCTTCAGCAAAAATATTGACATCCTGGTTGCAATGTTGAAACAGCCACTCATACAAGACAGATTGCAGGTCACTTGCTAGTGCAGTGAGTTAGATGTTCATTGAAAACTGCATTTTCCTTGCCTTGTGCCAAGCAAAGCTAAATTAAGAAAAACCTGATTGCTCAAACGATAAAACTAGTTGGATTTCATTCTGAGTTTCCAGATTTCTTCAATTCAAAACTTCAGAACTTTGGTCAAATTGTTCCTCAGTATTTTTGCAATCCTACTTATCTCAACATTAATAGTAGGGCTCGGTGAACCACGGGCTACGGGCAAAATCCGCCCACTCGTCCCATTTATCCGACCCACCGACTTCATTGAATCGTTGACGTTACATACAAAATGCTCAATTATTTAGCCAGGGGCGGAATAAATAAAATTGATTTGAAAAACGGGGTAAGAACATGTTTTCAGTGACCTGAAAACTTTTAACACTGTAATCCTTTGAGCAATTGATGTAAGAAAATTGAGCCAAAATTAAGCAATATTTTGTCCCCTCACTCCAATAAAAAATGAATAGTTCGAATTGATAGATAGTACATGGCAATTAATGGAGGCATAAACTCCTACAATGGAAAAAACATTAAAGTAATTAAAAAGAAAGTCTGTTTTCATTGCCTTATGTGATTGTTTTCCTTTGGATTCTCTTCTGTCCAGAATAGATGAAATATTTCTATCACCTGTCCCCCATCCCTGCACCAGGCTTGCTGACCCCTGTGAAAGAGCAACAGATACATCGTCAAGATGGCTGCTGGTATAAATGTTTACAGCAATGCATCTATATCATACACACATTGTCCTGAGTAGTGTTATATATATATATAATTTGTGGATATGTTTGGTTGTCCAATCATCGATGGACTCTTCTGAGGCTGATTAGGTCAACTCTTTAAGCGCATGCACAAGAATAGTGGTGTGTTTGGGACTGGAGTGCTAGGCACACTTTCAATAATGAACCCTTTCGACGTCTCTGGAACTGGTGATACGCTCCCTTTGGTAATTTCAAAAGGATTTAGAGGCTACATATTGTTTCGCACCATTGGGCTCTCTCCTCAGCATTAAAACTCGGCCTTTTATGGGGATGTGATAGTGGTTGACGAATCACCGTGGAACAGCAAGCCCTTGGTTCAATCCAGATACTTTAAAAATGGTGCTCAGTGCCTCTCAGCTGAACATTCAGCGTAAAGAGTGTCTGGAGAGAAATGGGCTCCCCAGGACGCATCTGTGAAAACAAGGAACCCCTCACAACACTGTACAGGAGAACCCTTGAGTTTATTGGACTATGGTGGTGTTGTCCTTGGCGTAGTCCTTATTGCGTTTCTTGGAACGTTCTGTTTTCCTGCGCTAGGATCCCATAGAGGATATGATGTTGCATACGTGAACTGTCCCTGGGCTGCTCCGTTGGAGCTGGACTTTCAAGATAACCTTCACATTGTAGAGATCGGTTCTATCCAAGACTTTGAAAGGAGACTTGGCCCCATTGAAAGAGTAACACCTGAGTCACCACCTAAGATATAACGACCAAATCGCGTTGCACACACCGGTTATCGCACGATCACCGAAGTTAGGCAACGTCAATCTGCGTCAGTACCTTGATGGGGAAAACCAGATGCTGCAAGCAGCGGGGATGATGAACATGAACCCCCTCGCCCCCCTGTGGTGATCCGTCAATCCTCCTTTGAGGAGAGCAACCTCTACATTACTCAATTACGCAACTCCATTCATACACTTCCGTACCCTCTGTCTGGCAACGAGGGACAAGAAATGGATGAATCCAGTCAAGATGGCCGATGTTATGAATGTGTATAACTCAAGACAATCCGTAGAAGTAAAACGCAGACAGATTTCCGAACAGAAATTCTTTATTCCAACTCTCACAAACTGTACAACTTTTGATAATGTTGCATACATTTAGCACAAAATATTGCACTGCCGTCTCGCTTCCCTAAATCTGTAAGAAAGGAAAGAAATGAGAGGAGGAGTGTGAGGAAAGGAAAGAAAAAAGAGGGGAATAAAGATGGGGGAGAGAAACTTCATTGAGAGAAAGAACTGAAAAGATTTAGATGTAGTAGTTGGGAATAGAACAATTGAGAATAGATCGTGACGTGGGAAGCTTATTGCTGTGGTAACAGCTAGGGAAGGTCAGGAGAACATGAGGGGCATGAAAGGAAGCTTTTTGATGTCCTTGCCGAAAAAAAAAACAAAAAAACAAATAAGGTATAGCGGCAAGCATAGGAAAGATGCGATAATATTCAGATAGATGTGAAAGGAAAAGACAAACATTAGTATAGAGAAAGAGTGTTATTTTCAATGCTGTAAAGGATATGAGCGATTCTATTTTACGTGGATAAAATAAAAGCGATACGGTTTACAGGAATTATGTCCCTTGCTTTAAAAGCGAGCTCTCCTGTCAGGGGTCCGTGTGTTCGTGTGACACAAGGAATGATCTATTTTGGTGAACATCTACACTAGCGTGTATCTCAGTGTTTTATTGCAGTTGCGTGTGTATGGTAGGGGTCTAAAAAGGAACAAAATAAAAATATTACTACTTTTTTTTTTGTTTCGATAAAGAATTTCTAAACAGCAATTTCTTGCGTCTTGACGCAACCAAACATATCTAGATTTAAAGTAAACGACCGTCAAAGCAGAAGGGAGATAATTCTTGGAAGCCGTAGTTCCTTATATGTTATGTGCGTAAAACAGGAAATTACCAGGAAATGTTAAAGCTGTATTTGTTACAAGGAGGACAAACGAGTGAAAAGAGACCCAAAGAACAAAAAAATATGGTTCTTTTTATGCTACAATGGAGAGGTCTATCCTTACGATGAATTTACGAAGGGAAGACGCAAAAGAGTGTACGAAGATGGGTTAGGATTTGTTTTTTGAACCTCACAGTTCTCCCACAAGATCTTTTTTCTTTTTTAATTCTAGGTGCTTTTAATCCATTAGACTCTAAAACTACCCGGAAATTTGTTAGTTATAGGAAAAAAAATTGGGTTTCACGTGGGGTGTCCTATTTACCATGTAACTATAAAGATAAAGAGGCAACTTACTTTCCATCATTTACACGGAAATACAGCTTGCATGAATCATCTACTTCCGGTTACTTTCTTCAATTCAATTAACCCTAACCCCAACTCCAACCATAAAAGCACCTAAAATTAAATTTTTAAGTTTCATCCGGGAAAACTACGAGGTTAAAAAAAAACGAATCTTAACAGAAAGATGAGGAAAGATATTTGGGTTCACAGCTTGAGAAAAGAGTTTCCTGGGTATCTGTGAAGGGAAAGCGTTGAGAACACGAGGAAGAAGGGGTCTCGTAGATGTCTCGAGAAGAGAGAAAGAGGAAAGGTAGGAAGGGTCTTCCCTAATGCTACATTTGCGAAGACAGGAGAAGGTAAAGGAACAGTGGAAAAGGGTTTTACCTGCTGGACGTGCTAAACCAAGAGAAATCTCTCTATAATCCTATAATGGGAGTTGTTATATATAAATGGCTTTCATCCAGCCATTGTGAGAATCATATTGAACAATGAGGACAGAAAAGCGAGCCAGTTTTTGTTCTTCGAATTTCCCACTCCACAAACTCTACCGAGTGCAGTAAGTACATAGTTCTAATGAAATTTGATCCCATATCCTTACTATGTACTCACTTGAGTTATATAACACATAGATAAGATTGGCAAAACTCTAAAATGAACTGGGGTTTATTCAAATCCCAATTTTCTGCAACCTGACCCGAATCGTTCAGGCGGAATTTACCCCCAAAATGCCCGTGGCACCTCTTTAATTACCGCAGACATCAAGAAATATGTTTGTGCTTTGGGGAGGTACAGTCTGTAGGACGGATCCCCAGTGCCAAGAAAATATTGTTGCTATTATTATGATTGTTGTTTTGGTCCTCACCAGTGACTGAAGTCTGATTCCAGTGATCTCTGATATCAAAGAATCCAAATATGTACAGAATTATACAAATGGTTGAACATCTGATTACTATTTCGAAGCCCATTCATTATTCGTGATTTTAGCTGCTGAAGTATTGTGAATTTTTCAAACATAAGGTATGCCAATGTTAGAGTATTTATTGGCTCTGGTTTGAAATGAGAACTTATTTTGATCATCCTTGACCCAACATACATAATCCTATGACGGTATTCTATCAGCATACAGAGACTCCAAAATATATAATTTCATTAAAAGAAAGATCAAACAGCATATTCATCGGAAATTAAACGCCTGTCTTATCTCAGATTGCACACCATGGGTTCGTATGCACTATTTTCATCATACCTTGACGTAGTCGTGGTATGCAATCTGATACAGAACAAAACACAAGCTTTTAATTTCAAGATCGTCTGTTTCTGATGGATATGTTGTCCAATAATACTTTTTAATGAAAGAAAAACGTTATACTGAGTGACCCTCCCTAAAAAAAACGTCAAGGATTTGGTGGATTATAGTTGCTAAAATATATCTTAAATGTTTCCATAAATGTGTTCGTAGTAATTCACCGATAAATACCTCATTAAGCAATGGAATCGTCGAGATCTCAGCAAGGAACCATTCAAGTTATATTTTAGCGACCAGAGTCCATCAAAGCCTTAGTGTTAATGTTTTATGGGCGTCACCTTTTGTAGCCTTTGTGCACTGGTTAAACACCGACATAAGTTTATATACGTAGCGTGAAGGATTACCCCTTTTTTTAATCCTGGAAATAAGCTCATACGAGCAGGCCTTGCCACTATGCCTACAAAATCGAACCTATAATCAAGTATTCAATAGTCCAAGGTCAAAATCATGTACCCTTTATCGAATTCTACGACGAATGAAATTTGCATGCAAGTGTTTATAGATAGTTGCTATTATTAATAATGATAAAGCCACGAGATGGACTATCACGAAATAACAGAACTAGGGAACTTGGAAGGAGTCGAAATAAACTCGTGCAGGGTCATTTTGTTCTAGATAAGTTATTATGGTGTTGTGTCTAATCCCAAGAAACGACCAAATGAAGTACGATATTCGATATGAGCGAGACTCTAAGAGCTACTTCAGACAATTGGTTTTTCATCGGTGGCTACTTGACAGGTCCTATAAATAGAGCCATCTTAAGAATATTTGAGGTCCCAAACAAAGCAATGTACTGGGGTCCCTGAATCACCCCTTGCCTCTAACACACTGAAATTAAGTTTTTACTTTTCAAATTTGAATTTCGAAACCCCAAAAATCGCTGGACCTCCGGGCAACTGCCCAGTGCACCCATGCGGTAAGACGGTCCTGCTAGAAATCTAATACAAAGCAATACAGCTCGGGAAGATTATAAAAGGCCAACTTAGGGAAGGCCTAACTGTAACATTGAACATACAAAGCTTTGTCTTCACTCCGACAAATAGCACCGTCGGTTAAAACACTTAATCATAGCAGTTGCCGTAAGTAAGAATGATGAAGTGAGTGACAGGAGAAACTTGTGAGGTGGGAAGCCAGGATAGTGAAGGCTGATGCCGTAGCCAACGTAAGGGCACTAAATTCAATCATCCAAGATACTACTAGGAGATTATAAGCACTATTCAAAATTATGAGTTTATTTTTCATATAACTACTATAGCTGATAACAAAATCTAATATGATCAATCGCCAGAGATTGAGATGGCTCTTACCTACCTTACAGCACGCAATGTTACAATGCTGTCACACAAATAACAAATGTGTCAAAACAGGCCCAGGCAGAGGGGATCAGGTGGGCCAGTAGGGATGGGCCTGCGATTTTGAGGGGGGGCTATTCCAGAGGCATACACCATATAAACATGTACCTATAAATACCCATACGTAAATCACATGTATTTAGCATTGATCACAAAAAGTATATGAATGTGGAGATTGAAATGGGGTACCTACACATTCTATCTGTCCTGGGCCAGCTTTGCCCGGCCCTGAGCAAAAATGTCTATTGATGGGCCTTGGCTGATTATGCATAGCTAATTTATGCCTAATGATTAACATCCAGCTAGTGTAGAGAGTCAATGGGGGAATCCACTGAGGAAGAGGATATGATTTGATGAAAAAAATTCAAATTAGTGGCCAATTATGACAATTGGTCATAGTTTGGAGACAATGAAAAAGATGGGGGAAAAATTGGATGCGAGGAAAAAAGAAGAACAAGTCGAGAAGGAAATAAAAACAGGTTGCTAGGAAGAATAAATATGTGGTCAATGGAAGAAAGAAATAGAGGATATAAGCAAAAGACGGGGGGGAGAAAGAGGGGATGGGGGGAAGGTTGAATAAAGAAAGATGGGTTTTATTCGTTTTTTAATCTTGCAGTACTTCGAGAAAAAAATTAATTCTATTTTAGGCGTTTTCAATCCATTACACCAGCCATTCTCAATATTTTGGGACCACGGCCCCTCAGTAACAGGGCTTTCAACACAAACAGATAGAAATTCAATATTTCTTTCTGTCTTTTACGCTTTCAAATGTGCGAGGGTTCAAACGGAGGCATATGGTCTTCGTTGAGAATGGCTGTGTTAGACTCTGCAACTATCTGGAAATTTTCGTTTCTAGAAGAAAAACTTTTTCCAGGTTTTACGAAGGGGTTTCTATTAAGGATGTTACTAGAATTATAAAGTGAGAACATTCCGTCATTTTCACAGAGATACGGCTTCCGGTGAATTATCTCCCTATTAGTTTGAAAAAAAAAAGGCGCCAAAATAAAATAATTGTTGGTAGTCGCTGCGTGAAAGAGGCGGCAAGTAAGTTCTCACTATGAATTACTATTCCATTGTAAATAGAAATTCCCTCGCAAAAGTTTGAACATTATTCTCTAAAAACTATCAGATATCCAGATGGTTGTAGAGTCTAATGGATGGAAAGCATGTAAAATTGAAAGAATTTTTCTTATCTTTTGCAATGTTAAAAAAAACGAATCTCAACCATGAAGTTGAATAAAAAGAAAAATGTGTGTTCAAAGATGGCGTCGGGCAGCGGCTATGGCAGACACCCGGAAATGCGTTCATGCGCCTGCGCACACCTGTTTTCACAGCAATTTTATCAATATAATAATCCAAAAAATAAATATAATTTTATTTTTATTGCTTTATGAATATTTTGTCAAGCTACAAAGAGGAATAATCGGCGAAAATGAAATGGATGCCATGAGCAAAAAAAATGAAGCTCAAGTTTTTTTTTTTCGTTTTACGTAAAAATAAACAAAAATAAAATATCCACAATTTTTGATCTCAACAAAAAGTAGGGATGGGGAAAGTATCTTAAACACTCTGCAAAAATTTGAAATGAAACAGATTTTGAGCGTGGAGTATCACGGGAAATTTAAACATATTCATACATATATAAGTTAATGTGAATAAATCCGTATCTTTCGTATGAGATATATTGGACACAGGTCATGAGAAAATCTTTAAAGATGAATCGCTCCTAAAATATTTTTTTTTAATTATTCAATAAATATGATCAGTGAAATGACTAACATGGATCATTTTAACATCTCCTTGGTTTAGGGGGTGGGGTTAATCGCAAAAACTTAAAGGGAACCCATGATTGACCAATCTATATATTCATAAGAATAAACAATATCTTTATCAATAAAATAAAGCATCACCTTAGACTGCTTTAGGGAGTACGATATTTAATTGCCAAAACTTTAGGGAGGGGTGATGTTCAAATAGCCACTCCGGTGGGGGTGTTAAAGTGATCCACTTCTTTAAAAAGAAATGCCACACATAGTGCCCTGCCTTGAAATTAACTTTGGTTGATCCAAGCGTAAAATGAACATTTTTCTGATAAGTGTTTCTTTTACCAAATAACCTCTTACAAACGTTGCACTTCTGAATAGCAATTGATAAACCAGACCAGAAAGAGAGCCCAGACCCCAAAATTGATTCTAGTCAGTTCAGTTTTCGTTGACTGAAATTATTCATGCCGCTATAGTATAGAAGGTATACATAGACGCCTAAATCACGTTGCCAATCTATAGGATTACCAAATTTTGATCGTGGCATCCTTATTTTGATCAGATTAGATTTTGATTAAATCAAAACTACGAATTAATTTCTGTAAATAAAAAAGAACTCTGTCGAAATAAACCATAGCACATGACGTGTGACGTCTTATGCGAAGACGGATGAAATTTTGCGCCTCTGATTAGAATCAATCATGGGGCCCGGATTCTTCGTTTGGTCCAATGAACCTGTCCATGTCTTCTATACTATGAAAACTTCTGTATGTTGATAGAATGTGCGTTTCACAGTTCATTACGAAACGGGCCAAAAAAGGTTTTGATATTTGGACAGCAGTTAGCTTTTGGGAACCCGGTAGTTAGGTATAATTAAAAATTTAGATAGGAACAGTCGATTGAAATTAGCCTGTTTTGATGATGACGAAGATACAGTTACCGTTGATAGATTTGTACATATCTTTACTGTGAATTTACACGTTTATTTTAAGCAACATAAAAATATTTCACTCTGATCTTGAGTCAAAGAGAAAAGCAAATGGAATTTTGTTGCACTCGGACCATACCTAAAGAAAAACTAATTGGTCTTTGATTTGTAGAAATATTTATAAAACTGTAAAGAAAAAAATGAAAGAATAGAAATTTTGTAAGCGTCATAATTACTTGTGTATAATGGGAGAGAAAATCGGCATTTCGTTCAAATTGTACAGAGAAATTGATTTGTATTGAACAACCGCAGCCATCAAAGATGGCAAAGGGTTCAATCCTTTTTTTTCCTCTAATGTACGTGTGTTTATTTGCATGTGCCTTTGTTGTTCAATCGCTCCTACCCATACCGTTTTGTCTACAGACTGGAAAATTAGCATCAGTACCCCACCAGACCCCTTCGAAAAAGTTTTTTTCCTGGGTGGGGGGGGGGAAAGCTTTTCTGGCCATTTTGGAGTCCTCGTATTGATGGATTTATTAATTCATATGTATATTCTCTAGAATCTAGATATTTCTAGATGTTTTTTTACTGTATTTGGAATGTTTTCCAGTAGAAAACGCCAGTGATATCCTTATTTATTCTGACCATACTTATTCTTCAATGGAATTCTTCCCCAAGACTCCAGATTCTAATATCACGGTTGTTCAATTACTGACTGTGATGGCAAGTTTTTTCTTATTCTTTTCAAAACAATTTCTTAAGGAACTTTGAGCAAAAAAAAAAAAAATGGAAAAGCATATAACTATTTCTCTCACAAAAACTTGACCCAAATTCAGTGATTTTCTCTCACGTTATACACGAGTAAATATGGTCAAGCTGATCGCTTGACATGAAGCCTTCGCTCCGATTTGAATTCTGATTTGTATGTGTCAAGTCAATTATGATAACAATCATAATAAGCCTGGTACCTATGATGGAACCTGAACACTCTACTTTTGATTCCTCTCTATTGGGTGAATAATAGAAATATTAATGTACTTTGGATTATAATAAGCAAATTAATTGAAACAAAAGACCAAGTAATCGTCATGTCGATAAGATTTAGAGAGTTTACTTAATATATGGATTGTACCCCTGAGGAAGGGAGAAGAAAGGATCGGCCAAAACACTAACGTATAACAAAAAAGATGAGAATAACTCGTGTACGAATTACAGAAGCCTCTTCAAATCTAAAAAATTGATGATTAGATTATGTTACTTTCCAAAGCACCATAAACACTTCTTTGACAGGAAGGAAGAGTTTGACATGAACAACTATCAATGTTGCTGACTGAATTAGTTACCTAATAGTGCTTACTAAAAATAGCCCCCTAAATACCTAAAATGGATACCTAAAATGGCTAAAATGTTTGAGCACTTCCGTGCTAATTCAGCCTTTTTTGCCAATGACAAGCGAAAAAAAAACTCGCTGAATCTAGTGCAAGATGAGCTAAATTGGCAACAATGGAAACGACGATCCAATTTTGCTTCTAGCCTTTCTTTATTTTTTTTTTCTATCAGACTTTCACACAAGAAAGAAGACCCAAATAGCTGAGTTTGCGGCGGGGTTTTGAGACCAAGTCATGTATATGTACATGCAATTTTGTATTATAAGATTAGTAATACTAACAGGAATAACTAAAGCCTGCATTTCCTGAAGGAATTGGAAGCGTTTACACTTCAGTGTAACCCTCACACTTAAATGAAAGCACAAAAATTACAAGCGAAAAATATTTCACAACCTTCACATGGGAAATAAACGAATACTTCGAAAACTACGAATGGCAAACAGTTTGTCTGTTTTAGCATAATATTTACATTGTAAAGAGAATGCCCCTCTAAAACCTTGAAAATTTTATTTCCTCCAAAACTCCTAGTACTATACACGGCGTTGATATCTCGAAAAGTGTAGGAGGAGAAGCGGTGTCAAAAACGGAATATTAAAAAAAAAAAATAAAGAACATTAGTGCGTTCGCAGTGCATACACAGTCTCACTCGTTATGGCTGTAATAATAATAATAATTTTTGGTTACTGATGACGACAATGGTAACAAGTGATTATGACTTAACAATAATCCAAATGAACAATATTATCAATGATAGTGGCTATAACAGTGAAAATGATGTTGTTTTTTAATATATAACTGCCATGATGATACAATAATTAATGATTATAAATTGATATCAATAAAAAGTGCCGTGCTAACGCAGTACACAGCCATGTCTATTGCCTCGAGGGTCGGATGAGCAGTGACAATGGACAAACCATTCCCAATATGAACGGTGTCCCTTCTTTGTTAGCAAATCAATTAAAACAGAGAATGAGTGGGTGTAGAGAAAATGAACAAGCCTGAAAGTCAGACCATAGATGCACTAGTTCAATCTTTTCTTTTTTTTAAAGACGTAGTAAACACGAGTTTTCTCCCTTGCACATTCAGACATCAAATCAATCGAAACGTTAAGTGGATAGGTGTCAAGGAAATTGAATTTTTTTCTCACTGTATATACTCGTGTATAGGTCGAGTTTTGATGACCAAATCTTTGCACAGAAATTGGCGGTCGACCTATACATGGTTAATAATTTTGTAAGGTTGAAATTCAAACATGTCAGGAAGGACTAGAAGTAACCATTGGCTTCAAACAAGTATACTGTAAATCAATAGTTTTGTGACCATGAATCAAGGGTCGACTTATACACGAGTATATACATTAGATAGACTGATACCGTATATACGCGTGTATGGGTCGAGTTTTTAGGACTAAATTTTTAGGTAAAACATTGGGGGTCGACCTATACATGATAAATAATTTTGTAAAAGAAAAAAAAGTTTAAGAATAATGAGATAGACTAAGAGCAACCCTTGGCTTCCAAAAAGCATACCATAAATTGATGATTTCGTGAACATAAATCAAGGATAGACCTATACTCTAGATCGACTTGTACATGGTTATAAGCGGTAATTAAATAGTGCTATCAATGTTGATGAATATTGACCAGGAGAATGACAATTCTTGATAATGAGGTTCAGATTAAACTATATTTGGAAAGGCTAAGGGATGACACGAACAAAAGTATCTGTTAGGAACAATACATTTATAACATGTATACCGAAACCACTGAAGCCAACCTTTATTCTATGCTTTACAGTAAAACAAGCCTGATAGTCAGACCATAGATGCACTACTTCAATCTCATATTTTCTTGTGTGAAGATCTAGCAAGAGACGTTACTCTTAAAAATGGACGAGTTCTCACCCTTGCACTTTGACATATATAGGAGGGAGAAAACGAGAGGTGGTGGGAGTTTTCCGGTACGTCAGCCTGTCAGCCAATGAACAATATCATGATAATGGCACTAATATTAGATGTGATTAGCGAGGTAAGAAGCTAACAAATCCTAGAACTGCAAAAACAAATCTTTATCTTGTTTTCTATGAAGAAAATATACTTGGAAATAACTATGAATAGATATTTACTAAGCTTGGTGTATTAGGGCAAAGGGGCGAAATGCAGAGATAATACAAGCCTAAAAGCCAGACCTCAAATGTGCTAGTCTGATTTCTTGGATTTCTATTCTGGAAGGCTGCCAAATGACCCCAGTCTGTCAGAGCATTTTGTCTGGCCAATTTGTCAGATCAAGAGGACATCTTTGTGTGAGTGAATATCTAGCAAGGGGCTTTATTCTAGAATAAAAAAAAAGAACCCTGTCAACACTAGTTTTCTCCCTTGTACTCCCACATACATACATTTTATATATATATATATATATATATATAAGGGGCATGAATCGAGGTGGTAAGAGTGGTTCAGTCTATTAGTGATAATCATCGGTACAAGAGATGGTCGTTAATCTAAAAACTTGGACATAAATATCTATTAAGCTTAGTTTATCCGGACATAGGGCTCAAAGGATGCTGTACCGGTCATGAAAATCATCCTCCGAAGTCCTGACTTGCGTGTATTTGGGAAATACCTAATTACCTTTACCTACCAAGTAGTAGCCCCCCCCCCCCCGATCAAGATGCTTATTTATTTACTAAACGAAGCTTAGCCTGACACAAAGCCAAGATAGTGGGGCGTCAGTAGAGGATCGAATTAACAAGACAAACTTACTAATCTTTTCTTGACAACATCGCCCTATTTATATATTTACCAAGTTCAGCTTAGTCTTGCACAGGGCCAAAGATAGGAAATAGTAGGAACATTGAAGCAACACAACCTACAAATGAAAACCCTATACTGTCAACAGCGCCTGCATTAATTCCTGACCTCTGACAATCCTTTTTTGTTTGTTTCTTTCATGATGTTAACAGAAAATGAAGGAAAAATGAAATTCATTGCATGAAAAGAATGATCGAAATGTTGGAAATAAGCTCAGATATCACCCGAATCTTTCTTTAGTTGCCAACAGAGGATCAAATTAAACAACTCGAATAGTGCTGGTTTGGTTTTCTCAGTCGAATTACCAAAGGAATATTGAAAAGACAGACAAAATGTATTTCACAGAGAAGATAGCTTTGCCCTACCTTTGTACTTTGGCGTTTGAGTGTTGTTATAAGAAAACCATTTAGGGTATTTATAAATCAACAATACCCGAATGACATAGCTTGCATGTGTCATTATGTCCTATCACCAATATAGCAAAGATGAGCCATTTTTTTCATACCCCGAAGGACAAGAAAAAACAGTGAGATCCCCGGCAACGTTAGGGTTTTTCATACAACTAAATAGAAATTCATTGATCCTTTACAAAAGATCAAATGTAGAATCTAAAACCTATTCGAGTTAGAAGCGCAATTTTTCATAATACATCGTGATCAAAATTTAATTTATTTCAATCGAAACAATTATTTTTTTATACTATTTCTCTACAATATTATTCTATCCAGTTTAAAGAGGTCTGAATTCTACCTTTCATTCCTGTTTTAGCTAAATTAAACTTTGATTACGGTGTAATATGACAATTTGCAATTTTGACATGAATCGACTTCAGGGCATGGATTCTACATATAACCCCAAAACGACATAAGTTAAAAACATGTTAACAATGTTGAAAAACAACTTATTCAGAAGAATACAAAACATTACAATGTCTCCTGCATCACACCTCTCTCACCCATCTTGGCCTTTGAGCGACCTATAGGGGCGTCTTATTCGTCTTCTGGTAAATATAGGTGATTATGGTCTGGGAGTTAACATATTTCTTCAGAACTTTCTTTAAAAAAAATGACCAAAGTATGTTTAAAATTTCTTGGCAGAACTAGGACAGAATTCACAAAATCGTGAGAAAAAAAACAAAAAAACAAACAGATTTCAAAGGGGACAGTGTTTGTTTTTTTTCTTTCGAAGCTACAAGATTGTTTACAATAAAATTCTGGAAAAAATGAATCATGCAGTAAGAAAAAGATTCGAAAAAACAAAATGGCATACCATAAATTGTCTTACTTGAATCTATAACCGATAATAAGATGACGAAGATACTGATTTTAGAAATAAAAGTTAGTCCAATGTCTTGCTGTATGTTCACTGTCCGTAACTACCTAAATGTTGAGCTAATTTTTTTCTTTTCTAAAGATAATAGTTCCATAACGAAATAAATTCATTCATTGTCTTAGAATTAATCTAACTTGGATCTATAATATCATAAAATAGACAAGCCTGTGGCTGGTTGTCCCGAAACCGAACGAAAGAATTGAATTTACGAATGATTTAAGGGAGATAACTCCAAGATTCTTGCCAAGTCGAAACGTAATTCTCTCCCATACTATCTTTTAATCTTAGTCAATCTCTTGGAGTTAGAAGTCAGTTACATTTTTCTTTCTTTAGGGAGAATACTGTGGTAGCTAACTTTCAGAAAAAATAGCTAGGTCAAAGGTTTGTTAATTGTAAGAAACCTGGCATATTTTGCGAGATGAGCTTATTGACTTTATTCTATTTTTAAATGGCTAAAATAGTTTTATGATTGTTATGTGTTTTCATGAATTATGAATATCATTCTTTCCCATCACACAACCAAAGAAAGAAAAACTGTTATTGGCAACAAATTAAATTTATTCCCTCTTTTCAACATCACCCTCTCCTCAATTTAGATGACTTCTCCGTCAGTCTCCTCCCTTTCTCTCTCGTACTTTTTCTCTCACACTTTCTCTCCTTCTTTTACCTACCCTAGGATTCTCTCTCTCCCTTTTTTGAACTACTCTCCTCCTTTTTTTCTTATCTTTTTAATCACCCTCCATCCCCCCCACCAAAGCTCTCTTTCTCTCTCATTTTTGCTCTCTCTCCTCCTGCTATTCCCTCAAATTCTCTCTACCACAATCTCTCCTTCTCTTTCCTTTTTTATTTGTTCGCTGCCCGACTGAGCTGTCTCTGGCTCATTCTAATCCTCTCTTCACCTTTCTTTTGCTCATCCACCCCTTTAAGCTTTTGGTCTCTCAAAAACCCTAAGGAACCCTCTCCCTCTTTCTCGTCCTTCTTTCAATCACCCCTCTTGACTGCTTTCTTAATATTTTGTTCAAACAATTGTGTATGTGTGTGTGTGTGTGTGCTGACTAAAGTATTTATTTTTCCTGGGAGTTTGTCCAATCCTATTTTAGCAGACTCTCTACTTGTAACAGAGTATGCACTTAATGAATACGGGAAAGTATGAACAAACATGAGTGAGTAACTAACCGAGATTCAATTAACAATCACAACTTGGGACAATTATTTCACAGACTTAGATGTACAAGTAAGTTTGTTTTTTAAGGGTTTTTTTTGTTGCTTTTTTTAACTTATTATTTAAATATTCTTGTATTGATAAACATACTTTGAAATTATCAATATGTCATGAAATAATTCTATTTAAATGCTTCTAAATATCATTCCTGCTTAGATAGAGTGATGATTAGCATATCTGTCTTACATGTAGGTCTCACAGTTCAATCTCCAGTATGAGCAAAGAGTATGAAAAACTCCTTATTGGGACAAATTTCCCTCTGCACTTGGCAGTTATTTTAGTACCCTCCAAGCTGTATGATTAGGCTGGAAACATCCCTTTAGTTAACTTGCATGTCATAAAAGCTTGCAAGAATCATGTCTTGGTCTTGGCCAAACGTACGACTCGCAAGGATCACTAAGTTGACACATGAAAACAGGAGACCGGCACTTAGTCACCTGCCTCCACACTAAATCACAACCTTTTTTATGACTAATCCAAATTTCCTTGATTTGTTTCACATATAAAATGTTATAAAAATATTTGCTATTATCATATTAACGGTAATATGAAAAAGATAATTCAAAATGATTAACTATTCATAAATTCCACAACCAATGAATCGGCAATATGGATAACAAGTATTGTTATTAAGTCTTAAATTATTATTAAAAATTTGAGGGTTATTTTAAAAGGGAATAATTACTGATTAAAGTTAATCTCACCTTTTTTTTTCTCTATTCCAATCCCAGAAGAGTTCCACCGTCAATTATTAATGATATTAAAGGGTTCATCATTTTATAAGTCAACAACATATTCTGAACATCCAACATATCTATTTTATATTATTTGAATTTGAACTCATTTGTGGATGTAAAAAATGCAGGCTCTTTGTGTTATTTATATATAAAAGCTTAATTTCATTGAGAACCTATTTATAAATATCAACTAAGTATTTAGTTAAAAATATTTAAGATATAATAATGTTTTCAAGTCCTATTAATAAGAAATATGATATACTTATATATATATATATATATATATATATGATTCAAAATGGAGGAAAAGCCAAGAAAGATAATCACATAACCCAAGAAAAAAACATTTGTCACAGACAAAAATGTATATATTTTTTTGTATCTTATCAACATTAAAAATAGTTTAGAAAAATATGCACACATTGTACTAGAATGAAGTATAATAATGGATAAGTTTTTCTCTTTTGTAAGCATACGAGTGGACATTTATAATGTAACTGAGGTACAATCTGATGAGTGAACGTGTGAGTGTGTGTGTCTATATATAATGTGCATTGTATATGTTAACATAGGAGATCACTGTCTGTGTACATTTGTGTGTGCATATAAGAAAATAAAGTGAGATATTCATGACTGCATTCATTCTCTTATATTCTTACAAATACATACAAGCAACTGCTGCAAAGCAGGGTTGAGAAATATAGTCTTGCAGGCCGTTAGTAGAGTTTAGTCCTCAGTGGGTGTCCCACTATTATGGCCTTATGCTAGTCCTAGTCTAGCATGAAATGTACATCTGAGAATATACATATATATAAATGTATGTATGTATTTTTGATAGTTTATCTGGATTAAATATTACTGAATCATGCATACACGATTATTTTTCACTAACACAACTCTGATTATAAAATAAGTTATAATCTACGAACAGGCTAGCATGTTGGTGGTCAATTTGAACATTTTTTAGGCACAATGTCCAAAAAACTTTAAACACAAACCATGTTGGTTACAGAGAGTTAAAATAAGCACACATATTTCTTATACACTCTAATAAGAAGAGAAATGGGTAAGTAATTCTGGACTACCTTTCAGTGAATATTATCAAGACCAGTTTTTCCATTGCTTATTTAGGATGACACAGAAACCCAATGGAAATTTGGAAGAAAGTAAGACACAAAATAGAACGGAACAATTGACAGACATTTGAATTTAAAACAAACAAAAAAAGACATTAAGAAATTATTTCATGATTTTCAAATATACTAGATGTCTGAAAAGATCTCCACTTTCTAAATCTATGCCCAAGAACCCCCCCCCCCAAATACTTCAATGTACTTTTATCTATTTATATAATTTGTAAGTAAATCAAAGAATTGGATTCAAGTATATCATAATAAAAATAATAGCATTAAATTTTGCTTCATTCTTTTTCTAAATTTCTAAGATATGGTTTTGTCACTATTCAAGGATTCATTTGAACTAACTTCTTTGTCGTCATATCTAGCACATTACATTTTAGTCCCCATTTTGAAATCAGAAGTCATGAAAAGCAAGAACCATAAGTTCAACTATGTGTTCACCGCATCTGACAGTTTTAGCTATAAATATCAAACCATAATTTAACATCTTGGGTCCTTTTCAGCAGGAAAAAATTCATCTCAATATTTTTTTTGTGTGTGTGTGGATGGTGTTGTACTTCAAAATTACTATTAGCTTTTAATGTGTACTAACAAAAGTCTCATAAATTTTACTTAAAGACAAGTTTTCACTAATCTCACTTGAACAAATAACATTTGCTCCATCTGTTGCAGTACAATTATGTGATTTACTTATGTTCATAGATTAAGTTTGCTTGACTTTCTGGTTTAGTTACCATATTTTTTAAAATTTGCTTTCCTTACATTTAAACTTACCCAGGAAATGATATAGGATATACTATCTAAACTGCAGAGATAAGTTTTTAATGAAAATTACAAAACAGCACAAACCTCCATTTAACAGAAGAACCATTTTAACAAATGGATTTCTAGTTCCATGACCAGTTTACACCCTGACAATTAAAAGTCAATTAAAAACATCACTAGAAGAAATTGATCCAATTAAAAGAACAGATGTCTTCTTAATGATGTCAAACATTCTATTCTGACATCATTATAGCTGGTTAAAAAACAATAAATCCGAAGAGATGGTTCTTTAATGATGTCACAAATTCTCCTCTTAACATTACAGTAGCTAATAAATACCCCCTTCCTTCCTCTATCATAAACAGAACCGACAGACTGACCAAAAAGTTTCTTATAGAGATGTGTTTGAAATCTAAAAACATCTTATGTTGTCTCTATTTTGATAGAAACCTTTCAACTTGAAAAAATGTCATCTCAAGTTTTAGTGCACAGATTTTTCCTTCCTTTACTATCTAAACAATCAGTGGATTAAGTCAAATCTCTATTATTACATTAGCATCTTTAATTTTTTAGCCATGAATCACAGAAAAGCAGTTTAGTTTTTGGACTTTTGTTATGCCATAACAATTCAGTTGTCACAATTTTTTCAATTTCTTTCTAGTTGCAATTGTCTTGTACAAATATTTTCTGTCACAGAGTTGAGGAACTGAGAAAAATGACACAGTCTATCATGATCATCATTCTCCTCTTCCACCTCTTCCAGTTACTTGTCAAAGTACTATATATTGCATGAGCCACTTTGGTTGGAAGGTATTTAGCAGCCAAAATAAATCAAAATTCAACTCTTAGATCTCTTACACAGCATCTCCTCACAAAATTCCTTTTGTACTGCAGAAAAATAAATGTCATCAGAAAGTGAATTCTTTCATTTACTCTACTACAAAAAAAAAAAAAATAAAGTCTCCACCCACTGGACATTCACAGTAATGATTAGAGAGCTAATTTAAGAGACACAAATTTACCTGTTTATTTTCTTTCTTTTGCTAAGGAATGAAGTGAAAAATACAACAGGGATTCCAACATTTGTTTGGGCATCCTGATCTCTTATCTTTGACGTCAACATGTTTCAGTAGATTATTTCTACGATTTTCTTCAAGTGTAATATGCAAAATCTGTGTGGAAAGATTATCTTTCTAATTGGTTTCAAGCAACAAGAAAAAAAAAATCATTCTAATTTTTTTTTTTTCTTCACATCTTACACCTGAAGAAGACCATGGAAAAAATCATCTGAAATGTTAACATCAAAGATGGGAAGAAGAGATTTGATTGTCCGATCAAAAGTTGGAACGTTAATGACTCTTCTCAAAGTTATATACAAAACTATAACAGGGATGTTGGTGAAATTGGGGAGGACGTGTGACTGGCTGGATCTTCTGTGGATAGACATGAAGAACGAGGGCTGAGCCCTGCTTTCATCTCCACAAAATTCAAGGGCCCAGGTATGGGAGACAGAAATAAAGAATATAAGACTGAAATACAAGGTTTGGTTGTTTAAAAAGATGGGGTTAGAAAGAATAGTATATTTTTAAAAATTTTCTTTTAAGGGTAATAAATTTCAATCTCTTAAAGATCCTGGAGAGGGTTAGAAATATATATATAATGGATTTTAGGTGTTTAACCACTCAAATTGTTTTGAAGAAGGATTTTAACATTATTATTTTCTTCACACAGTGGTTTTAAGAAATTGGAGTGAGAGGTTTTGAATGTATTAGGACAAACTAAACTGATTTTAATTTTCTGAATAAAGAAAATACCATATTTGATGGCATATAAAACCCCCCTTGCCTTTTTCCCCCCAAAATGGCTTAAAAGTTAAACATATCCTTCGTTGTTCAGCCCTATGTTGGACAGAACTAGGAGAGTTAAAAACACTAGGTGATAAACGAGAGGAATTCATGGGAATACTGTTTTCTCTCAATATTCCGTGCTGAAATGAGGAAAGGTCCTGATATGTCATCAAATTCTTGTTTCTTACCAAAAATGTAACAATTTTTATTTTTAGGAAATCAAAGACAGAGGACATGAAATGAATATATTTGAAAGTAAGTTAAATTCACTTACTCTTTTTCGTTTTTAGTTTTGTTTTGTTTTTTTTCTAGTATCTGGGGTGGAAAAGCTAGTAGTTAAATGCATTTATAATTAAGACAACCTTTCATTCTCAAATATTCAAAGACAACAATCACAACTCCATAAAAAGCCCCAAGGAACTTTGAACAAACTTTGTTTTCAGACCATTAGATTTCACCTTAGCTGTGATATTTCATCTAACCAAAACAAAAAAAATTGAAACATTATTTTTTGTTAGTTTGTTTGAAGATAACACTTATTTATTTAAACATTTTTCCTTCAGAAAATCCTATCTCTTCTTCCCACCTTTGATTTCGAATTTTAATAACTCTTCTCAAAATTTCAGACAAAAACATTCATTAATCTTTTCCACTCCAATCACCTCCAGGCCCATATTCTATCTTCTCATAGTGTATGCTACATATTGAACATATTAATTTAGCACACAAGTCTTTCAGATTATATCAGGCTCTAAATACTTACTCTTGTTTTGATAAATCATTCAAAGAGCTAAAAGGTCGAAAATTGTCTGGATTCATTGAGGAATTATTTAGCTTGTTTGCCTGATTTCCCATCTTGAGTCATCAAACACTAATCAAAATTATTGATTCAATTTTTGTGACATATTTTTGACTTTCATAACTCCTTTCCCTTTTGATGTTTCACTGCTTACAAAGTGCATAAAGAAGCTGAGGAGTCACTTTATATCCTGTGAGCAGAAATTATAGTATCTTACAGCAATAAGATTAAAAAATTATCTGTTGTCCATCTTCTCCCTCCCCACTCATCCTTGCAATGTAATGAACAAGGGTAAGAATGGAATAGGGTGCTTTTGTTTGAATTGGAGCATAAGGGATTCAACCTTTGCTACAACTGTCATTTATCATTACTCCCACATCACAATTCTGAAGCCTAAAAATTAAGTTATAGAAGTAGTAGACCACAAATATAGACAGATAGCAAAAGTAATCAATACTCAAAGATGAATTAATTTTATTTGTACATTATTAAAGTTAATATTGATATATTCGATTGGAAATAAATTACATGTCACAAAATATATAAATGCAAACAGTATCTCAATTGTCAACAAGATTGGAATTTCCACGGGTGAGGCTAGTTTTCATTAATAATTGTTAACTAGTTTGTCTTTTTTTTTTTCAAAATCTATTGCTGTATTTTATTATAAGGATCATGATATGGGATGTGCGTTCAAATCTGGTTGAAGGCAATGGCTTTATTTCCAATTCATGCTGCTTACTTTAATTGTTGTAGTCAAATATTAAGTCTTTTTATAATCAAAGTACAATGCTCCGTAATAGACCCAATAAAAGTAGAACTCCATCTAAATTTGGAAAAACCTACCACTAATTCGCTAAAGGCTATCATATTCTATAACACCGTACATGGTTCTTGTTCCTGGGAAATGGGTGTTATTTTCTGATTGCTTTTATGTAAAAAGTATTGAAATAGCTATTATTTCCTTCAAACTTAGCTTCTGTGACCAGATATATTATATTTATGAAATTGTTCTGCTTGCTTTATGATTAAAAATGTATGAATTTGCCTGTTGTCCAATTGAAAATAAGTAGATTTGTAATTATCACCCAGGAATAAGAAAAAAAAAACTGCACTGAGTAATCCATCAAATCCAAGTAGCTTACTGGTTTTGCTTTCATCATTTTCTTGTGGAGAAATGCTTTGAAAACTCTGAATTAAAGGGAAATAACCCTTGTTACAGTTATAGCTGATGTGACAGTTATTAGTATTTAATAAGCTCAGTTTGGTATGACGCAAGACCAAAGTGTAGAGGCTTAGGGAGATTGTGTTCTGCCAATCGTCCAAGTTAGGAATAATTTCCAAGTAAAACTAACATGTCTGCTTGTTTAGATATTCAGCATTCAAAAGCTTTTCTTTTAACAGAGACCAGTTGGAAACACACAATTACCTCAGACACAAACCATGCCTTGAAGCCATTAACATTCAAATTCATGAAAAGATTTTGGATTCAAATATCAAGGGAAATAACGTCTGATCAAAGTAATTTCCTGTCAAACTTTAGGTAATCTTAAGATTTTTTTTCTGTTTCACAAAATAGTTTTATAATGTTTATGCTATCAACAGAAGAATTCTGCTGTCAGTTACAAGTGATTACAGTGGTTTATGAATTTAAAAGTTAACTACTGATCTTTTGCTGGTCACTTTTATTGTGAGTAGAAGATACATCCCATTAAGCCAATATGGTGGACAAAGAATAAGCAATACTACCGTCTACAGACACTTTCAGTTAAAAACAGGATATTAACACCTTTAAGGTCAATGATTTTTCTCTGCTGATACATTTATGCTAAAAATAGAACAAAGGGGTTTCCCTAGGAGACTAAATAGTATCAATGCAAAGCAGGTATTCTTAACAAAATGACGACAAGGCGTAAATTTAAAAAATGGGTATGATACGTTATCAACAGTGTTTGGTGCTGAACGAGTTCAGTAGCAAAAACATAATTTTACGTCCTTTGGTACTGAACGGGTTGCAGTTATTGTTGGCAAGCTCAAAGTTACTCTAGCCTATAGACATGCCTGAAAATCAGACCATAGATGCACTAGTTAGAAAATCTACCAAGGGATATCTTTTTGAGAAAAAAACAAAATCCTGCAGTTAATATTTTCAGACATATATAGTTAGGAGGGGGAGGAAACACATGGTGGTAGGAGTGTTTTGGTATGTCAGTCAGTCAGTCAGCGATGGTACTAGGGATGCTAGTGCATCTAAAAATAAATACTGTATGGCAAGGGCTTTAGAAATTCACAGTCAGGACACAGCAAACAGAAACTAATCTTTTATTAAATAATAAATGATTAAAAACTGATTTGATTGAAACGTCTTCATAGCACATATAAATACATGTTCACTAGTCAGATACTACAAGATATGCTTAACTCTCCAATTTTCTCATGGGTTTAAATGTTATCAAAGGGAATAAATTATTGGTCGAAGTTACCTCCCTTGCACCTTTGGGTAAATTTCAGAATCTCTTTTTTATATTGTCGTAATAATCTCAACCAATTTTGTTTCCACGACATGAAAGTTCCACAGTCAATAAGCAATAGTATCAAGCGGTTTATGAAATTAACCCACATATGCCTATAAGCCTATATTTAGTCATACATTAGAAAAAATTTTTTAAAAATGCCACAGAAAATATACTTATGAAAGAAAGCGGATCAAATAATTTATGAATACTCCTAAGATGATAAGAAATATGCTTTCAGTTTGTTTTTTTTTAATAAATTTGTGTTACTATACTAACACACTTTCATTTAATCCAAATTTCTAATTATACCAAGATCGGTTGAAAAATTTGACTTCAGGCATGAAAGGGATAAGATTTAAAGCTAATCTGTCTATTGTTGGAAGTTCTATTTAATTGGCAGGTTTCAACAGTCTGGAATATCTTTTCTATCAAATATCTTTTCTTTTTTTTTTTTTTCTAAATACCACATTGGCTGGCATATAAGACGCACATTGAAATTTCAAAAAATAACTATCCAAATATTATACTATGTCCAATGCGGGTCTGTCTACCAAAACTCAAAATGGACAGATCCAGAGCTAAGATGAGTTGCAATGAGTGATAATCCCCTTATACCCTTGAAAACTATGCGTCTTATAGGTTGGCAAATATGGTAATTCACTGACCTTTCAGCTTAATCGTTAGTGTGTATGCAATTGTGGATACATAAGAATTGGTAGCTGTGAGACATAAAAATGCTCATTGCTTTACTTGAAAGAAAATTATACATAAATTCAGAAATATTGCACAAACAGGGGGGGAAAAAGTGAATTACAGGCACACAATCTCTTATCTGAAACTCCTGGGCAGGCATGGATCCCGGAAGGGGACGGGGAGGGGGGGCTAAACTCAGCCCCCCGCTCAAGCAAAGAACAATTGAAAAATTTTCTCTCTATATATCTAGATAGAGATAATTTATAAAGAAAAAAACTGAAATAGTCCAGAGTAATCATAAATGAACCTTTTCTAAAAGATAAAAATAATCAGACTATTTTATTGGAGGGGGGTGAAAACCCTCCCCCCCTCCACTCAAAATCCTGGATCCGCACCTACTTGGGACCAAATGATTTTCTCAATTTGGAATTTTTAGATTTCAGAATAGAAGTACAAGTTCTGTACATAGGGTAGACAATTGAATCTATCAAAAAGGAATGGAAAGGTGTCAACTTTGAACCTTGTGAATATTCACTCACTGTTGGGTAAATAAAGACAATAAATAATATTAGTTTATTTCTTCTGTGGTTATTGGAATGAGATTAAGACTATAAAATTACTGACATGTTTCTTTTAATTCTTTTTATCTTAAGTGAAAATAGCTCAGAAAACCAAACGTTTTTTTTCTCCACGGGGAAAGTTTGGTCTCTGGAGCTTTCCAGAATTTCTGATAAGTGATTGTGAACCAATATCAAATAAAAATCTATGGAAATAGAAGACCAGTTCCCACTACCCCAATTCCCACTTCATATACCCTTAAATGACCTTGTGCCAAAATTTTGTATTTTGTAAGTGATTTATAATCATTTATATTTATCTTTTTCCAGTCTTCTTGAAAGGTGGACAGATCCAGTTGATAGGCAGGGTTATCAAATTTGGCCACAAGGGGAGATCATTCAAATTTCATCTCGGAGACCTACCATACACAGACATTTGAATAGTGGTAAATTTGGAAATCGAAAGAGTCTGGAAGCAGAGGTTTAATACTAGCCTCTTGCGGTGGGCCTGCCTCAGAAACTCTGCCTCGAGACTCACTTGATTTCTTAATTCGACAGTATTCAAATGCCTGTGCTGGGATGTCTTTGAGATAGAGCTGAGATTATCTCCCTTTCTGTTCCAATCTGGCTATCCTGTTGTTAGGTAAGAATAGAGATAAAATAGAAAGAATTTAGAGATTTAGGTCAGGGAGACGTACGACTTAGTAACACGTGCAACAGAAAAGAGGCATGAAATAAAAATAGCCGGAGAAAGGGAAGAGAAGATTAGGAGAGAGGGGGAACAGAGACACAGAGAGGAGAAAAATAAGAGAGATGGGGAGAAAGAGAGGGAAAAAAAGGAGACAGAAAAGAATCAGAAAGAAGAGAGAGCATTGAAAGAGAGATGAGAAGAGAAGAAGAAAGGGGAGGAAGAGGGAAATCATCAAAAGAAAGTTAGGGGAAGAAATAGAAGGAAAGGGACTGAAATAAAATGAAGGAGAAAGAAGAAAAAAATGCAAGTGATAGCAAAATGACCAAATAACAAACACGTAATCACAACTTTTCCTTTTTTTTTTTTCATTTAGAATTTTTTTCATTCTTTCTTTCACTGTGAAAGAAGAAGAAAAATAGAGAAAAAATATCAATTTTTTTTTTTTAATTTTTTTTTTTGCTTTGTTTTGCTTTTCCAAAAAAAATAACAAACTGGAAAATACTTGAGGAAGGAAAAAAAAAAAAAGTTAGGCTTTGAAGGACAAGAAACATGAGAGGATCATTTTTTTTTCTTTTTTCATTTTTTTTTTTCAAACCAGAGCCGTAATAAATTTTGACAATTTTATACAGACAAAAAAAAAAAAATTCATTTTTTTTTCTTTTTTTTTTCTTATCATCCTTACTTACATGCTCACACACATTTAAAAGAATTCCAATATTAATGAATCATTTTGGGATAAGGGGAGGAAATTTATTTAAAATCCCTAAAAACAAGATTTTTTTACACTTTATATATTTTTATAATTTTTTTTATATATATATTTTTACTTTTTGATAATACTTCATTCTCTCTCTTTTGTTTTTAGGGAATATTTAGCATTTTTTAAGAATGCTAATTTATTTATTGCTTTCAATATTTATTTTATTGCCTTTTTGTTAATTTCATCAAAAAAGAAATCATTGAACAAACAACAAAACATTTGTTACTTATTTCTCACGTGATATTTATAAAATAGTGGATGGAAAAAAAAAAAAAAAAATCTGCAACATCAATGTGATGTTCCCATGATGCAACTGCAAATCAAAAAAAAAAAAAAAAGCTTCTGTGTTCCCATCATGCAGTTCATGCCCCACTTCCCTTCACTTCCTTGAATATCATTCAATAATTTTCTTTTTAGATATTTATATGTAAGTCAATTTATACGTAATTTCACCCAGGCAGGATATCATTATTTAAATCATGTTTCAACATAATTATGGCTCAAAAGTAGAATCCGTACCCCAAATATGTAAAAAGTGCAAATTTTAATACCACACTGTAATCATGAATTTAATTCAATGAAAATGAGGATGAAGTATTGAATTCAGACTTCTTTAATTATATAAAAGAATATTGGGGTCTGGATTCTACATTGGATCCTCATCGAGATTAAATCAAATTTCGATCACGGTATAATATGAACATTTTGGAGTTTGGATTCTACTTTTGATCCATAACTATTGTTCATATTATGATAAACAAATCAGGAACGGTGCTTTTATAACTTATAAATCATTCCAGGTCAAAATATTTTCAAGAATTCATTAGATTTTATTATTTGGAACATAAGTGTGCATCTTTTTACCAAATCAAAATAATTCATTTGACAACTTAGTTTTGCTGAAGTTGGCCTCTCTCTGGCGAAGACAAAACTTGAAACTGTCTTATTTTTTATTCTTTGTTTTTCGTATTTTTTTTCTCACCTGATGACACCATATCTACAGCATACAGTAAACCAAATCTACAAGAATAGAATTTGGCTTTTTATGCTTTCATTTATTTATTTTTGGACACTGAATTTTTGGGATAAATAGGTTCAATATTTTTCTTTTGATTATAATATCCAGTCTGCTTTGTGTTTGATATTTTTTTCATAATATGATTCAAAATCATTTTTACAACTGTTATATCCTACTGCTAACAAGCAGTTTTGAAAACAGAATACGCACCATTTGATTTTAAAGACTTTTTGAATGAATTTGAAAAAAAAAAAATGAATGAATAAAAAATGTAGTATATGCAAGAAAATGCTTTTTTTTCTTTTTTTTTTTTTTAAATCTTCCTTTTCAAAGTCGATTTATACTTTATCAATAGAACATTATAAATTTAGAATAAAATGTAGAATCCCCAAAACTCAAAATTGTTAAATTAAAAGATCAAGTTTTCAGATTATACTGTAATCAAAATTCAATTTAGTTTAATCAAAACAAAACAAAGATGAAATATAGAATTTCTTCTCAATATTCTTATATGGAGTTGAAGGGGGTCTAAATTCTACATTTCATCCTTTTTTAATTAGATTAAATCTAATTTGGATTAAAGCGTAATCAGAAAATTTGAGCTTTTAACTTGAATTAATTTTTCAGTCGAATTCTACATTTTGATCCTTAATTCTTTTGCCAACTAAAAATTTATTCAATTTCTAAAAATTAAAAGGTCACAAAGATTTATGATTGGTTGAGACGGGGACTTAAAGCAGAAGACAATCTTTTACACTTTAGCACAAATGTTTATTTTTATTTTTTTTATTTATTTATTTTTTTTTATAAATTCTTGGCACCATCATCTAGATCACAATGCCCCTTCTGCAGCCTCTAGTTTCATCATCGAAGTGTAGTACGTGTTTTCACATCAACTAAACACAGTGTCAAGTACTCGTTTTCAATCTTAAACATAATTATGATAGTCTCTTCATTGTTTTCTCACATTAATTTTCTTCTTGAATAATAATTCAAATTTTAAAAAAATACAAAACAGTTAAAATGATTGAGTGAAATCAAATGATTTTGGACTTTTTCACAGTGCGGATACTCCATCACATCATTTAGTGACAGCAATAAATGAAGTTTGTAACTTTTGTTTTTGTCAATTAAGAGAAAAATTTCAAATTGAACTGAAATAAAATAACAATCAAAATACAATCATAACACTTAAAATTGAAAACAGGAAGTTGATGCTATATTTCATTGATGAGAGAATATATACTACATTTTGATCTTGGATTAAAGGCCACAGAAGGTGCATGAATGACAAAATTAGGATAGCGCTGAATTCTCTTTATTTGTCTCAGATTTTGTAAATGTCTGTGGAATTTAAAAATCTTGTGATGAACCCTGCACATTATATTTCACTCACCCAAAACAGGAGCTCACATAAATACAGGATCAAATATCGAACTGAGACTCCAAAATTAATTCATGTCAAAAGCGCCAATCTTCAGATCACACCGTAAACAAAATCCAATTTTGTTAAAATTTTCAAATGTTGTGATACTATTTATTTGTGATATTCTTTTATGAAGATAAAGGGATCTGAATTCTAAATTTTGTACTTGCATTGATTCAATTGAATTAAATTTTAATTATAGTATATTCTAAACATGTGTGCTTCTGACTTGAATGAATTTTTTGGTTTTTCCTGGATTGTAATTTTGATCCGAAAAAAGCAATTGAGTTCAACTTAATGAAGGAAGGAGAAGAAAATAATGAAAACCCAATCATCTATCCTTCCCTTACCCAAAGAAGATAACACACATAAAATAAAATACACACTATTTGTTTTTTATTTTTTTGAATTCCTCCATTCAAATATTGAGACAACAATGTCCATACCATCAGAAACAGCCACATGCAAACAAACACAAAAATAAAATTTTTTTTTTCTTTTTGATTTGGGGTGGATGGGTGGGTTGAAGAAACAGGGGGGTGGACTATCTTTCCCAGTTTTGCGTAGATGTAGAAAGAATAGCCCAATAACTGCGATACAATTCTATGAGATATATATATATATATATATTACTCTTCTTGGAATTTGTGTGTGTGTGTATGCATTTGTTATGTATATGGTACAATAGAAAATTTCACCAAATAAGGAATTTCTTTCATTTTTTAAAATCGAAAAGAAAAAAAGATTAAAAAAAACACAAAAAAAAACAAGGTCCATTTATCAACACTTTCAACATCATGTCTTGATGACCTTTCCTTTCGTTCATCTCAAACTGCGTTGTGAATAATTTCTTTAGAAGTGTGATTGTTTGCAGTGAGCTGTTCAGCTGATAGACATTGTGTTATGGTTAAGGAGGCAGGGAAAAAGGAAGAAAAAAAGATTAAATGTCATCTCTTGTGGAACGCAGCAAATGCAGACCAAGTGCCTTTAATCACAACTCTTTTTATTTGGAATTCTATTCAGTTATTTTTGTGATAGTGTTTTGTTTTTTTTTCCATTTTTCTCTATACATGAACTCTTAAATTCATATAAAAGAATTGAATGTTAATATCAAAGGAAATTACTTCAGGTTATAATTATATCCCTTAAACCACTTGCGAATTTAAGAGAAAAATTATTCAATTCACAAGATTTCCATTTGTCTTAGAAAAATTCTATTCAGTGAAAAGTTCCACTGTGTTTAGGAATAGTTTCAAGTGTTTCATGAATTTACATTATGTGTACGTATTCAAGAATAGTTACTTATTGTGTGTGTGTACAATTAGCTATTTAAAATATTTTAGTTTTATTCAAGTGATATGATAAATTTAGAATGTATGTATGCAGACAGTTATTTGCTTACCTGTAATATAGATGAATATTGGATCTAAGAATAGAATATATTTTATGTCACCAAACAAAAAAATAACATTTTAAAATCTTTTGATTAATGTAACATTCGGCAAGGAGGGGACAAATTATGTTTAAAGCCTTACAAGCAGTACCCCTCTTTTATATTTTCATATTTTCATATTTTTCAATTCAAAATTATGCTATATAATAAAACTATCTCAGTAATGAAGATGAATAAATAAATAAATGAATAAAAATAGAAAAAAAATATAATAATCCATTTTTAAAATGTTTTTTTGTATTTAACTCAAGAGATGTTTTTTTATTTTTTTACTTTTCACAATATGATAATTTACTTACTTTATGAATACATATTGTAATAGTCTTTGAAGATTCTTTTGAATCTATTTCTACTTGAAAGTTTTTCCAAAAATAGATTTTTTTTAATCTTATAAAATTAATCCAAGCTAGTATAGCTTTGTTTAATTGGATTTCTTCCATATTTTTCTATAATAATGTAAGAATAAGAACCACCTTTTTGATGATTTTCTTGTATTTATAGAGCTTTTCCTGTTTTAGTAAATTTTCAATCAATAAAATTATTTTTCCATTTTAAGGATTTTTAGACTCATAGAATAATAAAGAGTAAACAAGTACAGGCAATTATTTAACTTACTCTACCTGAGTAGACTACTACATATATTGTAATGGTTAACACATCAGCCTCACAATCTGAATGTTCTCGGTTGGATTCCTTCCTGTACACTCAGCAACTAATTGAATATACTTTGAGCGGTGTGATTAGAATGGAAGTATCCCTATGGCAGGATATGGTGAGAATGAAGTCCTGGTCTTGACCAGACTTGAAACTTGCAAGGATCATTGAACAAATCCATGCAATGGAAACCAGGACTTTGTCACTGGCTGTTTGAGTTGGTGATTAGTAATTCATTACCATTTTAAAAACGATACTTTTAATTCTAGATACTGTCATCTTATTGTAGCAATTATCGATAAGATAAACCAACGATAAAACCACATAATGGTCGATCCCATTTAACATCATACAGCATCTGGGTTTATCTTGTCTACAGAAGTAATCTTTAGTTGATAATTTTGTACAATCCTCTTTCTCCATGATTACGCAAAGATTATTATGATAAAATCAACATCACTAGTTTCAGGCATTTTTATTGACACCTCATGTCAAAGGTTTGTGGTGTTTGCTATATTAAAAACACATATATACGTTTGGAGTTTTCTAAACATTTCATATTTTTTGTTCATACTATCCAGCATTTTTTCTATGATGCAGTTTTTTTGCGGTGAGCACAAAACTTTGAAAAAATATTCCAATTAAATTATTAATGAAAGGCTGTCTTTTGTTTTGTCACGAGAAATTGTAGATCTCTTTCACTTGGTGAAATAAATTACGAATGGATTGGAAGCATAAAATAGGCCATGATTACAAAATATCTATTAATTCAATACTTAATTTCATAGATTTATTTTTTAGTCTGATATTTATAAAAGGAATATTCAATTTTAATTATTTAATGATGAGTTGTCCACTAGTTAAGATTAAAAGTGAAGAAACTTTGGCTTCTTGGAGGCCATTTTAGGTAAGTATTTAGAGCATAAATAATGTATCTCTCATCTACGTAACATTAAATATGAGAGTGCCAAAGAAAATACAATTATTTGATGATATAAACTAGATTTCATAATTTCTTGGTTACATTTGAATCAGAGTATCCTTGGGCTCTCATTGATTAAGATACATCTGCAGGTGAGACGACTTCCATAATCATTTAGTGATAAGGTATGCCTACGGTGTGTTTAATTGCTTGTAGCACGTATGGGTACATGTGTATTTTTACATTTTCGATGAAATATTGTTCGATTAAAAAGTCCTATCATCTACATGTGGTGAAGAATTTCAAATAGAATGAGAGTTGTAAAGACACAAGATCTGGTCACTGGGCCGCCACTACCGACAAATCTGGTGGCATAAGACTGCAAAAATCACTACCTGATGGGACACAGACTCGTAGAGAAATTACATAATTGCACACGCTCACACAGACACCACAGTAACAGAATAGGGGTTAGATCGGGTTGGGTTGGGCTGAATCTTTCGAGGGGGAGAATAGGGTAATCATTACTTTAAGCATCTTATATCATGTCATCAGCTGTCAAGGGAGGTAATAAAAATTATAATAAACCTGAATAATACCCCCTTTTATTTTATTGGAATAAACAAAAAATACTAAAAATCATTAAAATGAACAAAATATGACGGCGTTGGTAATATTGGAAAAAACAATTTGAAACTTTGAAATAATTTATTGCAACAAATAACCTCAACCCATAATTCAATGTGATGTAAATTCAATTTCAAGCGGAATTTAGGGATTACCTCCCTTAGACACAAGAAAATTACTTCCCTTTACAGTTGCTGAACAATAAGAATATATGACACTACAAGTAATGATAACCGGACAAATTGACTTAAAGTTGGGGTTTGGGGACTTTCTTTTTTATCTTTAAGGTTGGAGGGGGGTAATCTCATAAAGGGTAACAACAAGAAGGGACTTTTTTTTTTCCTATTTTTTTCTTTCAAAGAAGGGACTCTGGTAAAACAACAAAAAAAATTCTTATTTCAAATTTTTGGACACATAGTATATATCCAGTTGGTCTGGTCAGTTGAATGATCAGATAGCCGGTCAGACAATATAGTCAAGTTCTGGACCACCCTCCCTCAGTCTTGAATTTTTTTTTTTTTTTAAACCCCTGCCACATTCCTTCTTTTGCCAAATCCCTCAGGCTGTCCAACCACACCCTTTTTTCTCTCCTGGCAGAGAGACAGAATCGGACAACAGATTTAGACAGACAGACAAGTTAGGTTAACAGCAAGACATGTTCTGTCCTTGTTACTGGTGGAAGTGGCAGGAGTTGAGAGGGGCCCCAGGGGGTGGGGGTCAGGAGGGATACAGGACAAGCAGATGTATAGTGGTGTTGGTGGTTATGGTGGTAGGGAATTTGTGGTGGTTCACAAGACGAACGGCAAGCAAACCAGCAATGTTGAGGAGACTGTGAGCAACAAGGTGTGTGTGCTGACTGTGGCAAGATGCCGACCGTGGATGCTTCGGCAGGAGGCAGAAGTCGGTTCCTCCACTTCGACATCCTCCCCCGCACGATTTGGGATGTGTGTATTCTCCTTCTTGCGAGGACCTGAAAACGGATTGTAAGGGTTGATATTTTAATTGCAGTATGAACACAAGCACAAAAATACACAGTCCATTGTTCTTTCATGACTACCCCCTCCCCCGGTCTTCCTGAATTCTGTTAGAAACAGTATTTTAATTGTGTGATATCGTTGGACTAATTTCCTGATCTATGTTTTTTTTCATTCACAATGTTTTGGCCTTGTACTCTTCGGCCTTCTTTGGTTGTTCTTTAGCCTGGAATAAAGATTGACTTCCTGAAATGCATGCTTGCATTCTACATGTTACTATACTTGTGAATATGACTACGTAAAAGGAGAAAGGTCACCTGGTCATAGGGGAGCAATTAAGTACCAAATTTTTAGTACAGACAGAGAGTACTTCATCCGAGATGCCTGAGACAAGAAGTGTCTGGGATTTTGGTGGGGGATTTTAGAATATTCGTAAATGTATAATGAAATATCCCACTCAAGCATTCCTGGATTAATCTCAAGCAAAATAAGCTTGTACTTTAGGTATCAAAAGAGAAGAGGGCACCACCTGTCTCTTGCAGTTTCTCAATTGGAACAACTTATGATTTAACATGGATGTTTAAATTCAAAATTCAGTTTTTTTTTTTCTCTCATTTATGAAGTTGATTCAAATGATTTGATCATACACATGAATAGTATTGTAAAAATAACTCATCATTATTCAATCAGAAGTTTCATTGATAAAGATTTGGTTCAAGGAAGTAGTATATTTTTATGGCAAAATGTATTTTTCTAACATATTTTGATGTGTTTTAAATGAATATAACCTTCATTTCTTCAGGAATGTTTCGTTTTTGAAAACTTTGTCAATTATTCCATGGGATGGCCAAGGTGTGTGTGTGTGGGGGGGTATTTTTGGGCTGTGCTCAGGACTTCAAATGGCTTTAATCCGGCTCTTCACTTACCCCTCTGTTCAGTTTCACTAATAGGTTGACTTTCTGCTCTATAAATGAACATAAACAATTCTTTTTTTTCTGATCCCTGTCACTCGTAGGGCTATCTGCAATCTTTGACAACATTTCAGATGAGAGAATAAGCAGGAAAAAAAATACAGTGATCAATGCATGTTGGTCTAGTGGTAGCAGTAATGTGTTTTGATTTGAACTTGTTTTGTCTTCCACTGTTTGTGATATGAATGTAGTTTTACATTTCTAAAGAGTTAGACAAAAATAACCAAGCATTTGATGTAGTCAGAATGAGTTAAACGCCATGGAAGTATTATTTGTGGTGTCATGTTGGCTTTTAAAAAGTTCCAGATTTTGGACCATTTCAGTTTTTTGGAGTTTCTAATGAAGGGTACTAAACCTGTACTAAAGTACAGGAATATATATATATATATATATATATATATATATAAAGAAAAATGCAGATGTGCCATGTCAAGTAGAATAGGAGGAATCCTTGGAGTGATTCCACATTCCAGATCAAAGAACACCCAAAGTCCAGTGGGTATATGGCTGAAAACATTGTAAAAGAAATGACTGAGATAGACGAGGAAAATACTTTGCTTACGCCATACACAATGACTTGATTTTTGTAAGATGAATCCTCACAACGCAATTTTCCATGCACCTTATTTTCCTTAACTCACTCTTTCTCATTATCTAGACCTTTTTTTTTCCTTTTCTTAAAAAATAACCTGCTCATTTATAAAGATCTGGGCAATTGTGACCTTTCCTGTTTAAAAATGGCGGTGGCTTCAGTGGCCAAGAGAAGACAGGCAGACGACAATTTCCATACCTTTTGACTTATCAAATTCAAAATGACTATAGGAAACGTTCATTTACCGGAGACAAAAAATTCTTAGTTTAAATGTGATAGGCCAGCTACATCTGCATTTATTGCAAGTGATAAGAGACTTTTTACCTGAACTAGAAATCAAATTCAGGGAGTTGAACCTACCTACTAACCTTAACACTAAACCTACCAACATACCCAACTACTAAAAATGCTGTTCTGAAGAATCTAGTCATCTTAAATCCACCATCAGCAGCTGTCAGTGACCATTTTGAAACAGGAAAGATTACAATAGTCAAGATCTGATAGCCATAACATATAAAATAACTTCTGTCTCATCATTAATATTTTACTAGACCCCCATCTCCCCCCCCAACCTTGAATTTTTTTTTTTTAGTTGATTTTTATCAAATTTACCATAGACAAACAGTCTGAGTAAATCTATATATCAAGATCTTCATCTCCAGGAACCACAGGAAGTGAATTTCTAAAATGAATCATTCATAGAATAAGAATTTATTGAGTTTGATGCAGATAGTACATCCATACCCCTCCGACTTTCCCCACTAGGGCTGTAGAGCCTGATTGGAAACCTATTTTGTGGAGCTCAAGGTCCACAGTCGAGGTCTGCACAATATTGCAGATGTAAAGTCCTCAATAAACTTTTTTTACATCTCTAAAGCAGAATGAGAAGCAATCAAATTGTACACTTGAAAATTTCAGAGAAATGGATTTTTTATGCAGTTTTAAAATTAATTTATTTAGTTCAATATTTACAGAGAGAGAAATTTTAAAATATAAACAACTGACTTTTTAAAGAATCCTGCAAAAAAAATCAAATTGTTATTGTTCTCTGTAAAACATGCAATATGATGTTAGGCGTATGTTGCGAGATGGGTCTGTGTGTATTTGATAAGACTCGAATAGAATATGATGTTAAGCGTATGTTGCAATATGGCGTTGTGTGTGTATTTGATGAGACAAGAATAGAATACCATAGAGCATGGCCCCCTCAGGCCATGCATCCCACCCACACATAGGAAAACAAATTGGATAGAATGATGTAAGAGAAATCTTACCAGCTGCCTGTTCATATTTTGTGAATGTATTTACTCCATATAGTGTTGATCGCCAGTGATCCTGACATTTCTCTACAGATTGCCACAAAATCCAGTTTACTTCCAGAGTCTCCATCTTATCTAAGCCACATGTCGAATGACATTGACCTGGAAGAAAAAAATACCATTTATTTTAATGAGGTAAAAGGAGAAAAAAAAAAGATAGAATTAGGAGCAATAACAGAACCCAATCCTGAAACTTGTTCTAAATGGAAAGAAGAAATTATTATCATAAATAAGCAGAAGAAAAAGAAAACAAATTTCAAGCGACAAAATAAAAGTAACACTATTCCACATTTTTCACTTACATCAGAGTTCTAAATTTTAGCACAAGGGGTTTTTATTCAGAAAATTTTTTTGGTAGGATATTATCAATATTTTGTAAATTTTGTGCTTTACACAAACAAGAGGGAGATCTAGACCCCCCCCCTCCCGAATCTGTGCCTGAGTAAAATCTCTATTAATTAAATATTGTAGGGTATAACCTTGGAACCCAGGTGACAAAAGTATGAATTTTCTGCTCGTTGACATGGGTACGACATGCCAGTCAAGTCTGATAATGCCCATAACAGCGTTTTCCCTGTCACAACTGCCTGGGCAAGTACAGTCTGTATTTTCTCCGTATTTTCATCCGTATTTAAATTCTCACTCACTCACCTACTTTCTTCTTCATCAATTATTGTGACATACCAGAGAAAAGACATTTCTTCAAGAAGTATCTGGCACAGGAAGAAGTGGATTCGTACTTCTCCACGGTTATTCGTGTGAACATAAGCAGTCTCAGGAAATGCAAACTTTATTTATTGATTTCAGTTCTGATCAAATGTTCTGTTACCCCATAACTTCATACTAGATTATATTGGAGAAGGGGACTAACTAGTTATTTAGTTTGCAACCTTTTTAGTGGGTTCTTTCATTCACTGTAATAGTTTACAAAAGTTAGTCAAAAAAGTTATAATTAAGTTGGCAATTGTGTTGTACTTGAAAAGAAAATGATGTTCTGATATTTTATATGCTCAATATCAAACAAATCTATTCTTGGAAGAGCATTGAATAAGCTTACAATGAACGAGTTACCTCACTTGGAGAGTGCTCAACCCTGAATAAGGGAGCGTTTATATATATATTCAATTTTAATTTATGATATACAATACAAAAGTTGCAGAAATCATCTTTAGCTTGAATAGAAATTGAACTGGAGTTTGAACCCAAGACAGCAATGCTCAAATATGATCTAGAAAATTTTTATAAAACCTTCAACTTTTGGTCCACTGAGACAAAATTCTTGAATGCGTTCAAGAATAAATCAATCTAAAATTTATAGCTTTTTAAAAAAATTTTTGGATTTTGGGAAAGATAACTTTTTTGACATTTACTTTTTTTGGTGTGTATGTGTGGGGGGAATTGATTAGTTTATCAACATCTAAATTTTCCAGCAGAATACAGAGGGTTTTTTTTTTGGGGGGGGGGTCACACTTTCACTTGAAAATGCCAGTTATAATGTAAATAATTTTTATTTTATTTTTCAATTGAATAATTTTACTTCAAATTTTGACACTATAGTTGCTCAATTATAGACATTGATAACATGTATGTTGACATATTGAAAAGAGAAATAAGTCACTTACCTACAAATCCTGTGACGGAGGCTCCTTTTCTCCAGACAACTAGAAGACCAAAAGTCGTGTTCGGTTCCTGATAATTACCAATACCATAAATCATTGAGTGCGAGTTGCCTGCAGTTCCCTCTTGACGTTCCACAGCAGTACGGTATTCACCTGAATCAAACAAGATAAAGAAAAAGGGACATGATAGAAATAAATTGAGAAATTCTCATATCAGGAAATTCCGTTAGAGAATCACCTCAGATGAAATGTTGTATAGGAAAAAAAAAAAAAAAAAAATTGATCTAATAAAAGATCATAAGAGGTTCTGTTATTACTTAGTAGAAACCATCACGGGAGCAGTGTCTTTTGGCAGCATGCTCTGCTGGGAGTGATCAATTAAAAAATTGGAAAAAAAATTGATCAATAAACAAATGACTTTTTGGAAAAACCTATTTAAGAATAGAAATGTAGGGTGACACTTTCAGTTGATGGTTTCTAAAAATGAGGAATAATGTTTAGGGGTACCAGAACGATTTTATAAAAAGTTATGTAAACACAAATATCTCAACTGTGGGCATAGTCGGTTGGCCAAGAATAACCATCATCAGTCTTTTAACGTCTGTTGTTGGACATAGACCTTCCCCACATTTCTCTATGGCTAGGCGTTGTGGAGCCAATATTTTCTTAATTTGTCTGGTTTGTCTCTCCATTTTGTTTTTTGTCGGCCTTGGTTTCACATGTGATCTCTGGGGATCCATTTTGTAAGTTGTGATGTTTATCGGTTGTCTTTCATTCTCACAACATGACCAGCTCATTGCTGTTCGAGTTTTCTAATGAATTCTATGATGTCTCTGACCCCCGTTTCCTTCCTGTTATACTGTGCTGTCTTGTGATCTCTCCATGTGAGGTTGAGCATGATTCTCTCATGCACAAGTTGCATGCTTTTCATTTTGCGGGTTTATCTCTTAGTTAGGTTCCATGTTTCAGCTCCATAAGTGACTATTGGGAGGATGCATTGGTTATATACTCTTCTTTTTAGGATTATTGGGATTGTCTTGTTTTTGACGGTTGTGAGACCCTTAAAAGTAATCTTTTGAAAAAACAAAAAATAATTTTTGAAGGCGCCTAATGGTGTACTCATGCAAATTTTCAAAGTTGTAGCCCCCCCCCCCATTGACCAGAAACACACAGACAGATGATTATAGAAAAAAGAGTCTGTAGTCCACTCGGCTGGTTGATCAGGTCATTTATCAGGCTATGTTGATTTGACATCATTTTCTGTCGATTGTGTTGATTCAGATTCTCATCATGGTTAATTGAACCGTCAGTCTATGGTAGTGATTAAACAGCATAAATCCCAATTTTGCATATCCCACTATGATTTCCTCAGGGCCTATTCTTCACTTCCAATAAGTGCTGTTTACTAAGTTTCATAGATTGACAGTCTAAAATTAATGATGGTTGACACAGTTTCTTATGGAAAAATCAATTATGATATTACCACTATTAATACAACAAATGCACATAAAAACAATAACAAATATGGAGCTAAGCAATCAAGGAAAACGAAGAATAAGTTAAAGGGTTGAGTTTGAGCCTCTGCCAACCGCAAATGAAAGGAAATAGAGACGAGTAGACACATTAATAGATGTTATTTCGAGAATTTATCCTTCATTTAGATATAACTCTGTCAACTAAAAAAGGTGATGCAAAAAAATATGGTATCTTTGATCTCGAAAATCATTTCTACAGAATTCGTTTCTCAAAGATGGCCGAGACCTAACAGTTTCGTAAACTAATTGCAGAAGCTAATGACAGTTAACTCCCTTGGATAATGACTTATAAAAAAATCTTTTTATTCATAAGTAGTTCAATGTTCACAGTTTAATAATTTAAAGGAAAAAAAAACTATTTCAGCCAACCATTTTTCTTCAACTTCCTTGTCAATGCACTCAATTTGGTGTTGAATATTAATCACATAGATCGAACAATATAGAGCGAAATTTTCAGATCTCAATTCAGCTGTCAGTCATTTTAGAGTTGCTTCCCTTGAATCAAAAGGACACCCCTTCTATTTGTTCACATGATATTCTCTCAAGTATAAAATGTATCTTTTGAATTGTTAATTGTAGAAATTTTGTTGAGCTTTATAACAAATTGATTTTAATCCTTAAAGCCTTAAGTTTTTGAATTTATTTTACCTCTGGTATTCCCTTCAAAAGATGCACCCACTTTCTTAGAAATTTTCAGATTGTTTAAACTTGAAATAATCAGACGCTCTTCTTTATTCATGTTGTTGCAAATAGCAAGAATCAAAACAGAAATCGTGTTAAAAAATGCCGTTATGTCAGCTAACTATAATTCAATCTCATTTTATGGAAAAATTCATCAGGAAAAAATACTGATTCTTTTTCTCTTTCTTACTAGATTTTATTCCCAAATCACTTTGAAATGATTAGAGACACAAAATATGTGTTCATTTCAGCACTGATTTTCTTATTGTTAATTGAATACCCTTTTGTAAGTTCAAACATGACACAGCAATATCCTGAACATAGGCTAATATATCTGATTAATATTAACTTCTTACAATGGCAATACATCAAGTTATTTCAGAGCATGCAAACACTGAGATTTCTGAAATTATACTTGGATTAAATTTTATTTATATTTGAAGACAATATGAACCCAATCTACAATAAATAAATGACAAAGAAACTGATTCCCAAAGTGTATGCACCGGCTCCCCGGGGCATCACAGGATATATAAATTTTTTGTAATTCAAAACACTGATGAATGGCCACAATCATAAGGAACAACATCTAACTGGCACATTGTGAATCACTTTGTCCGGCTAGTGTTGAAATTCACTTTTTCTACACAAGATTGCATTCAGTCGAGGAGAGTTGGATTCCAAGATTTTCACCCAACCTATGACTAAGTCTGATCATTGCTTGGAAACAAATAAATATCTTTTTTGTGAATTTAAATTTTTGATTTTTTACCTAAACACATGAACTTAAATGCAATAGTTTAGTATTTTCTGATTTAAGGCACCATCAAAAAATCCTTAAATACTAAGGTAGCCCTGTTTTGAAAAAGTTTGGGAACCATTGATTTTGGTAAACAATTAATACTAAAAAATGATTTGACTAACAGCTACAGACATGCAGGTCTCAAATTAATCACCAAAACATGTGGTACTTGAATAGGTTGTTAGTAAATAGAGTTAGAGGATCAAAACGATGGATTTACCTTTTATTTTGATGGTTTTTTATTTTTTATTAATCTTCAAATTTTGGTAAACATACATAAGTGGGTCCAAAAAGTGAGACAAAAGTTATTCCTCTTGAATAAACTTTTTAAAAAAATTGGTGGCTTGACATACACAAATCCCCCACAATTTTTCATTTTGAAATCTTTCTCTGCAATTGCTAAAGCTTTGTTTGAACAGTCTGTTAGTTATATCTATTAACTATAACATAGTAATATTAACTATTGAAATGAATTAAACAATTTTATATAAAGTTATTCTATATCAAATTATTGTTTTCAAATAATTTTAAAATGAACAGTCACATGACACAAAACTGTTGAACAACTGTTTTGATATATATTTTGAATTTGTTTACTCCAGAAATTTACTTAGTTTTTGTCTTTGATAAAAGGAAATTCCTTTGCTATGAGCTATGAAGTTTTTTTACTTGATACACACTTTAATCTCTCTCTCTTTTTTTTTTTTTTTTTTTTTTTTTTGTTGTTTTCAAACTACATCTTGTACGATCAAACATAGCTGTTTTGATTTGTGAGGGAAGTCTCTTTTGGATTAATTTATACATAAGTACAAGGCAATATACTCAGCCTATTTCAACTTCAAGAATATGTTTCAAGCTTTGACTTTAGTTACTACTGCTTGTAAATACAACATCCAAATGAGATTTCTGGAACAATTTTGAAGGAATTATTTTTGTTTATGTCCAGCCTCAAAATTTAAAAAAAAATTAATTCAGGAGGAATAACTATTTTCTTCTCAAGCGCTGGACCACAATATTGTAGGCGTACCCACATTCTTTTAGTATCTGTTCCTATTTCATTCTAATTTTTAACCCTCAAAATGTTTTGCTTAAGCTCCTAACTAGAAATTAGGGCACTGAGCATTAGCTTTCATTTAAAAGTAATGCCATCAAAGACGTACTCAAAAGTTCTAATTGATATACACACAAATATAAACAGACATTCCCAAGTTTACATCAGAATTTGCAAATATTATCTCTGACCTCAGGTAACCTCATCTGATGAAGACTTCATTGAATCCATTTTTACGGACACATTCCAGCCATATTGTTTAGTTCTAGTTCTAGTTGAAAACATGTTTTTTTCAAGATGAAGCATTAATTCTTTACAAGTTTGTGGACCATAAACACTGATTCTTCAATTTTTTACACTAAACTCAAACCTACCTGCTGACTCTTTTAGCTTTAAGGTTGGGTCATCTTTTTTTTCTTTCTTTTTTCTTTTTGGCAAATAAATGAAAACTTTGAATAGAAAATGCAACAAGAGCTTGCTTGTCTTTTTGATTGAAAAGTTGGATAGTTTGAAAGAATTTTTTGATCAAGATTACCATTATTTGAACATTGGCTAAAAAAAATTGGCCATCTTCAGCCATATCAATGATTACTCTGAGGGTATTTATAAGTACTGGAAAGGATTGCTTTTTTTCCATTCAAGTCATTTGTTGTTTATTCTTGCTGACTCCATATGGAGCATAGGGTCAAAACCAATCAGCTGTGGTCCAAACAGCAAGTAGTTTTTCTCATAGAAGGGAGGTACCAACCCAACATCCAACCCTTTATGACAGCTGCTAAGAAGTAGGTTTTTTTCCTGTCTGAGTAACCTTCTTTTGGATGGACTGCCTTACAGGGATAAAGGACTAACTTCCCCTATAATTATTTATAGCTGAGGGAAGAAATGGATTCATGCCTTGCCCAAAGACATTATGAAGAGAATACAAACAGCTTCAGCCAAATCTTGAACTTGGTTTGCTGATACTTGTTTCCGTGCTGGCAACCGTTGCACCACTCTGTACCTCCTTGTCCCATCAAGAGCAGATACAAAATGAGAAGTGAAAAACATTTTTAGAAATCGAACTTACCTTTAATTACACCAGATTTATCGTAACTAAGAACTATTTCCGACCCAAGTTCATTGTACCAGGTGCCTTCTAATCGACAGGTAGGCGTTGCTGGTTCTGTAATATAGAACCATAAAAACATCATTTTAAGGCAACGAAAAATGAACAATAAACGGTTAAAGTCTGCAAATTCACTCTGACAATATAAACATTATAGGAAAAAAAGGTCTGGTCAGTCACTCAACAGAAACTTCAACAGGACCTATACTTTTTGGTAGTGATCAGTTAAAAAATTAGAAAAAGGGGTGATCAATGAATAAATTACTTCTCTCACGTCTTGCTGGGCTGTGAGCATTAAGAAAGTCTGAATTTTCAAACAAAACATGTATGAACATAAAAAGCGACAACTTGATATAAACTTACATTGTAAATCAAATCCCTACCCATAGAACCTATTAAGGGGGGGATTTTCAAAATGAAAAAAAGGGTAAATATTCAAATTTGCAGCCCTCCAGTTCCATTGGTGTGGCCTGTACATGTGACACATACAGACTAACTTGAAAACTGAAGAAACCTTTCTTAACAGTTTCGATGATAATCTTGATTTACAGTTTCGAATAAGATGTTATTCAGTAAGTGTAGCTAAGTTTTGGCCCAAGACTACAAGAATGGGCCACCCAGTCAGGATCAGATTCACAACTCAATGGTAATTATCAGCAAATCTAAAAATCCTAAAAAATCTAACTTTACATCAAGGAATTTCCTCATTTTGGCTGTTTCTAATTGGATTAATTAATTAATTTTCCTATTTTCATTTTGCAAAGTCCAAATGTCACCAACACATGATAAGCGCTTCACGTCCCTGGTGACCGCCTGCGTACCTAGGGCCAGTCCTACTTACCATGGCAACTTCTACTGATCAGAATGCATATCCATGCGTGTTATCTACTCAGGAATTTTAAATCTAGTCTCACAGATTAATTGCATTCCTTTCAGGCTAACAACTCAATCTGCTAATACTTAATACAAAGGTGGCTGTCAGGGTCGGGTATCATGCACCTTAGGAACTTTTATGCCCTAGGCAATCACCAAGGTTCACCTAATGGACACGCTGGTCCTGGTGCTTGTTGCAATTGGCATGAATTAGCAAACTACAAGAATAAACTGGTAAAAGGCATGAACATAAGTGATTGCCAAAGAAGTCTTTCCTCGGTCTATGATGCATCTTTATCCAAAATGAACAAGAAAATATTGTTTCGTTCTTTGCCTCGATGGAGACCAATAAAAGATTCTCTCTTTCCTTACGGATATTATATGTTACACCTCAAAAAGGCTGTGGAATGATTAGGCTGAAACATTAACATTTAAGAAAGGGAAGAAAAGATTGAATTGTCTGAAAAGAAGTCTGAATGTTTACCCCTTTATGACTAAAGTCAAATTTTTCCACAAATCTTTGTATAATCAGAAATATGGCATAAATAAAAGTGTATTAGCATGGTAATGCAAATTTATTTGATGAGAAACATGCCCCCAGTTTTTAGTTGTTTTTTTCTACATCTTGCGAATGCTCATACGTGATTTGATATGGCAATTTTTTAGGGTGGACTAAATATAGGCCAATAGGCATGTATGTATTAATGACCCTTCTAAAAGTCATAGACATGGGAATGTACCAAGTTTATGTTGGTAAAGTTAATAAACAAAATATGTTACTCGACTAATCAGCCAACTCAAATACCATTTTTGCCACTGAAAAGCTACAATTAGCAACCAAAATATTATTTTAATTTAAAATCTCAAAAAACCCTTTTTCCCTTTGTAAAGGATATACAGAAAGGTAATGCTAAATAAAGAAACCTTTCTTTCAGATAATCAGAAACCAAAGTTTCTTCAGTTTTTAAGTTGGTCTGGCTGGCTATGTAAATATCATGTGTACAGGCCATACCAATGGAGCAAGATGGCTGATATTTTCAACATTTGCCTATGTCTTGAAAAATTTTTTCTCTCTTTTAAAAAAAAAAAAAAAAATTGTAATATGAATTTATGCTAAATTGGCCCAAACATTCAGTAGCATTAACACTTTGTTTTTGAAAATTCTGACTTTTTTTTAGTGATCACTGCTCAGCAAAAAGCAAGAGAAGCAACTCATTCATTAATCACCCTTTTTTTTCCTATTTTTTTTAACTGATCACTCCCAACAGTGCACACTATCAAAAGACATTGGTTATTGGAAAGTTTCTTTTGAGTGACTAACCAGACCTGTTTCTATAATAATTCTTTCAAAATAATACTTGATATAATATTTCATGAATCATGCTTATAATTAGAATATTTCATAATCATATAAAAGATGAAATAAGTCCCACTCCCCCCGGACAAAAAATCTGCTTGAAAATAATCAATATTTGATTAACAAAACTAAAAAGTGAGGCTGATTTAATATTTCCATATTTTCTTATTCGTTAATCAAATATTGATTAACCAACAAACATGTTTTGCAAAGTTACCTTTATCGATTACGTTATGAAATCGGTTGATTCAAATGTTTCTTTTTTTTTTTCTTTTGATAATATAACTTCAATGCAATACAGTTTTATCATTCATGATATATTGGTATAAAATTTAACAAATATATAAAAACAGGTCTGGTTAGTTACTTGAAAGAAACTGTCACATGACCAACTTTTGACAGTATGCTGCTTTGGGGGTAATCAATTAAAAAATCAGATATGGGTGTTGGGTAGTGATCACTAAATTCTAAGAACAAGCATGAACGCTGCCAGACACAAGACACCAATTTAGTTTAAACTTATATTGTAAATTGAATCTCCAAACTACCTAAAAACTTTGGGGGGTAAGGGGGTAGGAAAACAAAACGAATGTTGTTTTCTCTAGATAATGGGGAGTGAATGCTCCATTGGTACAGCCAACAAATGTGGCACATACATTGTTAGGCAGATTCACTTAAGAACTGAAGAGACATATGTTGATAGTTTCAAACATCAAATAATATAGAAAGTCTGCAGCATTTAGAGAAGCACCTATATCATATCATCCTTCAAAAAACATTTTTTTCAAATCCTTTGTGTACAACCAAATTCATCAATGGCAACTAGAGCTTGTGGAACTAATATCATGGGAAGTCGGGGGGGGGGGGGATCCTTCCCTTAGGGTTGAGAGAACAGGGACCACAGATTGGTAGATTCAAACTGTTGGAATATTGATTTAAAAATTTTTTTTTTTTTTATCCCTATTAGATACTTTTGTACTCAATACATTAAACAACAGAAATAGGAAGGAAGAAGTGTGAGGTCATTAAGTGAAAATCTATTCCGATCAATTTTTTTTTTTTTTACCCAGCAGCTAATGATATCAAAATAGAATATCCAAGGCTTGTACTTTCGTACAGAGAAGAAAAAAAAAATAGCCAAAATTGGTAATTCATGATACTTATTGAAAACTATTTATATTTTACAAGTATGAGAATCAATTTCAATCAAGGATAGACTCCTTGCTGTTCTTCCTCCTCCTACCATGGATGATGGACGTATCCTTGAACTTATATTTATTCGAATTATTTAAAAACAAGAAACATATGTTTACTGAAATATTTTTTGAGTACATCTTGAAAAAGATGTGGGGGGTTCTGCTATGTGGTAAGAAATGTGCACAGGCAAGAAAAAAAGATTGAAAAACCCTGTTCCATCACAGATATTTGCATAATACTAAAAATTTCAAAAATAGAAAGGAGTTTTTACTTGCCTTTTGAATTTTTAACTTTTACAAAAGATTTACTGTTTCCCTCAATAGAAAAACTGTAATTCTGCAAAGAAATTGGGAGACAAATTAAAATTGCTTGAAAATCGTTGAACAGGAAAAAGCTGCACAAAAAAATGTATTATGCATTTTCACCTCTGTGTATGTCTTTATATATATATATATATATATATATATATATATCTCAGACACTTTTAATTTTAATTCTAACAAGAGAAAATCTACACATTGTACCGTAGTAACAAAGTATACATAGAACAGAAGAAAAAAAACTCTGAAGAAAATTATGTAAATTGCATTGACAGACATTGGGGGAAAAAGTGACTGAAGTGACATTAAAAACTCTTTTAAATGTTCTTGTGTTTAAAGCTGTCAAGCTTTCTAGACTAATATATATATATATATATCACACACATAGTATATGTGGTACAAATCAGGCTAGCAGTATAACATAGTATAATAATATATCAATAATATAAAGCCACTTCTAATATGTAATTGATTTATTTCATAGAGTGCATGATACATACAACTTTTTAGTATTGAAGTTAAGTTGTTTTAGAGTAGAGCTGGAAATAAATAGTAAAATGTGGATTCGCTACACAAACTAGCTCATGTTCCTGATTTGTCTGCTGAGGCCCGGAGAGGGCAGAAACATGAGCTAGTTTGTGTTGCGAATCCACATTCTACTACATATATATATATATATGAAGCACGAGTCAAATAAAACTGGTAATATCAGTCCATATAGGCGTTGGATAGAAGAGTATTGCTCAGAATTTTAATTATATTATTCAGATGCCTGCATATGTGCCCCTATGAACTCTGTGCTGTGATTGAAATCTAAAATTCGGATGATTTAACCTTAGAACTTGTCTTTATGAATATGACTCTTAGGTTCAAAGAAAAAGACATGTAAGAAGAGCAATGAACAATGGAACTAAAAGAATTGATGTAAATTGGTTCAAGCTTTGTGAAGGCATTGAACTGTTTATACAGAGTTGGAAGTAATCATGAAAGAATGAGCAAGAGGATTTTTTCATGGACTTCAAATGATTTACATGATAATTTAATGATGAAGTGGTCAGCTATTGCTTTGGGCTAATCCTTCTGTTACTTGGCAATTTCACTAATCTGACACACCACAAGCCCCAAAGATATTCAATTAATGGAGGTCTACCTTGAATATATTCATATACACGCGTGTTTTGCCAATGGTTCCATTCTCTGAGAAAATTTTTTTTCTTATGAAAAACAAAATTTCTTTTTCTGTAGAATTATCAAATGTGACAAACTTAGATTTCCCTTCATCATATATTCAGACAGCTTGCGAATTGACCCAATTTTTAGATCTTTTGCTCAATGTTATCAACTGGTCAAGTAAAGAGACCGCTACCATCGGAGCTTCAATTCTGGTTGAAACCAAGACTTTACCTCCACATGATCTCTCCCTTGGCAGGATGCATGTCAAGTGAGTCGACAGGGGTATTTATCTTTATGAAGAGTAACCCACACTCTTTGTCTATACTGGAAATCGAAACCCAGGATGTTCTGTGTGTAAGGCAGATGAGCTAAGCATAACGATATCTGAGTGGACTATCGACCAGTTATCGTTTCCAAAATGATTACACAAAGTGGCTTCCTCTGTACGCCAGAGATACACCATTGAATTTTTTCAAATATAGATAAAAAATGTACTTACCAATGGCCGCTCAGGTATATGTGTGTCCTTATCTTTACGAGGCCCTGGTTTCTGTTGGTACCGCGTGAATATGTCGCGTCCTATTCGATTGGCCTTCCATTTTTCATCACAACTACTGGACATGGAATGAAGCAGCCACGTAGTGAGCAGCTTCTCGTGGCCACCCAGACAAACAACACATTGACCTGTGGGGTGGACAAGCAAAAGTCAAGGTCACAACGTTTGAAAGCCATTATGTGATTGTTCATATCTGATCATTCTCTATTATATCATAAGCTTGATTTCTCTTGAAACCCTCAGAAAACTTTCTCCATGTCTAGACGTTTCATTAAAAACCTTATTATTGAAAGACATTTAGCCAACAGACGTTTAGTTTTGCAGACATTTTTCTTTGTAACAAATCAAAGAAAAAAAAAAAAACTCAAGAGGAAAGTTTCTTTATGTTTCAATTAATTACTTTTTTAACATAAGGCTTTCAATTTCTAGCCGGATGTTTCTGATCATTCATGAAATTTTATTTTATATTCAATTTACATTATCTTACTAGTCTTCCAATTTTGTCTGAGTTGAGAAATATTTTTAATTTTCAATACTTTTAAATTTTCTTTGTCTGTTGACCATGTCCATCTGTAAAAGACCAAATCAAGAACAGACTCTGTTCAAAACCTACAACATTGTTCACACAAGTTTGGTAGCATTTGGCAATGTTTGTTCCTGAAATAAAACTATTTCCATTTGATTGGAAAAAAAAAATAATAAAGTACTGCTGTTTAGAGATCAAAGAAAAGATTCTAAAAATGAACACTCACTGGTTTTCTTGAGTCTTACAATATTTTTGTTTGAATCCAAAAAGAGTATCCATTTGTGTTCGTAATAAGTTGTAACTCAATACTCACAAATCTTAGATTTTAAAAAAAAAAATCTTTTCGCTTCTTAAATGGATGTGACATGAGAAAAAGTTCTTGCAATTTATTTCCTGTTGACAGATATGAGCAAATACATATGAAAAAAAATGGAGAAATATCTTGATAGAAATTTCATCGAAATTCAAGAACTTTTGGTGATATCACGTTGACAGACAAATGTTATGAGTGAAGAATTGAAAAAATTTTGTTGGACTACCCCAAAACTTTACTAATTTTCCCTCACCCCATTGCCTGCTCTTCTATAAAATTCAATAGAAATTCATTGAGAACTTTTGGAGATATTGTGTAGCTTGACGGATGGAAATATATAAGGTAAACAAAGCTATAGTATTTGAAAGAAGACAGAGTATTTCAATAACAATTCTAGTCTGCAGGCAGTAGAAGTAGCGAGACTTTTGAATATAACAATCACATAATTTGTCCTTTGCTTTTAAAAGCAGGAAACATCATTGTATAGCCAAGGTACAAAATAGATGAAACGAATAGTGGAGAAAAGAGAACTTTCCCAGAGAACGACCTGAGGCATTTGTAGCAGAGTGATGCAATTAGAGAGGGAAAACTTTTCCTTTCTTTAAAACATTTTCGGAAGTAAAAACTACTTAAAATTTCTGCAAATGGAACAAAAATGAAATTTAAAAAGAAAAAAAAAAAATAAGAAAATGAGAATTCACTTTTGCAAAGGAGGTCTTTATGCATCTAACAAAATATATATTGAAAATGAGCTTCAAAGAAAGAAAGAATAAGAATTATTCACTGTGCTTGTCTTTTGACCATTAAAATTATTAGAGAATATTTCCTGAATCCACAAAGATACAGTCTGCAGTCGGTCCATTTTAGTATTTCGGAAATGGTTTCTATCTATTTTTCTACCTTTTTAGAATTGCAGAATAATAGCCAAGACAAAGAAATAGCCTTTCATATGGATATTATCAATAATATTCATGTAAGAAGCTATGGAGAATTGTCTTTGTCTTTGAAATAATACAATTCTAAAATGCAATACCGACAGAAATTCTATGATGCATTTTTTTAAAAGTAGAATGAAAACCAAACTTTTCAAAAAATGACTTATTCATTCACAAATTTCAGGTATGAACAGAATTTTCACTGGAAAATTGAACACTGAGAAATTTTAAAATCTGGATGAAATCAACATATTATTTGATTTTAATGAAAAGAAAATTGACACTTATTTATAAAAGGACAAATTAAAGATAAAAAAAATTATTTCAAAAATTGGAAAGGAATTTTTTATCAAATGATTCCTATCCAACCTTTTATTATTTTGATGATTTATTTTTATATATTTCTGTTTTTATTTAACAGTTAAATCCCTTCAGATATTAATAATGTTTCTCCTGTTCTAGAAAAGTGCTCAAAAGTTCTTTTCTTTCAATATCAAGAAAATTTTCTTCTTCCAAAATCCAAAATTACGATTAATTGAATAAAACTGAAAAAAATTGCCAAAGAGGGAGATATTTTTCATGTTTTTTAATTCCTAAAGTTTGAGTGATTCTGGGGCGCTTTCCTAAAGGAAAGTACACAGAACTAATATCTCCAGGGATTTATCTGTAAAATGTATAAAAATCAATGAAAACGGAAATATAGAAACAAGAGAAATTATTTTTTTTTTAAATTATTTTTTCCAATATCTGAATTGAAAGATCACATTTTATTCTCAAATCTGTCCATAAATAAATAAATATTGAAAATTGTATTGAGATCAAATAATATGCTGATTTTCACCAAATTAAAAAATTTCTCAGGTGTCAAATATGAATAAATTTAAGGCAAAAAAATCAATTCTTCATCTTTAATTTCCAACAACTCAAAGAAGTATTCCCTTTAAGCCTTTAATTCAAAAGTTTGACCATTCTTCAAGTGCAGGTTACTCATACGCCATAGGCTGAAGAACCCACCACATGAAGCAGTATGATGAAAATAAAGATGATACTTTTCTGAATAATGAAAATACTCATTCATATGACTTCAGAAATGGTTTAATAACTATGAAAACAGGTCTGGTTAGACACTCAATAGAGAGTCACGTGACCAACGTCTTTAGGCAGCATGATGTGTTGGGTGGGATCAATTAAAAAGTTTTGATTTTTCTTCTTTTGTTACTGCAAGTGGATACAAATTGATAGATCAATTTAGCATAAACTTACATTATAAATTAAAGCCTCCACAAGGACCTTTGGGCAGGGTCATCTTGGAAAACAACACTTTTTTATTGACATAAGGAGTTAATATTTAAATTTTCATCCCTCCAGTTCCATTGGTGTGGCCTGTACACAAGATCACTTCAAAACTAAAGAAACCTATGTTGGTTTCCAATAAATCAAATCAAATCATTGCAGCCATGCAAATGGCCTTGCCTGACCAACTAATCAAGTGAGCAACAAAATTTCCTGTATGTATATCTGTGTGTGTGTCTCCGTGCGCTCCAGGTCACATTTTGGGGGTTACAACTTTGGAAAAAAGTACACCATTTGGCACCATCTAAATTCTTTTTTTTGCTTTTGCTTTTTGTTTTCAAGGAAAAAAATGCTTTTTGGTAAATTCCACTCAACAATGCCTAAAACTTGTGCTGGTATTTTCTAGATGGTTTGGTACTGATTCACAAATGATCTATTTGTGTTTAGGATGGATATTCAATCAATTAATTTTAGTTTACTTTCAGGGAAGCTTTTGTATTTAAACCTTTAATTATCCACCATAAATTCCCCAAAATAATCTGTACCTCCATCTTTGGAGATTTTTTTTACAAAATTTCCTGAGCATTACGGAAAACAGGAAAGATATTTACAAATAAGTCAGGAAAAACTTCAAAGGGTCCCCTTTTCTTTCTTTCTTTGTTAAATTTTAAGTTTCCCTACAATTTGGAAATAATAATGATGTACACGAGAATGTAAATCTGACATTTTTGCAGTCAATGGAAATATCAGAAATATTCTAGTTTTGCAGTCTGAACTGCAATACACAAAATGACATGATTAATTGTACTCAATTACTCTGAATCAATAAACAGTTTTAAAAGCAGAAACATATAATCAATAACTAAATTGCAGCCTTTAAAATGTTCATTGTAAGTAAATAACTGTAGAAAGTACTAAAGTTGATTCAAGTAATTAATAAAAAGGTAAGAGAGCATATATAGAATACATATCGTAGGTACGTGCTGTTTACTGATATACCTTGAACAGTGCAGTTAATTTGCTTTAAAGTTTTCCATAATTTTCAAAGTCTTATTATAATCTGATTTGTGCATCTTTTTAGCTTTTTTTTAGTTACGTTGATTTGTTCAGCAATACCCTAGCTGGACTACATCAGAACTGTACTATTCAAGGTACTGCTATACCAAGCTCCCAAAACCCATTTCTATAACTGCTTTACCCCCAACAATATTGGTTATATACTTATGATTGTTTGTATGTTAACTATATAGTGTAGTCTATATATTTTGATTGAAATTTCTATATAGCGCAAAATAATGTATTTTTTATTTACATATATATATATATATACATATAATGTGTGAGTGTGTGTATATAATTATCAAACTATTTTCCCCTCTATGAGAAATATTTCATTTTAGTGCAGAAGATGCCTAGAGCAATAAAATCATTCGCTTTATTTCACTAAATTCTCTTGTATTCTGGTGGTTTCTTATTTTAAAACAAATTTCACAAAACCATAATTTTATAACATATTTACAATTTATTTCCTTTGATCTCAAAATTTTTGCCAGTGAAGCTAAATGCGAAGAAAAAGTCACTCCTATCGAGAAGTGAGAAATATAGCGAAAAAGATCCGGGTGCAAGGGAGGCAACTGCGTCTTGGCTAATAGCGATAAAGACGAGTGAACGATGTTATCACTTTTTTCTTTTCCAACCTGGTGGCATTTTCTATAAATTGTTGCAACTTCTTTGTTTTAGCTTTTAGTTTTGTCTTTTTCAGAGACTTTTTTTTTGGTAAAATGCACTCAGACTCTTTATTTGATTTTGACGATATTTCAAAATATCATCAGAAGAAAGTAAAATTCAAGCAAGAATGAACTATAAAATGAGGTTACCAAAAAAAAATCTTGTACCGAATTCTGTTGTACTTTGTGCCCACTGGTTTGAGCAATTTTTTTCAAAGATTCTACCTGCCTCCATTTTGCCTCTTGATTGGAAGATGAGTAGTGAAGTGAAGTGACAAACAGTCTGTTCACCTCTGAGCGTGTGTTTCCATTTCTATTTACTGAATAATTGTCTGATTTTCTTCAAAGGGCCTGTTAGGAACTGTCAACTAGGGTCTCTTCGGTTTTTAAGCTGATCTGGCTGGCTATCAACCAATGTAGGTATCCATCATGCATACAGACCACGCCAATGCAGCTAGAGGGCTGAAAATTCGGATATTTACCCCTTTTTTTTCTTTGTGATCACCGAGAAGAAGAGAGAAGTAACTCATTCATTGATCAACCCTTTTTCCAATTAGTTGATCATCCCCAGCAGGGCATCCTTTCAAGAGATTGAGTGACTAAACAGACTACTCAGTCACTTTTGTTTAATTTTTCCATTACCCCCACAAAAAAAATATCTGTGGAGGGTGGAAACTCCTATTTATTGTAGGCTCATCATCACTAAATTTCCATACACTTTATGCTTTGAATATCTTATGTACAGAAACACCTTGAAAAGTAGTTTGGATTTTTGCCACTTTTGATAAAGTATGGTTATAGTTTTACTGTATAAATTAGTGTGACTAAGTACGAGCTGAACCCCCACCCCCACCCCCAATCAAATCATAAAAACTTGAATTGTGCAGTTTTGAACAGTGCAGGGAATTTGGGAACAAATTACATGCTCTATTCATGGTTTACCTGTACAGGTAGAATTTGCTAGAGACAGTATGAGGGGGGGGGGGTACAAGAAAAACAGAGAGAGGCATAACATGACTATGTATGTTGAATATGTAACAAGACTGATTCCTGTCAAAGTTGACAATGGGTGCAGCAGCTATCTATTGTTACTACTGCCCGGGCAGGTAAGCAGGAGCAGAAATTGGGTGGGGATAGGGACTTATACCTTACTTCTCAATTTCCATTTTTCTAAAGGAGATATTTATTATTAGCTATCCTCAAACACTGTGGCAGCCGCCAGACACTTTGCTCAAACTTAATTGATCCCTCCATGATCTAAAGTATAGCTTCACTATATGCCAATGGTTCCCAACCTTTTCAAAACCAACAACCCCTTTCATTTAAATGAATTTTCCAACTGCACCCAGGCTTTTGAAGGGTCAGCATACTCAACAAGTTCATGGTTCAAGTTGTACCTTTGCAGATCCCCAGAAATGCAGACCCCAAGCTTGCGAATCCCTGTCGTATACCTGGTTCCTAAGACCCACCTTCATCACTGGGGGGGGGGGGGGTAGTTATGGTAGTACGGTTAGTGCAACTGCTCACTCACCTACTTCATTCTCTGTTAGCTACTATGGCGTAACAAGGACACTCCCCACCTTCTTTTTTTTTTCTGACAAGATATTTGATAACGGGACAGAGAAGAGGGATGTGCGTTGTGACAATCCCAAGGGCATCAGTGTTAAGTGAACGTAAGCAACCTTCGTCAAAATTAGTACTTGGGTTTTCTGATTACATTTGACGTGCTGATGAACATTACGCTATTTCACGCATCCGAATTCAGTCAGTGCTAAAATCCGACTGGTTATTGCTTCATTCTCGCCTCTCACTGCAGGAGTTAGCAGTTTCATATTTGTAATCAATAAAACGTGGGGAAAGTTTGGATGTAAATTTTACTGGTGATATCACAGCTTACATAAATGGCCAGTTTCAAGATTAAATGCAAAAAGATGTGAAAAACTGGTCTGTTCAATCACTTGATAGGAACCTCTTTCAACATCCTTAGGCAACATTCAAGGAATAAAAATTAAAAAGGGGTGATCAATGAATAAGTTACTTCTCTCACTTCTTGTTGGGCAGTGACCAATAAAAAGATTCAAATTTAAAAAAAAACAAGCCTCAATGCTGCTGGACTTAAATTAAGGGAATAATTTAACATAAACTCATATGATAAATTTCAGCTCCCCCCCCCACTTAATTTGCGGGGAATTTTTCAAAAACAAATAAGGAATAAATGTTTGAATTTTCAGCTGTCTAGCCACATTGGTGCGGCTTCTACATGTGACACATATATATCGAGTCAGAATCACTTAAAAACTGAAGAAACCTATATTGACAGTTTTGATGGACCATTTCTAAAATAGATACATCTTTTTTTCTAAGTACGAGAGGGTTATCAGTTGTAGAACAATGGTTAGCAATTAAATCTCACATGCCATTGTTAGTGAGTTTGATGTCTGTAAATTGCTCCACTATTGTGGCCTTGAGCCAGGCTAGGCCAACTTTGGAAAATTCATTAGTGCCGTGGCTTCCCTGCAGGGATATTTTTTCATTTTTTTTTTTTTTTTTGATATTGTTTTCTTTCTCATCTTTCTAAAAGCGCTGGTTGGTCTCATACAAGTCATACAAGTCACAGTATACCGAACTAGCTGAAAACCCGCCCTGTCAAGTGGGAGATAAACTGATGTCCCAAAAAAAGAACTAATAAAATAATTAGACAGGAATCAGCTCAACTCAATTCGTTTTCAAAAAAGGATAATTCTGACTTCCAGGGTTATTTTTTCAATAGATTTGGAAAAAAATGTCCAATGTCCAAACATACCCTTCAACAGGGAATGCTTCCCTTTTCACAGTCATTCTTCCCCTTAATCTCACCCTCTTCATAAATGATACCCAAGTACCCACTAGTAGCGAGATGGAGCATTTCCAATCAGTAGCTGATGTCTCCCTTTTTCTCTTCCCTTCTTCTCTATGATCAAGATGGAGTCCCCACTCACTCTGCAATTAAGCAGTTTTTTTTATCAGCATCCATCAGCTGAAAAGTGTTCACAAAATCAGTCCATTTTAGCATTAATCTACATTGTAAATAGAATGGGCTTATGTTGTGTTGTTTCAACAGTAGGCTGTCTTCGACAGACTTACATATGGTGAATTATAGGATAAAAGTAGTCTCTATCAATACGGAAGGAACCATTCATTACAATGATTGATAATGTTATCAATGGATTATTCCATCAGAGAATAAATACGGTCAGAATAAATTCTACTTATGACATCATTGGTGTTTTCCACTGAAAAATGTCTATATTCTACTGTCTGATAGAGGAAAAAAAAACATCTAGATTCTGGAGAATCTAGATATGATTGATAACCCGTCAAAAGATATTTTTTTCAAGAAATAAAAATTTTTTTAAAAGGGGTCTAGTGGAGTACTGTTGCCAATTTTCAAGTCTGTCTACAAAACAGTATGGCCACAAGTGTTGGAATATGCTCACAGATTAATATACGCATATACAAAAGAAGGATAGAACCCTTTGCCATCTTTGATGGTTTAATTCATATTAATTTCACATTAATCTTTTATAATGTAAACTTATTCAAGAATGAACTTAGCTATAGAACAATGAAAGCCAAATGTTCCAATTCTTATATCCTCTATTAATGTTATCAGCCAGTTACTGTTATCTAAAAGACCCTGACCCAAAGTGATCACAATGAGCAGCTTCTTCTGTATTACAAAAATCACTCCCTTCAAAAACATTGTTGCTTTTTTTTCTTTCTTTTCTGATGCGCTAACATCAATTGCCCATACCCACCAAATTGTGAGTTATGTCCCTTTCTCAGTGTTACCAATTTAGATGTTTTCATCTGTTTGGATGTTAGAAATTGCTATAAGTAATGTTTTTATTTAATCTAATTTATGGTAATAACATAAGGAGTAATTTTAATGAATTAGATATTCATTTTTTTGAAATGTTACTTAGGATTAAAATCACATGTATTTTATCAATAATAAGTAATATATTTCTAAGATTTTAGATATGTATCTGAAGAATCTAGATGTTTCAATATGTTTTTTGACTGAATCTTAGACGTAAACTTGAAAATAAAGTTGGCCACGCAGCTCATGCTAAATCTTCACACGAGAAAAGAATTAGCACATCCATGGTCTGACTTTCAGGCTTATTTTTTTTTTAATCTACCTGTTCTTTTTCTCTCTTTTGCTAACAGCATTCTGACAGTAGCTGACTCTTACCCAGCACACATACACACACACAGAGGAAATGAGAGTTCAGACACAGACAAAATATCTATCATGTATATAAAAATATTATGTATTTATCAGACAGCTCAACTAAGTTTCCATAGTAACCATGCTTTCATTATCCCATCTTGCAATGGATTTAGACAAATGTCACGCTGCCACGTTACAATCATATGACCAAAAATAACGTAACTTTATGAGTTCTACTAAGCTTTGAGATTGTCTCCTCAAGTTTTATTTATTAAATCATGACCCGGGCTCATCCAATCCCCACACTTTGTTTCTCATTTGAAAGGCTGGCCAAGATATGAAGATATATTACATCAATGTCATCAGCATCTGTTAATTTACACACGTTATAGACAAAAGCAAATATTAGAGTCACTATAGTTGTAGTTGAGTCTGTTTCAACGGCCACTGTTATTGAAATAAAAGTCACAGTAGCTATTTTGGCCATTTCATGGCTGAATTTGATAAATCTGGCCTTTTTGAAAAGCATTTGGTTATGAACCTTTTGGCTATTTTGACTTTGATGAGGCAATATTTTTAACAGATCATTTTATTTGGTGTGTACTGCAGTATTGCAATGTTCTATAAACAATTATCAATTTTAGTTGCAATAAAAAAAACAGCCAAAGAATTAAGGTAGATAGAATGAAAAAAAATTTTTTAATTAATAATGTTGATTTATAAATGGTGAAATAATTCTTTTTACAAAGAATTTTGGCATTTGACCATTTTTGGCCATTTTTTATCTTGTAGTTTGCCAGAAATATCTCCAAAATGGCAACTCTGATATGTGTTGAAGTATGGTCACGTGAGGATACGGAGGGGAAGGGGGAGGAGAAGAAAAGGTTGTTGTTGGTAAAATGTCCGGGTACTGGGGATGTTGGTTATAGCGGGAGGGAAAAGAAAGAGAGAGAGAGAGATGGGAAAGAAAGACAGAGATGAGAGAGGTGGAAGAAAAAGACAGAATAGAAAAGAGTATAAAGAAAAGAGAGAGAAAGGAAAATAAAGAATAGAGAAAGAAAGAAAAAGATTGGGGGTGGTGAGGACAGAAGAGAGAGGAATAGATAATCAAAATAGAGGAAGGATGAGTCAAAAAAGAAAGAGAGGAGAGAGAGAAATGGAGAGTGAGACCTTTTTCCTAAGGAAGTGATACGTGACCTTGCATTTTACACTCACATTTGAGTCATAGCTTCTTTTTTAAACACTGATTTTTTTTTTCAACTTGGAACAATTCTAATGACAGGAATTTACCAAGAAACCAATAAATAAAAAATTATTAAAGAATAAGATGGAAGACATCTTCCTTATATTAGATACAAAAGAGATCTGGTCAGTCACTCAATAAAAACTGTCACATAAGCAATATCTTTTGGCATCATGCAGTGTTCAGGGTGATCAATAAAAAAAATTGAAATTGAAGTGAACGAATAACTTCTCTCAGATTTTGTTGGGCATTGGTCACTAAAATAGTCAGAACTTTAAAAAAATCAAACGTGACTACTGCTGGACACAAAGTAAGGGGTCAATTTGGTGTAAACTTACATTGCAAACTGCCCCCTTCACACACACACACCACCATCAAAAAACTAATTAAGGGGGAATTTAAAAACAAAGCGTTCTTCATGATATAATGAAGTGTAGATACTGAAAATTACAGCCCTATAGCTCCATTTATCGGTCTCTATGTGTGATACATACATAGCCAGCTGGACTAACTTGAAAACTGAAAAAAACCCATGTTGACAGTTTTGGTTGATGGTTTCCAATAACAAATTTTTATTTCTCAAGTTAATGTATGTTAATGTCGGGAGTTTTATTTATAACATTTCTTTAAAAACTTGAAAAGAGAAAAAAAATATCTAATTGTGGTTCGCACATCCATAGTTTGACTTTCAGATGGCTGGGTGGGTCTGGCCCTTCCCCCTCTGGATGGCCCCTGCCACCCAAGATCCCAACCTGAGAAGCTGAATAAGCCGTGAAGTAGTTAAACAATCAAAATAACGAAAAGAAGAAAGTGGGGAGGAATAAAGAAATAGAAAGGACATTAGAGTGAAAGTGACTTTCAGGAGGTGAAAGTCTTTTGTCTGAATAGTGAAAAAGACAGAGAGGAAAGAAATAAAGATATAATGACAAGATGGTGACTTGAGGGCAGGGTTAAGGTAACAACAGTAGCAAATTTGGGCTGGGCTGGGCTGGGCTGGGCTGGGCTGGGCTGGGCTGGGTTGGGAGGAAGAGATCTACATATTTAGATGCGAAACCAAGCCGTATACATGAACCCTGCGATTCTTGAAAATGAATCAGAATTTGTGAAATAAATCAACTTTGTTAAAGGAGGATCTTTCATAAAACATGATTCTAAGAAGCTGGAAAAAAAATGCAGAAGGAGCTGCTCATAGTGATCAATTTGGGACAGTGTGTTTTTGATAATAATAACCGACTGATAACATTAAACCAAGGATAAAAAAAATGTAACAATTTACATTCATTCTTGAAAAAAGTTGCTGATTTTTTTATATTGAATTCATTGTTATCAACTTGATGTACATACCTCAATATAAATTTTGATTCATTTCAAATAAAGCAATTTGGACCGACAGATTTCGATAACAATAACCGTTTGATAAGATTATCTGTGATCATAATAAACAGCTTCCTTTGTATTTATTATCTAAAACAAAATAATAATCCTGAAAAAAATTTTTTTTTCTTTTCTACACGAAACTTATTTTGACGCTGCCATTGTGTAAGTACTCTTTGATTCTCAATTGTCGGTTGGTTTGGAATAAGCAGTGGGGAGGGGGGGTATGTGCTAAAATTAAATAAGGGGTTGGATTAAGCCAGTGGGGTAGGAAACTATGGCAACACAATTTAGCAGGATCTGAACAAAACAATGTTGTTTGATTTGAATTCATGATGGGGTACGCACATGGGAAGTAAAAACGTACAGTATTGACAAGAACAAGAAAATTCCTTTGTTCTCTAACAATTAAACAAGGAAGTCTTTTGGTGGAGCAAAATTTTAAAATCACTGAAATTAGCAGATGCAATCAAACTGGGTAAAACAAACACAGTAAGTTAACCAAGTTTTCCCCCTTACATTATTAATAATGATTGTCTTTTATTTTGACACATCTGTAGCTATCCCCCCTCCCAACTCGGAGAGGTGGACTCCCAAAATTGATAAGATGGGGGGGGGATCTAAAAATGATGAACTGGGGGTGGCATGCAATTAGGCACCATAGAGTAATGATTAGCAAGCCAATTCAGCAGACCATTATCACTATAGTGGGTTTGATTCTCATCAGGTGCACAACACTTGTGGCAGACTAAGCTAAACTTAGTAAATACGCTTAAGAAAAAAATAAGCTTGAAAATGTACAGAAATAAACTATAAATAAAAAACTAATTTATGAAAAAAAATGGACAAGAGATTTTAAAAAGCAAAAAATGAATCCAACTTGAAAATGAATTCCCAAAATAAATGAATAATTAATATACTCAAAATAATCTTCCTTGAAAAATCATGTGAGAGCCGCCTATCGCACTTACAGATTCGGTAGCAGCCAGCAACCCCTCTCCCTTGCTACCCTCTTATTGATTCACATAGCTCTTTTCTTCCCTCCTTTTCCCTCACCCTTCAATCAAACTACCTTTCTTTTCTCTTCCCATGTCTATCTTGCTGATAGTATCAGTAGCAACCATCAGCTGTGCCTGTTATAGTACACTCATGATAACCGACAGCAAAACGTTGGGTCATGGACAAGTAATTCATAATATTTATATGACCAGGAACGACTCGAGGGAATGTCTGGTTTAAAGAAGGTAAACAACTGCATGAGATTTAGGAAAGAAGACATCAACAAATATGAAGTGGTACAGTTTTCGCAGACAGAAATCTTGATAGATCGTCCAGGATAGAGGTAAAGGTTGAATGAAAGGCATATATACCCTGTAATCAGGGCCAGTTTAAAGCAGCTCGACGCCCTAAGCAGAGCACAAAAATGGTGCCCCCCACACACATCTCAGCCCTACCATTGCCCAACTGACAAGATTTCCAAAAATGAAACATTCCTGAAGAAATGAAGGTTATATCCATTTAAAACACATCAAAATATGTTAGAAAAAATACATTTTACCATAAAAATATACACCACTAAACCAGATCTTTTTGCTAGCATAATGACCAGGTTTCAACGATAGTATTTGTATGGATGATTTAATGTTTGAATTAACTAATGTATATGTGTGTGTGCATATATATATATATATATATATATATATATATATATATATATATATATATGAAAAAATAAATTTTAAATTCAAACTTTCATGTTAAAAAACTTAAATTGAATTAACCCAGAAAACTGCAAGAAACCTGTGTTGTCCTGTTTTCTTTGGATTCCCGAAGTACGGGCTTCATTTACTTAATGGTTGATCCATGGCTGCTTGTAATGGAATAGCTAAGCCGAGATGAGAATGAATTGAGGTTCAGGGAGAAAACAAAAAACAGACTCTGTTCAAAATCTGCAATGTTGTTTACACGATTTTTGACAGCATTTAGCAACATTCGTTTTTGTAATAGAAATATTAGTAATATCAAAAAATATTTGTTTCCAGTTGATTTTTCAAGCTAATCCCCGTTAAAAAGTCCAAAATAAGAATTGATAATCATTGCATCAAAAATAGAAGGAAAAATATCATCTGAAATGCAATATAATTCATTGGCAAAGGAAAAAGTTATGAATATGTATAAGTGTACACAGTGGTTGTAAACACAGTCTAGTCACTTTTTTTCCCCTTTTTTTATCATCAAGAGATAGCGGCTTTATTTCTTTGCTATAAATACCATTTCTCTTTGGACACTCTCTCTTCAGGTCACCTAACCTTACAAACGCGGCTAACCAATTCAACATGAAATTGTCCCCGTTCTTAGAACTGCCGATTTCCATTTTTGTTAGGAAGAAAAGAAAAAAAAAGATAGAACAGAGAAAAGCAGGTTTGTGAGATTCCTTATCAGGCCTGTAACAAGGGAAAAATATTGGTAGGGAGGGGTAAGGGGTAACCAAACCAAACCAAACTCAGCAAGAGGTTTTGAATTTCCTAGCATCTCAGAATCCAAATTCTTTGCATTTTAGCTGTCCAAGATGATAAAATATTTCATTTTTCACAGTCTAATACACGCATAAAAGCATAACCTAGTTTCCAGGCAAAATCTCAGAAATTCTGCAAATTCTGGTGTAATTCAGACGAAAGAACAGCTAATAATTGCATAATCTATTTCAAAAATGGTTTTATTCTTCCTTTCACATCTTATTTCCTTCTTATTATTTTTCCCTTTATTTTTCTGATCTGCAAAATCACAGCCCTGCTCATCTTCAATCAACCAAGTAAACAAAATCTTATTCCCAACATAGCAGCAGCAGCAGCATCAATGATAATAATAACTAGCTGAACCTGTTGGAATTCTACAGGTATTGACAACTAAGATTATCTGCACTTCTCTCACCTTATGCCTCTATCTTCCCATTCTCTCCCTTATCCCTTCCAATATACGTTGGTCGTCCATGTTTTTAATGAAACATTAGAGAAACATAGATTAATTTCATATTTGAAAATCTTCTACTCCTCAGGAAAGTACCCAAACTTTCTTTTCTGCTCCCTGTCTTCTTTTTAAACAACCAAACCTTTCCCTTATGTTATGAGTGAAAGTGTAACATTCAAATGCAGGTAGGAGCAAGCAGTATTATATCATAGGATTTCTTTGAAAGGAAAAAATATCCATGAGCATAAACCAGAAGCTGCTCTTTAGAATAGAAGAAACGATAAACACTTTGAGTCATTGAAATACAGGACAATGACCTTATCTGTGCTTGGAGACCAGACCATGTGAAGTAAAGAAAACCTTTCCACTAGCAGATGTAGCTATTCAGTATACCACTGTTAGGCTAATGGTAGAATAAAAGCCAGGATATGTTGAGGTGAAAGAGCAAATATAACTTGCAATGAAACACCTGAGACATGAATGAACTGAGGTTCGTAGAGAACGCAGGGTCAAGATTCAGTCAAGTTTGTATCACTTTTTCTAGAAAGATTTTTTTTCCTCAATCTTATGTGCCTTTAATCAATAAGACTTTAGTTCCTTCCAGAATTTTGTCAGTTCTGGGGGAAAATTAACCTTTTAAGGTCTTCAATTGGGGTTTCTTCTAAGAAAATAACTATGAAGCTAAACTGGATCTTTACTTTCCATTCATATGAAAGAACATGAAATTTAATAAAGAAAAGTTTTTCTACAAAACAACAGCAATGTAAAGTAGACTAGATCTTGACCAAAGGCAGCTATAGCAATCCAGAGCATTTAACAGAGCAATTTGTAAATTTGTTAAAGATTTTGAGAACATCATCTTTCCAACTGCACAAATATATGTTTTATCTACTCTATATCATAACAAGTATACAGACCTTGACAACACAATGTTTGTCATCTGAACAATAGTGTACAGGTTATAATTCTGGGCATTTGTATAGGTCTCTGATCTGCTAGTTTTGGATACAAAACAGTAATGGCAGAAGGGCCATAAGATTCAGCTCTAATGTTTCGGAAACTGATGATTCAGATCCTTTTTCAGTCTTGACAAAATTCCAATTACCACAAAATCCATTTACGCAGATAGCATTTACAAAATTTAAGAGATCATAAGTAGCATAAAATTTCTTAAAACTTATTTTGCTTATGTTTAACCCTCTGAAAACCGAATCACACCCAATCTTAACATTAAGAATAAACACGAGTCAACTGTTATTTACTATGGTTGGAATGCAAGTCATCGATATCATCACCAGCCATTCTTGCAACATGACTAGCCCATTGCGATTCGAGTTCTCTCATGGTTTTTAGATATCTGATCCTAATAACATCTAAATTACTGCTAGTCAGTCCATCTACAGTATTACACAAATGCAAGACTGAATTAATGTGACTATGTATAGCTTTTTATCATTTATAATACTTTTTTTTAAATTTACTATTTTCTTGTAAGTATGATTTGAACTCTTCATTCAGAGGTCATGTGCAGGAATACAGATCACAGTCTAGCATAGATAACCTTCTCTGGGGTCAAGATGGGTTGATGAAAAAAGTAACCTTTGGACTGTGGGAAATAAGATGATTTTTTAGGGGAAAACAGCATCTTTGATATCGTTGGTGGGGGAATACAGTAATTATGGTTATAATTTTTATTTTTTTGAGAGTTGATATTTTACTAAGCTTAAGTTAGTCTGACATAAGGTCACAAGAATAGAGCACCAAGTAACAGTCAGTGTAACTAGCTTAAAATGGTGAGGCATCCAATGCTTATTCAGGTAATCAATCAAAGAGAAGGTCAGAATGCTTAAAATAACTCTGAACTTTGTGATATCTATAAGAATTTCCATTTTTCGGTCTTGTGCTATGTAGATAGTGATTTCCAGAAGCAAATAGAAGGCTTCCTTCTGTCTTGACAGACAATGGAACAACACTAAAATTGCCTCTCCTCGGCTGGAGTTTGAACTCAGTTCAATAACTTCATTCTCGATTCTGTTAACCGTACTTCTAAAATAAGCAAAGACATTGCAAAAATGATGTCAAAAATAATACCAGTCTGGTGAGTCACTCCATAGAAACCGTCATGTGATCAGTATCTTTTGGTTGTATGCCATGTTTGTGGTGATCAATTGGGAAGATGGGATGATCAATAAATAAGTTACTTCTCTCAACTTTAGTTGGGCAATGATCACTAAAAAAGTCGGAATTTTCAAAAAACAAGCATGAATGACGTCAGACAATAACTAAGGTACCAATTTAGCTAAAACTAATGTTGCAAATCCAATTTAGGAGGGGAATTTTATTTAAAAAAGCGATAAAAAAAACCATAAATGTTTAAATTTTCAGCTCTCAGGCTTGCTACATATATAACAAGCCAGTCAGGTTTCTTCAGTTTTCAAGTTGGTTTGGCTATGTTAGCAGTTCCTAACAATGATATGGTTAAATAAAGTTATTGAATTAGAATTTACATGACTTGATGGATAAATTGAAAGTGGTGAGGTAGAAAGGAAGCAGAACTATGGCAGTCAAAAAATTGATATAAATCATAGAAGTACGAAATGTATGATGAATTCACCATCATAGTCAATAACTGAACAAACACAGCATTAAATATTGAAGTCATGAAATAAAATTTCAGTTGAAGAATAAATAAGGTCAGAATAAATTCTATTTATGACATCACTATCATTTTCCACAGGAAAACGTAAAAAAGAGTAAAAAAAGAAAAAAAAAAAACATCCAGAAATATTTAGATTCTGGAGAATCCAGATGCTATTAATAAACCTGTCAAATAAGATTCCAAAAAGGTCAAAAAAGATTTTTTTCTAAAAATCAAAAATATCTCCTTCAGAGGGGGGGGGTCTAGGGAAGTACTGATGCCAATTTTCAAGTCTGTGGACAAAACGGTATGGCCCAGAGCACAGGAACACACAAACAAATGCATAAACAAACACAAATACACACATATATATGAGAAAGGATATTTGATGGATGTTCAATTCTTAAGGTAAAATAAAAGCCAGAAGATATTAAGGTGAAAAAAACAAATATAATTCAACATGCAACAAATTTCAAGTACAATCATAAAAGCCATTTCTTTAAAAACAAATGTTAATGGCAATAAAGATGCTTTACCAGATCTCTGGTGCCAAAATATCAACTCAAAGGGACCACAATTAGAAAAGAAAGATGCCCAAATTAGTTCAAGCTAAAAGAGCTGTTGTTTACAAATTCCAACACCTGCTATTCTGACTAATGAAAAAAAAAAAAATTGACTTTACGGAAATCGTTTCAGGTCCTCAATAATCTCCAAATAGACTATATGTGTGCAACATTCACATGTGGTTTCACGTTTTGTAAAGAGAAAAAAAAATTGTGTAGTCTGCATGTGCTGTCTTCAGCCCCCTGAAAATAATAATCTGATTTTCATTAATCTCTATATATTACTAAAATTCTGATTCACTCTACAAAGTTTGGGATGTATACTCAATGGGCCCAGGGGAGGGTTTTTTCAGTGAGATTTATGACCCCACAAGACCAACTAGTGACAATAAAGATCTCCTGAACCATGAAAAATGGGACTGCAAATAGAAATATAAATACAAAAATTAGTTCATGCTAAAATAGCTGTTTTGCGATAGCAACAGCCATAATTCTGAGGGGAGATTTAAATTGTATTTAATTGATGTTGAAAAGAGAATTATTTGGTGAGAGACAAATTATTTCAAGGACTCTACACATGACAGGAGAGAAGAATAAACGTTACCAAAGGGAAAATACTAAAGCTAAAGACAATTTTCAATGAATTCAAAACAATTTTTTTGTAATTACAACTACTCAATTTTTAGGCTCCAAACCTGTGAGAAAGGAGTACTAACTCAATGACAGTTATAGTGGAAGTTGAGTCGTTTTTGCTTCCATTCAAGCATAATTATCCTCATCCATTCATACTAATTTTCATTATATTGCAAGAGAGATTGAGAAGTTGACAGTTATAGTGAAGGTTGAGTCCATTTTGCTTCCATTCCAGCATAAGCACCCTCTCCCATTATTTTCATGTTGATTACATTGCAAAGGTAGATGATAAAAGAGAGGATGAAAGTTATAGAGATACTGAATGATAATCAGAAAGCATTATGGTCGTACATACAAACAAGAATAATAAAAAGCCATCACAGTAAATAATTGAACAATCGTAGCATCAAATTTTGAAGTCACATAATAGTTCCATTGAAGAATAAATTCTATTTGACATTCCTGGCGTTTTCCACTGGAAAACATTTGAAATAGAATAAGAAATATCTAGTTTCTCCAGAGTCTAGATGTTATTCATAAAACTGTCAGAATAAGACCCCAAAAAGATCAAAAAAGCCTTTTTTTTCTTTTCCTATTCTTTTTTTTTCCCCCCAAATTTTTTTTTAAATTAAGTCTTCAGAAGGGGGACAGGTGGAGAACTGATGCCAATTTTGTGAGTCTACAAACAAAACAGAATGGTCAGGAGCACTGGAAGGGACATACAAAAACAAGCATATGCATATAAAAAAATAAAATAAAACCCTTCACCGTCTTTGATGCCTACTCTTGTTCTCTAGCATAATTAGGTTCAAAATGATAATCAAAAATATTCTAAAAAGTCCTTTTACAGTATGGTTGTAACTGACAAATATCATTAAAGAATTTATTTGATAATTCAATCAGTACCAGTATTCTCTGTTTGTATCTTTTATAATACCAGAAGTTCAAACTATCTTCACATAAAACCTAAGAAATAAACAAATTCTAATTGAATGCAAAACAGAAAAGAACCTTTCAAATTTCTATATTCAATTCAATTTTCGTCATCACAGTCATGTCAAGTTTGTCTTCTATGACAATGAAAGTGCTAGAAATAATAGACTAATCCTTTGTGTAATGAGGTACAAAATTGAAAATGACCATCTTGTTCATTCATTGGCTGATTTTTTGTCCAATCAATTGCAATACAATAATTTCCAACTAAAATCAATGAGTCAAATTTGTTATCCACCAATATAAATTCATTTTTCAAAAGCACTAGCATCTCTGACTGATGGGCTGACAAACTGAAATATGAATTATCTAAATCTACATGTTTTTGGTTGCGACTAGATGTTGTAGATTGCAATTTAGATGATTTTAGATAAAATAATTCAATTTATAGTAACAAAATGAGAAATATTTTCAATGAATTAGATATTTTGATGAAATGAATGTTTAACTAAAACTGACTTTAATCTTTACCAATAACATTTAATACATTTCAAGATTTAAGCTATATATCTGGAGATGTTCTAAGATGTATTTTTACTCAATTTTAGGAGAGAATTTTCGGCAAAACTTTTTTTGTAAGATCTTCACTCAAGAAAAACTTAAATGATCTGTTTTCCAGGCTTGTTAACTTCAGTTGCATTGAGTGTTGAAATGTTCCTGACAGGAAATACAATATTTACAGAATTATCTGTACACTGAGATAACAGGTCTGGCTAGTCACTTAACAGACACATGACCAATATCTTTTGGCAGCATGTCATATTGGGGGGTTATCAATTGAAAATATGGAAGAAGGGATGATCATGGGATAAGTTACTTCTCTCACCTTTTGTTGGGCAGTGATCACTACCAAGTTCGAATTTTCAAAAAATAAGCAGTAATGCTACCGGACACAAACTAAGTGACCAATTCAGCATAAACTTACATTGTAAATAGACCCCCATCCCATTTGGGGGCAGATTGCTTAAAAACAAAAAAAGAATTATTTTTTCTGGACATAAATTTTTCAGTTTTCAGTCCCCTAGCTCCAGTGGTGTGGCATGTACATGTTAGTCAGATCACTTAAAAACTCAAGAAACCTATGTTGACAGATTTTGTTGACAGTTTCTGATAATTTTTTTCCTCAACTTGATCTGGAGAAAAATATGCCAATAATTTGAATAATTGAATTTAATTTGTTTGAGTTATATTTCACGAGGCCAGAATATCAAGCTATTAAAGAAAAATTGTTCGAGCCTTATTATCTGTGATTTGTTCATTTCCTCTGAATATGGTGATTCCATATTTTTTGCACACGAGTAATATTGCTGGCAGAAAATAAGATCTGTCTGAAGATTTTAACCCTTCTACTCCTGATAATTTTCCGATAATAAATGTGTCTATTTTGTGACCGTGCAAGTGATGAGGATCCAGCGGCTCAGTTTACATAAAGTCTGTGGCTGAAAACTTCTCTCATCAATCAGTTCTTCCATTTTCTGGAGTGCAAGTTTTACATTAGGGGAGATACATTGGCGTGATGGTTACCAACATGGAGAATGGAAGCAGTGCACTTAGTTTGAGTTTTGCCCGCAGCTGTTTGCATTCGTTTCCGACTAATACCCTTGGGAAAGAAATGAATCCACTTCCCAACCCCAAGCCCTGGGTAAATAGAAGGGCAGATGGAGCCCTTTAGCTCTATATGGCAATTCATCTTCGAGAAAGTTACACTCACAAAAAACTTACAGCGTGGCGGCATTTGGGCCAGGTCAAAAGTTTCTAGAGGTTCCAGGCAGTGTTACCAAGACAAATAAAAACAAGGTCAAAAAAGTTTTTTTTTTCTTTTTTTTTTTTTTCAAAAAATCAAAAAATCCATTTCAAGAAGGGATATAGTAGAGAATTGATACCAATTTTGAAGACAAAACAGTGTGGCCAGGAGCATATGCACATATAGAAAGGGATAGAGGGCTTTGGCATCATTGATGGCTATGGTTGTTCAGTGTCAACTATTCCATTCAAATTTTGCCTCATGATCAGGACAGCGATAATTTGAAACATACACATTCCCAATTGGACATCGGGCAAACCTGTCCTGTTTTAATCACATGAAGTGAGAAAAACAATTACATATAAATATCATTATCCTGACCAGAAAAGTAAATTTTGAAGAGAATAATTGACATTTTTCCTCTGACTGCTTATGTCTAAAAAATACACTAAGTATCCAGCAACTCTTATCGTGCTGCATGGTATAATTGTTAGAGCCAGTCACGACCAGAACTTAGGACATAGAAATTATGCAGCAATCAATGTTTCTTATTTCATACGCTGGCATAAACAGGTGCCACAGTGTAAAATGTTCTGATAAGACTTTTTACAAAAAGTGGGAGAATGTTATGTCAGAGTTTCTTTAACTGTCTTCCATGGGGGAAAAAGAAGATATTCATAATCACAGCCGAACGTTACTTTTTTGAGCGATTTATTTATTTAAAAAAAAAATTTTTTTTTTGTGCTATCCTCATTGGAACGAAAGGCAGAAGATAATGAACAGGCCGACGAAAAAAACTAGCAAGACAGGGACAAATTGGTCACCTTAGCAAAAGAAAAGTGTTTTCAAGAAAGTAATGAGTGAAAAAAGGATCCAGAAAGACAATAAGCCAGGTTTAGGTAATCAGCATTTGATCACCAGGAAAGAATTGAGAGATTTTCAAACCAATATTTTTATGTTTGTACACATTGTCTTCAAAAAGATTATGAATAGAAGCAAATTTTCCTACTTTTATGATATACATATATATTATAACGATCTGATTTCTGTAAGCTTCTTTGTGAGTTTGTTACTGTAATACAGCAAAAACGGCACACCATAGAGAAATTTTTGTTAGCACAAGACCATCAAAATACTGTAACTCCAGGTCTATTATGTGTGTTGCATAATGAGGTTCAGAGGGAAATGACGTAGCAGCTAAAAAGTAGGACCCGTGATTTGCACGTCTCCAATAAAAGCGAAAAGTTGCAGGAACAAAAAAGAAGAAAATGCTGTAGTTATAATTAAGTGTTTTCTTTGTTTCTCCTTTTCTCAACTTCAGGGTTCTGCGGCTCATGACCGATGTCAGAAAATACAATACAGTAGATGAAAGGTAAAAGCAATGAAAATAAGTTACAACTTCCAGCTTGCTTCTCAGCGTTGAGCACAGGCTGTGAACGTCCTTTTACGGGAAACACCTCTTGATTAGGATGTAGATAATATACGTCACATGCCTAAGAAAGAGCTCAGCCTTGATTGAGCCATGAAGATAAACAAACATCGTTTCTGGGAACAAACATCACTTAAGGACAATCGTTTCATCTGAAAAGATACGTAGGTCAGCAAAGAGGCTTATCTTTTTTCTAAAGTACCCATCTTCATTGATATACGAAAATGAGGAATAAGCAAATAGTCGGGCAAATGAGGCAACACTGTCTTCACATTATGATATGAATTCTGATGGGTGACCCAAAACTTGTGAAGACATTTAAAACAATCATAATGTTAATATTCTTTGTTCTTTCTCCTTTTGGATGTATAAATAGACCCTTGTGAATTCATCATGGGAAAGTGCACAATTGAGTAACTATCTAAATCAATGGAATTTTACTTTGAATACCATCAATCAATAACATTAACCAAAAGAGCCTGTTCCTGTTATTTGAATGTGTGGACACTGCCATCCAAGTTGATGATTCATCAGTTATTTGGTTGCACATTTTCACGAGTAATGCTCTGTTAACAATCAACCACAAACAGGGAAACCACATTCAGTTTCAAATGCTGAGAATCATATACGTATACAGGGGCGTGTAAAGAATAATTTGTAACTTCAACTTTGCAGAGTTCTGTTTAGCTTAGCTTATCTCATAGGTCAATTGAAAGGATTCGAGGTTATTTCCAGGATAAGGTCGGGGTTAAAAAGCCAAGGACTGTCTAGGAGCTAATAGAATAATATCCGAGGAGAGATAAATAGCCTCAAAGTAGATATCCTTCAAAATGTTGAGCAGAATGTGAGTAAAAGACGGAAAATTTGTGAAAAAAATTTGAAAATGGTTGGCGTTTGAAAGAAACAATTTAACAGTACATAGTTTGATTAAATTTCCCATGTTTATATACGTTACACTAAATCGGTCAAATTGACTAATTGGCAAAATTTACTTTTTTTTTTTGTTATTTAAAAAAAAATGGTATGATTTCACTTTGATTATATGAACTTTTGGTTGTAAAAAGATAACTGGTTTATACCTCAGTTCTAATTTGACCAAAAGTTTATTCAATCAAAACAATGCATTTATTTATTTTTGTAAAAATAGTTAAAACTACATGTTTATCTATTTCTATAAAAAGTTTGATTTCACGGACTTTTGATTACAAAAAAATAGTTATTCTATATCCTTGTTATGATTGAATGAACTTTTGATGAAATTAAAACTACATATCCATTTATTTTTTGTGAAAAATGTTAAAATTTTGCAAGTTACACATTTCGTTAAAATCAATTTTGAAAAAGATCGTCAAAACCAAAGACATGAATGTTCTGAACCTCTTCATGTCCTTTTGTACCACTGTAAAAATAGGAAGTGACTTGACATTGAGCTTAAAAGCTAAAGAAGGGTGCTTTCAAACTAGTGTGCTAAATGAAAATACAAACAAACAAATCAAACATAGTTCAATGAAGAGGGTCTGTGAAACCCTGAATAATGATCAAAGCATTAAAAAAATGACTGACTTGAATTTTCTGATGAAGAAAGTATTTCATGGTTCGGATATACACACACATGCACACACACACATATATATATATATATATATTTTTTTTTTTTTTCTCCTTTCAACAAAAGTAGAAAAAAATTTATATTTAAGGGTTTGATGTATTGTCATCAACAGATATTGAGGCAGATCCAGAATTGTTTTGTAAAGATTTTTATCTAAATACTAACAAAGATTTTTCAGTTGTGATTTACCCAGGCAAAAATGGTGTTGGGGGAGATCCCTTAAATCCATGCCTGGGGTGACTCCAAATTAAAAACAATAATCTTAACACAATGATTCCACATATGAACCACTTTATAAAACTCCAAAACACAATGAAACTCTTTTGTGAATTGGATTTTCTTTAAAATTACCTAATGGTGCAAAGAAAGTAACTTTGATTAGAAGTTATTCCCTTGATTTATACCTGAATTTTTCATATGAATTCAAGAGTTAAAATAGAGAGGAGACCTAGTAAATATAGAAGAATATAATGGACCCAAACGTTTGAATCAGTCCAGGTTAGACAAAGAGAAGTTAAACCATCTGGGTAGTGTGATTGGTTACGTTGTCTATAACTTTTTAGCTATGAATTTGAGACCTTCTTCTAGCTACTTTACATTTGTGTTAATCTGTGTAGCTCACATAGGTAAAGATGAACATTAAGTACAAAATTCAAGTTGCATTAAAATAATAACTATTTCTTGGCATTGAACACACTCTGACCTTAAAGAGGCACCTCAACTTTGAAAGAAGAAAAAAATGAACAAAAGGAAAAAATTAGGTTCGGGTCGTAGGACTAAGGTTAATTATTTTAGACTTATTCTTTGAAGAAAAATAGCATGATTGATGCCAGGATATATGTTATATCCTGAAATTTAAAAAAAAGTGTAACTTGGTAATTAGAATTTTTTTAAGGTTAGATACTAACAAAAGAGAAGAGTATTTACCTGTCCACACTGATGTTGATTGTCCACCATTCCATACAACAGAGAAGCCAAAGGCAGCCCCAGGGGAATATGGAGCTGAGCCTACAAAAAAAACATGAGAGAAACAAGAATGAAAAACTGACCAAGACAAAACATGTATTTCTTTTACAGCAACAGTTCCCGAATAGTGGGCCACAAAGCATGTGCTAGCGGGCCATGAGAAAATAATGATTTGGAGATGTTTCTTTGTGAAATGAAAAAAAAAAAACAAATTCATTTTCTTGGATCATCATATTAAATTTGTTATATAAAACCTTTAAGGAATGACTGAGTGTATAAGTTGACTTATCACCAATATTCTTGTCGTGATTAATCCACCCCGGCCTCTCCATAAGGATATTGTTAACACTAAACTGGTCCTTGGTTCAAAAAGCAGTTGATGATCCCTAATTTATAGCAACAAGAAAGGTTGAATATTTTTGAATATACAAAAATTAGTAAGGGTCACATCCAGTGCAATTAGAAACACAAATTTATAAAGAAAAAAAAGAACATATCCATACATTGCACACATGAATCAACATAACCAACATGTGTATCAGATCTAAATATCTAAAAAATTAAGATTTGGGCATTATTAGTCCAAAATGAAAATAGAGACCCCAAAAAGAACATTTTTGAATAAAAACAAGGATCTTTTTTGAACGGTGCCTTGTGGTATATTCATACAAATTTCCAAGGTTGTCCCCCCCCCAAGAGACAAGGAGTGCCAGGAATCTATAGCCAACTTGGTCACAGGCCATTTGTGCAACTACAGTGATTTGAAAACTAATGGAACAAGTCTGGCTGCTTCAGGGTCAAACTCATCTCCCAGTGAAACTCAAGTGACTTGTCTCATAAGTTCTGAAAATATCTAAGCTTTCGCACACATGACACACACATACACATTGTGATAAATGCTACTACATCAGTCACACAAATCTTGAAAAAAAAGATATTATTAATGATGAATTCACTTCCCATTTTCTTTCTTTCAGTTTCTTTTTCTCTTCCTTCTATTTGTGGATTGATGCTGTAGGAATAGAATGTCTCTCTTTACCCAGGAATTTTGAGTTTTTAGTCTAAACCGGAACGTCATTGAGAAATAAAGTCCACAGCAGGAGCTTGACAATAATTTAGATTACTCGGACAATGAATGAGACATGATACCGTAAACTTTATCTCTAATAATTCAGTTAAAGTCTGAAATACAAATGTCTTCTACTTTTTGAGATTAAATAGTGTGCAGATACATCTATGTATATGTATATACCATTGAATGTGTGTGTGTATATATATATGTATATATATATATATAATCTGAATGGCTTGGTTGTGCGGACAAAGATTTTGAGAGGATGTTCGAAAACTATAGGAACCTCAGATGGTGGGGCCTTGTATGCAAAATAACCCTCTAGTCTACAAAGTTTTAAGGTGAAGTATGACACGAGCATATACATACTTTCCAGACTGTCATTGCATTTGTGTATCCAGACATTTTAATTACATCATCAAGGACCAGTTATGCAATCATGACACAACTTGACAGTCAATAGGAGAAGACCTTCATGTGTGAAGAGATACTCTCCCCTGGGGTTGCTCAGCTGGCAGTGAAATGCCATTGATTGAGATTGTGTACTATGTGACCATCGCATAAACAATAACCAAAAAATAATTTTTCACTCTTGGTAGAGGGTTTTCTGTCTGTAAGAATCTCCCTCTTTTGTAGGTTTGACTCCTGGCAACTGCTGGCTTTTCCCAAAGAGATTTCAGATCATGGACAAGATTAAAGAGAATGCAATGAAGTAGCTGACAACAATCCTGAAAGAGGACTCAAGAGACTGCTTTTTCAAAGTGGAAGGGAAACTTATATAAGTGTGTGATCCCAAGAAGAGTACTTTGAAGTGGAATAAGGTGTCATTGCCCGAAGTAGGTTATTTTTTCAATAATATTAAACGGCTGGATACTTTCCAGGCAGATCTCGTCAATACTGCAATACATACAATTTGTGATTTTCCTAATACGTAATCTCACTGATACATACATGTATATATTATATTTATGTGTTCAGAAACACATGCACGTATATATCTACAAGAAATAGCTTAACAGATTCAAATCTAAGGTTGTTTCAACGAAATATACATTTGGCTGGAAAATAAGAAAGATGCAATTTAGCATAAAAGCCTCTTTTATTTTCCATCCTTTTCTCTAAATTTCCTTCTTGCAAGACAAAAGCTGAAATGACTCTAAATCCAGACAGTACCATCACTCAGAAGCAGCTTCCTCTTTTTTTCTTTTTTCTCTCTTATCCCTTTCATCCTTTCACACAGATATGCCATCGTAATCTTCTTACACAAGAATGGCTTTTCAATATTATTTGCTCTGTTGCACTGGCATAAATGGCGGAGGGGGGGGGGCATTCGTGTGTGTGTGTGTCTAGGCACATTTCACTCTGTGGGCCTGCAAGGCCTCTGTTGGTGTGTGTGTGTCTGCAAGTATGTGTGTCTGTATATTCATGTGTGTCTGCACATGCCTCTGTGTGTGTATATATGTGTGTTTGCACATGCTTCGGTGTGTGCATGTATGTGTGTTTGCACATGCCTCTGTGTGTGTATGCAAGTGTGTTTGCACATGCCTCTGTATGTGTGTGGATGTATGTCTGCACATGTGAGTATGTATGTGTGTCTGCACATGTGTGTGCATATGCATGTTTGTCTGCACATGCCCTTCGTATGTGTTTGTGTGTCTGTATGTGCATGTGTATCTGCACATGCCCATTTGTGTGTGTGTGTACTCACATAAGCCTCTGTCTGCACGTGTATTCCTGTATACGTCTGTGTATGTGTGTCCATGCCTGTGCACACAAACAAGAGGAACACGTACACCTCAGCCTGACTGACAAGGCCACCATCTTCTGCCTGACATTCTACACTGTCAGTCAGTCGGTCCGTCTTTGCTCATTGCACAACCAATGTTTTCTTTATCCTAACTGACAAGGTCAATTGCCACTGGGTCCTCTCCAGCTGTTGAGTACCTTTCCTATCGTATCAGACACAGATTAGCCAAATCTAGGGAGAATAAGCATCTCTTCAGTCATTTGTTGATGTGTCTGAAGTATTGCACTAATGCCCTAGGGAAAGGCATGGATCCAAATCTCTACTATTGGTAAATAGTAGGGCTGTTAGACTGCCTTACATGGCTAAAGGGTTCCATCTTGGGCATCAGTCAAGCCAGCATTTTGCTCTTGTAAAAACCCACAATAGCTGCAAACAAGGATCGGGTTTTCATGAATCATTCGAAAAAATAGACTGAATCATTGCCATGTGTGTCACATGACACGGAAAGCAACTTTGTCTTGTTAGCTGTGCTCAAATATCTGTTCACTTTTTCCCCAGGTTTAGATACTCCGTTAAATTGGTAGGGAAAAGAAGGAATTAGGCCAGGGGCCATTTGATATTCTCAAATTGGCATTGGTCCAATTATTGAGCTAGCCATAGAACTGCAATGCCTGAAATTACCGTCACTTGCAAATAATGGATTCATGTCCTCGGGAAAGTCATGAATTCATTTCTCTGTTATCAGTAAATAATCCGGGCAGTTGAAGCTTTTCAGCCCTATAAGACTGTCCATCTTAGGTGTCAGACTAGCATCCCAGTCCCGATAAAAACCCACAATTACTACAAATAATGATAGGGTTTACATTGATCGTTTGAGAAAATAGAGATGGGATCATGTGACATGTAAAGCAACTGGGCTTGGCTACTGTATCCTTTTCACTTTTTCCCAGGTTCAGTTGCTCTGCAAACATGGGGAGAAAGCTGGGTCAGGAGTATCACTTGGCCCTTCAACTGCAGTGTCGGGGTAAAGACTAATAGTTATCCATTACAAGATAAGAGCACTTGTCAATCCATTGCAAGTTATCCATTACAATATAAAAGCTTTGACTTGCAGATTGAATTGATTTGCCATCAATCACAATAAAACAGACAAGCCTAGCAGCTGCAGGATCAAACTCTACTTCCACATCTGAAAGTGAAGATAATTACAACTTTTATATCGTATATGTGAGAAATTATTTTTTTAAAAAATTCTTTGTATAAATGTATTTATTTATTAAAATGGAATAAGCCCTTGAGTATCTGTACGATAAATTTTGTTAATATATGAGATTTGTCAGTTTAGCTCAGTTTGTAAGAGACCAGCCTAACAATCAGTTGATTGTGATTTCAAATCATGTTTTAAAAACGTCAAGTTTTATCACCCTAAATTTGGCGAGGATTGCTCTTGTTGTTCTAGTTGCACTAGAAAGACAAAGTCAACTCCAGACTTAGACTGGAGTTTCTCAAAATCCTAATGAGTTAGCAATGACTGAAATTCCCATAATTAATGGTTAATTGATAACCATGCTTCACTTATCTCAAAATGAAATTCAACCTCTCAGGGGTGATCCCACAATTTTGAGAAGGAAGCGGTCAATTTTTTTTTTTTTTTCCTCATACTCAATCTGTCTGATTAGACAACTGATATAATAGATTTGTGTTTTTAAGGGTCATTTAAGATTATTAGATATTTGGAGTTTAATGTGAAAAATTTCTTTCTTTCTTCAATTGTACTTTACCAGACACACCATTCCTTGGATCCCTGCTTGTTCTTTGTTTTCCATCCCAAAGATTAGCTGTCACAATAATATCAGTCATCTTGATGTGTCATGTCAGTGATACAAATACAACATATCGTGGGACGTCAGATTAATATAATTCTTAGAAATAAGTAAACAGGTACTCATAGCATTATGGTAGTGAGCATGTTTGTCATGCAAGACGGTGCTCTAAAAATGAGATCTTGTGTCAGAATAGGTCTATTTCCATGAATATTTATTAAATAATGTACAAATTGTAAACACTTCTCATTGATGCAATCGTCTGAAATCTTACTCCAACAGTTGGAGGGTTTTTGATTTAGGAAATTATGATATAAAGTAATAATAAGATTAAGAAAAGACTAATCCAAAGTTAATTGTATCAATGAAATTGTTAGCTATATTATATTGATCCCATTCCTGTATGTTTGCAGGTTTGCTACCACAACACAGTAAAAACAGCATATTGTAACAGGATTTTCAGTAGTGCATTACTGTTAAAATGCTCTGAATTAGAGAATGAAGCAATTTCCTGTCTCATTGGGCCTTAAGTTTCTGAATAATCAGTTTATTCAAGTATAATTTAACAATAAGAAAAATGTATGTCCAAGGGAGATAACTCCAAGTCTATCACATGCTAATTACTTTTCTTCATAAAAAAGATAATAAGCAAAGAATCTTAATATGAATTTTATAAATAAAGAGTGATTTGAACAAACTTGAAGGCCGAGATTTTTCTAAGGATTGCAAAGCAAGGAAAACAAGAACATTTTAGATAGGGAGTCATATTTCATTTCGAAGGTTATAAGAAATGGATTTCATTTATGGCAAAATTATACAGGTATAAAGATATAACCTCATTATATATTCATAATGGACCCCATATTCAGGCATTTAATTCCTGTGTCACTTAATTTGAAGCGCACCTACGTGAGCTCCTAGCCTGAAAGTGTTGAGTGAACTGGAAAAAAAAAAAATTTGCAAAAAAATCAACTCAACTAAGAAACAATTAATTCTATTTTAAGCCAAGACAAAGATTTCTGTGGAATTGAAAAGCTCGCAATTGCCGGAGCATTACCCAGGATGCAATTGTTAGAATACTCATCTTGCAAACTATTAGCAGTGAGTTGATTCCTTTCTAAATGCTCAATAAATATAGCCTTGTGTCAAAGTTAGCTGAGCCTGAGTTAATAACCACAAATTATCATTATCCTTCTTCCTATATTCACTGCGGGAGCTCTGGTCAGATGATAGAATAATCCTGGCACAATAATCTCAAAGGCTGATAGATTATAGCCTGTCGTATACATTATGTCCAGGTCAAAATCAGATGCAAGTTTTTCATTCAGGTTATTATAAGTCTTCTAAGAGTTGCCAACTGGGGAATCCATACAGCCAGGCCAGGGTGCTTGATATTGACAGAGTTTATAACAGGGTGGCCAAGTAGTTGGAGACATTTCAGGCCAAAAACAGCCATATGCCAAAATTATCAATAGAAACAATTAATTTATTAGACATTTTCATTAGATTTAGTATTGTAAATCATCATTTTTTATAAGTAAAATTTAGTATAATAATTCAGTTGATTTATTTTTTATCCCAACTTTGTGATGATGGCCAGAGTGAAGTTACCATAAAAAAACAACTGAAGGTAAATAGAAGTATCGAAAAATCAAGAACATTTTTGTTTATAAAACATAACAATACAGTAATACATAAAATCGAGAATTTATTATAAATACTACTGAAGCAAAATCAAAATAACCAAAATTTTAAATATGACAAAACCAAAGAGTTCATGGCTAAATGCTTTTCAGGAAAGCCATATATATATATACATACAAATAGATATTCATACATCTTTTTTTTTTACGTTTATGCATGCACTGGAGTGAAAAAAAGTATACATATCTTCTATACATAAAGTAGCGATGTTTGTATGGCTACGCTCTTATACCTCAAGAACTATGTTTCATTGACAAAAAAACAAAAAACCCCATAATTGAATTCAGCACATCTCAATCTATGCACAACATTTTAGATCGATTTTAGAGAAAAAAAAAAAATTAATTTTGATATATGTTTCCAAATTTTTTGTATTTATTTCCCCCATCTGAAATTTATCCATCTGACAACCTGTCAGCAGCAGTCACTCAGTCAGTGTTTCAAATGACTTACTTTCTTGCTGGGGCTGGGGAGGTGGCTATGAACAAATCTCTACAAGCCAGCTTCAATTGAAATATTGACATGATCGTACATCAAAATTTCATGTAGTATAATCAGAGATAATAACACATTTGCATGAGACACAAAATTCAAAGACAAGCTATTATGAATTTACTAGCTTGTTGAAATCACAAGAACAGCCTCCCGTAAATAAAAATGAAAAATTTGAAAACAAAAGCAGAACAAAGATTTGTCAAGGGAAAGGTCAGGTTCAAATCATACAAAAGTAGAGACATTGAAAGGAGAATTTCCACAACAACATTCAAGGATCAACATTGTCTATTAAAACCCTACTATCATTCATAGTCGGCAGTTCAGTCTTCCATCCCATCTGGATACTAACGCACTAGCTACTTCTTCTGGTGGTCCTCCAAACCCCAACCTCACCCTACCCAGCCAGTCTGCTGGTGAAGGAGAGATCTGGATGCTTCTACTTTAAAATTAATGTAAATATCTTTATGACTATTTCTAAATATTTAAATATTTACCAAGATTAGAAAGGCACAAGGCTGCAATTGTTACGCACTCAGTAATGGCCTGCTATACCATCTAACTACCCTTTACAACATGGCGAAGCATCCAAAAATTTACTAAACTTAGCTTGCTCTGGTACAAGGTCACAACAATGGCATATTCAACAAGATAACTAATAATACTAACTAATAATATGTTAGACTAATTTACAAACTATTACTCTTAACTAGGTGCCTCTGGTTAATGTCTTTCTCTGACTGCCACTATACAATTCAAATTTTTTTCCTCCCACTGGTACAGTCTTAGTTTAAGGAGTCAACCAACGAGAAGAGAGAGATACTTTTAAGCTGGTTGGTTAGGTGAGTCAAAACTCTTCATAAGGGAGACTGCAATTGGCCAGCTGACCCCTACAACTAATTCCTGTCAAAACTAATCGGCCCCCTTTCCTTTGTTCAATGTGCCAACACCTGTTTCACTACATTTAGTTCTTTTTCTTCCAAATTAAAAAGTCGTACATGCTAAAAGCTCATACCTTTACTTATCTTGACCCATTACAGAATAACAATGACCTTCATATTGTAAACACTAATTGCTTGTTGCTTGAGTTATTCATTATGTTAAAGAGAGAAAACTTCAGCATCAGGATTTTGGGGAGTCAGTGTGAATTTAAGAAACTACAGTAAACAACTGCCCTAACAGGAAAGATAAATTGCTGTCAAAGAAAGAAAGAAAGACAGGAAGGACTTAATAAAATAAACAGATACATAGATGTGAATCAAGTGGTCTTCAATCTACTCTGGTTTCAGGAAGTGATATTTGTGACATTTACAGTCGCTTTTTATGATCTTGGAAATGTTTCAAAGGCACATAAACATGGCTTAAAATAAAGTCATTCTTACCCAGTCTAATCAGCAAACATTCATTCTCTATAACCCCCACCCCTCTCTCTCTTGAGTCCCCACAGCATATCTCCAACAAAAGATTTTTCCCAGGTTCACATTGGTACACACAGAAAATTTCATTCGGTTATACAGTGTGGTTTTTGCAGATGGACAGACAGACTTTTTGTGAATATTTGCTATTTTTCTTCTTTTTTTTTTCACTCCCACTCTGTGTGTTTAAGGAAATATGAGGGGTAATAGATTTGGACTATATACTTTTTAAAGAAAAGATTTTGGGAGCACAATGAGTAATATTTAAACAACAAAAGAAATATAAAAATATTCATAACAGAGTGATAAATTTTTCACAGTAACACTCTTCTTTTCCCATGATTAATCTAGATGATGGCAAATACCCTAGATGAATATCGAAAAACTTTTCACAATTCTCATAGACTTATACAAAGCTACTTGATTTTTTAAAATTATTTATTCAAAAGTATGAACTATTATTCAAAATTTTAAATAGTATTTGAATTATTAAAATTTCATATCATTAAAACATCTAGTTGACAGCCTCAAGATCAATTATTATTTCAGAAATATGATTTTAATAGGTATTTTTTTGATAAGTGGTGTCTTTTTATTTTTTTTTGTAAAGATTTTCTGTCTCTCCAAGGTCATTAGCTCTAAATAACATGCATGATTGATCAGTAGTTAAAATAAAATATCTGTTTTTATCTCCCAATGTCAAATTCATTAGGCTTTAGGATATATACAAAAATGTTTTTTTAATCCAATTTGAGAGCAGCCAGGAAAAAAATGACATTGGGGAAAACACAGTCAGTTAAGGAAATTCCTCCATTCATAAAAATTAACTGGCTCGGTGAACATGAGTTTAGATCACTCCCCCACAAAAGCTGGTATATTAATGATTCTTCTCAAAGTTATACATTAGGATATTAGTTTTTGATAATTCATGGAATTTCGGCAATATTTATTCTCATACTTTCAGAAAGATTTATTATCTTATATTGAATCACAGTAGCCCCACAAATGGCACGACCAACCAGCCATGTGGGCTACCAATTCTTCAATCTTCAAATGTCTATTTCAATCTATCTATGTGTGTCTCCAGATATTCCTTGTCACAATTTTAGGCTACAACCTTGAAAAACATTTTTTGGTTGCTTGGATTTTTTTCTTCAAAAAAGTGCTTTTTTGACCAATGCTGCCCAAATCTTATACAGGTATATCTTTTCTTTTTTTTTCCCCAGATAATTCAAGATAAAAGATCAAATTTTTCAGATAATTTGATCTGGTACATGCACAGGCTTTGGGCAATTCATTTAGGTAAGCTATGAATATCTTAAGAATTTTTTTTCACAAAGTTACTTCCTATCAAAGTGGCCACAGTTCTTTGCTACTACCCTATGTAGGGTATATCTACAATTCACATTAATTCTTTAAAAAAGCACAAGCCATGAATTCCTGATTTAATAGTTCATGATGGTAGACAGAATAGATTTGAGAGCAAAATTTTGAATACTACTCTTAATTATTTGACAAATGACTCAGAAATATTCCCAATGGTCTCATTTATTGCTTATTATTGATTTCAACTAATTCTTTTAGCTTCATCCTAATTTTCAGTTGATTTTTATAACTTTGAATCAAACTGTAATCTTATGGCAATGATTAAACAGAGTAATACTTGTGCTAAGACAGCTAGATCTCAATTGTGAACATCATCAGCATGGAATATTGGTTGTAAGGAGTTAGGTTTAAGGTGTAAAATCAGGTTCCTTTCAACTATGAAGTCCCTGTGGCTGGATGGCTAAAAGCACCCAGGTGTAAATTGGACATCCCCCTGTGAGTTTGATTCTCACTGTGGGCTTGCTCTTTATCTTCTGATTAGGCAGTTCAATCATTGCCATAGGATTTACGGCCCAAAGTTGTGATAAAAAGCAACTGAAAATTTGAATGAACATAAAAAAATTAGTCAAAATTGATAATAATGTTGCAATACTTCATCCACAAAAAAAAATTTGAAAAGACTATTGCTTTTATTTATCAGTGGAATATAATAAACAAAAGGAAATTATGAATCATCACTGCTATTATATGCTTATTTTTATCACATAAATTTAGCATAAACTTATATTATAAATTGAAACCTCAACTGAACACTGGGGGGGATCAAATTTTGCTACTCATAGAAGAGAATGTGTGTGCAGAATTTAAAGTTTCTACTTTGAATGCTTAAAACTAAATAGATGCATTAAAATATATATATATATATATATATATATATATATATGTAAATGTCAGAACACATGAATAATTTAAACCTAGCAAAAGTGTTTAAACTGGTTTGTTGTGGGTAGTGGAGATCAATAGCAACAATAACAGTTACATGCGTAACAGATAGGATATATGTAAAAAGTGTTTTTTTCTCAACCACCCAGTGACCAATGTCTTTTGACAGAATGTTGTGTTGGGGGTGATCAATGAATAAGTTACTTCCGTTGCCTTTTGTTAGGTACTAAAATATCCAAATTTTCAAAGAGCAGGGGTGGACAAACTAATAGACCAATCTAGCATAAACTTACATTGAAAATTGAACCCTCACTAACAACTCATTTTGAAAGGGAATCTTAAGAAAAACAAAAGAAGTATTTTGCCTACTCATCGAGGGAAGTGTGTGTATAAAATTTCAAGTTTCAGTTCTGCCCAGGTTAAACATGTTTCTTATCAATAGCTAAAACTGTTTTCAAAAATGGCTAAAACTGACTAAATTTTTCAATTTTCAGCTAATCTTATAGCAACAAATGTTGAACATATCATATACATATAATCATTTAAAACTCACTTATCAAATAAAATAACCACACACTGAGACTCCAGAGTGTCCAGTTGGATAGTGCAATGGTTAGCACGTCTACCTCATATGCAGAAAGTCCTGGGTTTGATCTCAGGTATGAAAAAAGAGAGTGGAAAACTCTTCATTAGGACACATTTCCCTGTACACTCTGTAGCTAATTGAGTACACTCTAAGCTTTGTGATTAGGGTGGAGGTATCCCTTTGGTGAACATGCATCCTGCCAAGGGAGTAGTCATAAAAGCTTGTAGATATAAATTCCTAGTCTTGAACTGACTTGAGATTTCAGAGGTTCACAAAGCTGCCACAGGCAACAGAAACAGTGACTTAGTCACTGGCCAGCATTCTCAATTAGGGGTCATCACTCAAGAGACAGATGCTTTATCTCACCTAAGACTCCAGAACAAATTACTGACAACAATTGTACACTCACTTCAATTTAAACTTACTGTTTTGTTTTTTAGTAGCAAGATTTTTCAGGTGATGGAATAATAACAATATCACATCTCAGCCCTCCAGAGAATCAAATGAAAGCCAGATAGTTCACAGCACAAACTGTATTGATAGAAACAATAAAGATGTGACTTTTAATCTTCAATGATTCATAAAATCATTTGAGACTAGAAAGAACTCAAAAAGCTCTACTTCTACCAATACTACACACTAACTAGAAACTAAAATGAAAATCAGTTCATAGATAGTTACAATGTAGGAGACGTAACCGCATAAGTTTTGATTTTTCCTATTTCAGACAATTATTTTGATATAAGAAAAAAATCTCTCAATCAAAAATGAATTCCTGGATCCATACAAAAATTCAATCAATCCTCCTTTAGCCCAAGGCTTCCCTCCCCAGAAAATTTAAAATAATTCCATTGAGAACTCTTGGAGATACTGTGTGAATGTGACAGGATACATATACCTCTTTCGACTTCATTGACAGAGGTGAACGAGTACTTTTGTTCCCTTGACTTCTGGAGAAAAGCTACCAATCCCCAAATGAATATGAAAAGTGAGTGAAATCAAAGTTCTTACCAATGACAATAGAATGTGAAGTACCAGCATTACCGATCTCCACCTCCACACTGGTACGGTATTCCCCTTCTAACGTGCCATCAGAGCGATGTACAAGGATCAGCTGAGAGCCAAGTTGGTTGTACCATACGCCTTGTAAGGTGCCACAGTTTTCAATCTGCTTGCCATAGCCATGACATTTATCTACAAATCGAGAGAAAAAAGAAAAAATGAGGAACATTAATAATAGAGCGTTCAGAAGAAAAAAATGCCGTTTTGGATCTGTAAGTAATGGGAAAGCAGAAACCAGTGATGTGAAGCGCAATTTAATCAAACTTGGAATTCTAAGGGAAATTACGAATCACCTCCACCCACATATACTACTTTTGGTCTCATAAATTAACCAGTGTTGGGGATAAAATTAAGTAACATTTTCCCTACTCATTGAGAGGAGCATGTGATTAAAATTTTAAGTTTCTTCTCTGAACGGTTAGGGCTGGGTAAAGTCTGGATAGATACATGTAAATGTAAAAACATATACATAGCCTGAACCCAGCAACAGTGAGGTGGGTAGAGATGATTGATAAGTCTTAATGACTTGGATACATTTCTACAATCAAATCACTGTAGCCTCTATAGATTGCACAACTGACCAAGAAGGCTCCAGATGCTCTTCTCTTTGCTTGTCAATGTGTGTGTGTGTGTGTGTGCGCGCACGCATGTGTCTCTGGGTGCTCCTGGTCACATTTTTGAAAATTTACATGAATAGAGCACAAGGCACCATCTGAAAATGTTTTTTTCTTGTGTTTTTAAGAGAGTACTTTTTTGGTTTCTATGGTCATTTTGGACCAACAATGCCGAAATCTTGTGCTGGTATTTTTTCAGATAAACACGCGAGGCACAGAAAATAAGAAAGTTCTTAATGTCCATTCTGAAAATCAGAATTTCTCCAGTCAATGAGCTCCCGGAGGCTTCTTCTTCAATCTGGTTAGGAAACTACTTATCACTTAACAAGCCTGAAAGTCAGACCATAGATGTGTTAGTACTATCTTATGGATTGCTATCCTGGAAGGCTGTCAAATGAGAGTGACCAGTCAATACAACTTGTCAAAATAACTTTCACAAATTATATCAACTGACAAAAGCAGACATCTTTTCTTGTGAAGTTTTAGCAAGGGACATCATTCTCAAAAACACAGGTAACCCAAGTTCTCTCCCTAATACTTTCAAACGTATATAGAAGGAGGGCAAGGAAACTAGAGAGAGGGGGGTGTTTTGGTATGTCAGTCAGTCAGTGACAGTCATCAGAAGTAGAGATGCTTGCATATCTAAAGCTTTTGAAGACGTGGCAATCATTTGAGGAAAGGTGTGGAAAAAACAAAGCAAAAAGCCAAAGCAAATATCTGTTAACTCGTTAACATTTTAAAAGAAATTGTAACTATTGATATACACACCCACACATATATATATATATATATAAAACTGAATCATCCATCGATATAAAAGCCATATATGCAAATTAGTAAGTTTAATTGTATAGTTCTATGTTTATGCGTCTGTTTTGTCCGATTCCTTTCATGATCTAAAAGCTAAAATGGATTGGTCCATGTGAAATAGATTGACATAGCTAAAAACAATTGGAGAGTTGTAAAAAATGAGATAGGTTGTTGCGACATAACAATGAAAATAACTGCTCTATGTTGCTTATCATCATCAGACTTCTAGCCTTCATAATTGGCCATAGAACTCCTCCAAGACTTGCCAGATCCCTCTATCATGGGCGTCACGGAACCACTTCTTTCTGAACTAGTCTATTTTGTCAAGCCATCTTATTTTCAACCAGCTAATATTTTGCATATGATCTCTTGGGATCCACGTTGAGTGTCATGATGTTCAGCAGTTGTCTGCCATTCTTGTAACATGACCAGCCCATTGCCATTTGAGTTTCCTAATAGATTTTATAATGTTCCTGACTGCTGTTTTTTCTCCAATTCACCGTGCTGTCTCATGATGTCAGGTTGAGTATGATTCTCTCCTGTGCATATTGAATGGTTCACAGTTAGAGGGTCAGTCTTTTGGTCAGGGTCAACATTTAAGCTCCATAGGCAACTATCGGCTGGATGCGTTGGTTGTATACCCTTCTTTTTAAAACTTTCCTGTTTTTGAAGGTTGAGCTTTAGTGAATAGTCATTCATTCTTCGGCTACTAAATATCATGCAAAAAATTCTGTCTATATATCGACACCCTAATAATGAGAGTCTCATGATTGATAAAACAATCCATCACTACAAATTGAATATTATTTGATGATTTTATAATCTGCCTTTTGACAGATGGAGGGTTGTCAAAATAGGGTGATGATCATATACATACATGAGAGAAATGGCATACAGAGATTGAATTGAATAGAAAAATCTGATACCCTATTTTAAGCATAATTCGATCAAAATATGCACCACCCATTTTTACACACTTCTACAAATCTGCAACAAAGTTCTTGATGCTCTCTGTTCTGAAAATCAGAATTTTTCTGGTCAATTAACTCCTCAAAGGCTTCTTTCGTAGCTGTCTGCTTAGGAAAGCAATTGCCATTAAAGAAGTTGTTGAAGTGCTTGAAGACATGACAGTCATTAGGGGACAGGTCTGTAGAATACAATGTATTGAGCAAAACCTTGATTTCCAGAAAAACTGCCTTGTCTGCTGGATTATAATACAAATGGGTTGCAAAGGTATTTGGAGGTCTATCACTGCAACTCATCCAAATTACGTAACTCTCTTTACTGAGCTTTGGTAGAAAGCCCCTAGTCATGATATTAGTACATGGAATGCAGTGTCATATTTGCATAGTAGAAAAAAAATGAAACATCCATCTAATATGCCAGCATATATGGTATGTATATATGTATATGTATTTAGCTGGCATTGTGCAACAAAACAAACTGAAAACCAACTCAGAATCACACTGAGCTATGGAAAGAGCAATGCTAGGGATAACGCTGGCAGAAAGGAAAAGATCCAGATGGATATAAAGTAGGACCGAGGTGAAAGATACAATGCAAATAATTAAAATATAAAAATGAAGATGGGCTGGATGCTTGGAAAGAAGGGATAACAGATGGAGCGAAAGGCTAACGGATTGGTGTCCATGGGACAGTAAATGCTATTGGAAAAAACCATACCCAAGATAGAGATAGAAAAGTTTGCCGGTAAGACAGTTGTCACAGAAAGAAAAGGGAAAGGCCTTTGTCCAGCAGTGGACTTATGATGATGATATATACAGTGTGTGTGTGTGTTATAGTATATGATAATTGTAGTGAAATGTTACTCATAATTCAGCCATTTGATTTTGTATTGAAAAATTCTATCCATTTCTGGAAAACCCAATAAAACAGCCATGATTGATAAAATCACTCAAAATCAATCCATCAATATGTCTTCTTGTCAAATTACTTCTTACAATTGACATTGGGCACATTATTTGATGATTCTGTATTCTACCTCTTGACTGATGGGGGGTTGTCAAAATATGATGTTGATTAAAGACATACAATAGAGAGATGACAAACAGAGGGAAGGAATTGCAGTGATAAATCACACCCTATCAGAAACTGTCAACCAAAGGTTTTCTACTTGGTCTGGCTGGCCAGCTATCTATATTTGTATCATGCATACAGGCCTCACAAATGAAGCTAGAAGGCTGAAAATTTAAACATTCACTCCTAACTTGGTCAGCAAAAGAAAAAAAAAAGGTTCTTTTTTTTTTCTTTTTCTTTCCCCTCCCAGAATAGGTTTATCATGGGGAAAGTTCAATTTGCAATGTAAGTTTATACAAAATTGGTCCCCAGTTCATGCTGTTTTTTAAAAACTCAGACTTTTTAGTGATCCAACAAAAGGCGCAAAAAGTAATTGATTCATCAATCACCCCAAACATGATACGTTGCTCAAAGACAATTTCTATTGAAAGACTAACCAGACTTGTTTCTCTTGTATTTGCAGATGATAGTATTTTTCTCTTCAATGAAAATATTAAATTTGATATCAGTTTTCATACCATTATGAATTCAAGTGGTAAAGAGTTGTCCAAGCATGACAGTTATTTACTCTGTGTATAGGTCTGGTTAGTTGCACATCAGAAACTTTCATGGGATTAAAGTCTCGGCAGCAAATATGTTTTGGATGATCAATTAAAAAATTGGAAAAAGAAGTGATCAATGAATAAACTACATCTCTTGCTTTTTGCTGGACAGTGTCATTGGAAACGTTTGAATTTTCAAAAAACATGCTGGACACTAGTTCGTTTATTGAAGCTTTTGTGGCGTGAGGAATTTTCAGAAAACAAAAAGAACATTTTTTTTGAGATACAAAGAGTGAGTGTTTAGAATTTCAGTCCTCTAGCTCTATTTGTGTGGTCTTTATGTACAAGACATACATAGATAGCAAGCCAGACAGAGTCACTAAAAACTGAAGAAACCTTTATTAACAATTTTTGTTTTTTGATAATTTTTAGACGCAACGTCTTCATTTAGATGAAAGTACATGTGAATTAGCAACACTGAGCAAGGGTCACAACCCGGCAACATGTAAGTTGGCAACACTGACCAAAGGACGTAACTAATATTTAGGTATGTCGCCGGCGATGCAAGCATGTCTAAAAACATGCAAGACAGGTTTAAAAAGTAGGAAAGCAAGGAAATAAGAATAGAATTCATAATCTCATAGAGAAACTTCCTTTACTATAAAACAAAAGTTCTGCTCAATTTAGCATCACATACTTCAAAGACAGCAAATAAAAAAGAAGAGAATTGACAACTTGTTTGCAAGATTAACTTCCCGTATAAGAATATGTACGCAAGGACGACATGTGTTTCATTAGTAGCCTCTACTCAATTTGGTTCTTGCAGTTAAGGTGTAATCATGTTGGTTCTGCTCTCCAATTATACCATTAGGAAACGAAGGATTGTGTTCAGATTTTTATGGCTAGAAAAGTTCAAAACTAATGTTTATTCATAGCAGAATATGAAGAATTGTCGATTAATCAGTGAAAAGGTGTCCGTTTGGGTGGGAAGAAATTCATATAGATACTGATTTTCTAATGATGGGGAGGACAAAAACATGTTGCTCTGATGATTTGACAAATAAACAAATGTTTTTGTCAGAAAGCATAGGAATATTAGATTACTTGTAGAGGAGAGTCGTTCAAAAACGATGGAATGCTAGTTTGAAAAAAAGATTTAAAAGGAAATTATGACTCACTGCCACCTATATATGCCTCTTTTTACCTGGTAAATTAAGCAGTGGTGGTGGTAAAATTGTTACCTTGACAAAAATGTTACCAGTATGGTTTGAATCATAAATTCATGATTTGAAAAAAAAAAAAAATAATATTCTAAGGGAAATTATGAATCACAGCCACCGATATATGCCTCTTTTTATCTTGTAAATTAAACATTGGTGGTGGTAGAATTACCTCAATGAAAATACTACCAGTATGGTTTGAACCATAAATTCATGATTTTAGGAAAAAAAAAATTTTTTGTAAGAGGTCTAATCAGTCACTCAAAAGAAACTGTCAAGAGATAAATGCCATAAGCAGCATGCTGTACTAAGGGTGATCAACTAAAAAAATGGAAAAAGGGGAGATCAAATGAATAAGTTACGTCTCTTAGATAAAAAGTCTGAATTTACAAAATACAACGGTGACTCTTGCTGGATACAAACTAAAAGATCAATTTAGGTTAAACTTATATTGCAAATTGAACCCCCCCACTATAAACCTATCAAGGGGGAGAACTTTAAAAAAAATAAAAATCATAAAATTCTAGAATATTTTCAGCTATCTTGCTCCAATGGCGTGGTCTGTATGTATAATAAATACATAGCCAGCAAGCCAGACTAATACGATAATTGAAGAAATCTATGTTGACAGTTGTCGTGACATTTTTGGTTGATTGATTCTAACGTTGATTTGAAAATATTCCATATTTCCACAGATAAAGCAACATTCAGTCTGAATTTCATTGTTTTAGCACAATGTTTGAGTCACTGCTTTATTATCCGACCTACAGGAGGACCCCATTTTCGAGGATTTTTTTTGGATGCTTCAAGGCGCTGTTAATATTTTGAACTTTGAACATATTTCGCACAATCAACTTGAATTTTATGCATAGAAAACCATAATTAAAAATTCCTAAGGTAAGAAAAAATGTCTGATTGAAGGGATTACATTATTCATGCTAGGAGAATGTCTAAATAATAGCTAGAGAACATAGTGAGAGGATGAGATAATTTCAAGAAACATCATACATTGATATAGTATAGTGTGGCTCTTTTTGATCTTAGCAGCTTCAGGATTTGGAGCCATTCTAATGATGCCTTCTATGGAAATCCTGGCCAAATAAGGAAGGAAAGGAAAACAACTTAATCTCACATAAGTGTTGCAACCATTTGAGAGAGAAATTTCTGTTTACCACCATCATATTCTGATAGTACGCCTGGAGAAGGCCAGAGAATGGATCGGCTGAAACGCTGTATTAACAAGACAAACAACAAGGTGTTCAATCGTCTGAAAAACTCATCAAAAGTTGTTGACACTTTTCAAAACAATAGATAGTATCTAATCCTTAGCTGCAATGAAATGAAAATCAAATAAATACTTGTCAAAAGATTTATAGTGGTTGTAGAATGGATCAGATTTGTAGGCGACATCGTTCTTTTTGCAGAGAACATCTACGACCTTCAAATAATTCTAGATGAACTGAGCAAAGAAAGCAAGAAAGTTGGCCTTCACATGAACTTCAGCAAAACAAAAGTCATGTACAACAGGTGTCAGAAATAAACGGACAGCGATCAAAATCAAAAACGCATAGCTGGAGAAAGTAGAACAACACTACATCTACCTAGGAGAACGCATCTCCATGAAATCCTCAAAAGAAGATATCAAGTGAAGAATAACTCTAGGATGACAAGCTTTCAACAGAGCAAGCTCAAACTTCAAAAACAAGATCCCATTAATCCTAAAAATACAGGTATACTACCAATATGTCCTCCCAATAGTCATTTGAACATGGAACCTATCAAGCAACTGATCGCAAACTGAGAACCATGCAATGTGCACACGAGAGAATCATGCTCAACATCACATGGAGAGACCACAAGATGGCACAGAAGAACAGGAGTCCAAAACGTTATAGAAACCATTAGGAAACTCAAATGGCAATGGGCTGGCCATGTTGCAAGAATGGTAGACAACCAATGGACATAATGACTCACAACATAGATCCCCCAAGATCCAATGCAGGAGGGAGGCAGGCAGAATATGAAATGGTGAGACTAACTAAACAGGTTCAGAAAATATTAGCTCTGCAATGCCCATGATAGAGAGATGTGGCAAATCCTGAGGAAGGTCCTGGTCCAACAAAAGATGACAAAAGACTGGAACAATTTGAAAAACATACGGAATGATAATAACACTTCTTACAATCTACAATCAAAAAGTTTTTCCAGTGCGCCAATAAATCTGGCTCTGAATACAGATTTTAGAACAACATGCTTGCCATCTACAATTGGAAAAAAAAGTTTAGTAAAACTGTCTGAAGAATCCAAATTGTTAAGAAGCAGGACTTGCGTCATATGAAGCAAGGCGTCACTAACCTTCTTTTGCACTGTATCCTGGTTTGATATTGAAAATATTCCTACAGACCCATCGACAGGGGAGATTCTGTTTATCACGACCAGAAAACAAATAAGTCACCTATAAGTCACTTATAAGAGGCTAACACACTCTCTTTTGTTTTTTAAAAGGGTTCATCAAACAAATTTAATACATAGGTCTAAGGAAATTGATTAGTTTCAATTTTACAAAGAAATATCAACAAATCATATTGTTTCCTTATAGCCTGGTAACACTTGGTTTGTGGCCCCACACTGGACCCTAGCCCAGTTATTGGGGACCACTGATGTGAAAGACATAAAATCTGGCCCATTGAAACAAACAATAAAAACTGAAAATTCAAACAATTGGCTCCACACAATAATATGGACATTTAACCTTAGGTTTGTGTGCTGATCAATCAGAAATGAGTATTATTGGTACTGTTTAATTCATATATCTATGTCTGAGCCGGAATAAAAGCCAAGATTTTGAATGATTGTACTTGGGAGGCCAGACGTCTAGCTTAAGGCTTTATATGAATTATATATAATTAAATATGACTTATATAAATTACCTCATATACTTGAAACAGTGGGAACTGAAAGCTATAGCAACCATTAATATATTTTCATTGTAGTTGCCTTTGTCAGCACTACTGATGATCACAGTGTATGAGTGACGTTGTCAACATATCTAAGAGGATCAGTCAAACAGAGTTCTCCCTTTTGAAAATGGCTACCTAAATTGTACCTCCCCGCTTGGAAGATTGGCACAACACAATCTTTTCACCTAGTGCTATTTGGACAGACTACGTTAAGCTTTGTAAATATCTACTGTATTTACAACCATATAATATGCACCAGAAGCCTTTTGGTGTCTGTTGTTGGACATGGACCTTCCTCAAGATTTGCCAGATATCTCTATCGCAGATGCTGTGGCATCAATATCTACTAAAGCTGTCTAAATCGTCATTCTACCTCATTTTCTGCCGGCCACAATTTTGTATATGATCTCTGGGGACCAATGTTATGATTCGTGATGTCCAGTGGTCTGACATTCTAGCAACATGACCAGCTCATTATGATTTGAGTTTTCAAATGGATTCTACAATACCTCTGACTCCTGTTTTTTTCTCTAATATACTGTGCTATCTTGCGATCTCTCAATGTGATGTCGAGCATGATTCTCTTCCAATCATGTAGCATGGTTCTCAATTAGAGAGACAATTTTTTGGTCGGTCAGGTTCCATGAGGTATGATATTAGTTAATCCCCATGTTAAAAATTCATGGATATACAGGTTTCTCTATGCATCCGATAGTAAAGCCTTACAATATGTCTTTTGTAAGCTAAAACAGCATCAAGTAATTAGCATGATTTTAAATAGGAAATATTTTTGAGCATTCTCAGATCCCAAATATGGTTAAGATGTTATGTTGGGCAGAGACATCGGAAATCTTGGCAGTGGGATGTACAGGAGAGTGGGGTGTAAAAGAGAGAGCAATAAGGTGTGCACTGCCTCTATAACGGATCATTAAAAAACAGAAGCTGAATGCTATTTCGGTTCCACCTTTTTGCAAAAAAGTGGCGTAGAGCAAACATTCAGAAAACGGAATACCAATATTTGAACTCTATCAGATGATTCGTAATCAATAAAAAAAAAAGAACTAAAAAGTCTGTTCAGTGTTTCTACAAAAATTTCCGCCAGAATTTCTTTTTTGATAAAGTCTCATTTTCTTTTTATTAATGCAACTTTTTTCAACACCAAGTGTGTTCAGATGTGAGAGGGAAAATTTGAAAATTTTTCGCCTTGCTTTGTTGCGATATATTCCGAAATACACATAAATTGAAAGCAATTAGAATTGTCACAAAACTTTGATTAATCCAATGTTCGGGTGTTGGAGAAACTTGTTTTTAAAGAAGAAGTGTATGGAAACAATAATAACAACTTAACGGATGACATATGACGTTATATACGGTGTCATCTGGAAATTTGCGACTGAGTTTTATCAATTTAGCTGTTTGGATACTACATTCAATCCAATCTATTTTTCTTGAGGTTGGGTCAGGTTCTTAGTAAGCTCTCATCTTAAATCAAAATGAAGGTTGAGCATCCCTTATCAGAAATGCCTGGGACCATATATTGGATATCGGATTTTTTTTGATTTTAGGATACTTGTATATACATGAGGAGATATCACATTTTCACCTCTGAACGGTTTCTCTTATAGCTTGACTCTCCTGGCTCTAGATAAACACAAATGCTTTCTCTTTATCTCATGACTGTTACTCAAAGGGATATCAACAGCTTTTTATATTTTGACATTTCAACAATATCTTTGCACAGCTGAGAGAATAAGCAAAAAATACAGTCATCAATTCACGTAGGTCTGTCAGAGACAATAATTTGGTTTAATTCAAACTTGTTTCAGCTTTCACCATTGGTGATGCAAGTATAGTTTTATGTTTTTAAAGGGTTGCACAAAAATAACTATTTTTTTTCTTTACTCTGGTCAGAAGAAGTTAGATGCCTTTAAAATCAGCTGCACCTCTCATCATTGAATTATACCAAAATGAAGTCAGGCCAACAGGAAGTCTACAAGGCAGGTGCATGGAATAGCTCTCATACTTGCTCTAATGAGATCCGAAAGCAGAGTACAGTGAGCGCATGACTGACCCATAACCCTTAAAGTCAGGGTGAGCAAACTTTTCGGGCTGGATTAAAAAATATTTCTTTGTCTTGCAGGCCAAAGTCTATAGATACATAAGTAAAACAAAGAACTTTTAGTATGCAATGTCACATATTCAATGAAGTTGTTTGGACAGATAAAATGAAACTGTGAACCTGATTTTATCTGCAGACTATAGTTTGGTGACCCCTACTTGAAACCAAAGGTTTACTTGTCGTAGCCCATCAAGTTTCCTCTGACAGTATGGCTGACCTAGGTAGATTGAAACTCAGGTTCTAGACTCTCTGTGTATATATACATATATGTATATATTACATAAGTAGTCTTGTCCATTCTCTAGAGACACACAATATATATATTTCATATAAACACAGATTTCAAAGACACCAAAATGACTCAAACATATATATGTGTGTGTGTTTGTTTTTGATCTGACAGTATGATTATTTATTGCATTAAATCATATTGAAACTATTTGAAATGATCTCCCATTATTACATGGTGAATGTATCATCTGGCCAAGACAACATAAATAGAATAAATAATTAAAGAAAATAGAGGTGCTACAGGAATCAAACCTGTGACCAATATGGTAGCCGCTTCAACATAGCGTTGCTCTTACCATTATGCTAAACAGCTGCCAGTAATGCAAAGGCCTTAATAATTGTTCCATCCAATTTCTTTGATTGTTTATTCTATTTACATTGTCTGGGCCCAATGATAATACCATGTTATAATGAGAGATCATTTCAAATAGAGATTCAGTATGACATGATGCAATTTATAATCATATAGGTGTATGCATACATGTGTATAAGTTATATACTTAAGAATGAAATTAATCTTATACATGTGCATAATCATTTTATTATTTGAATTTATAGATGTATGTAAGTATATACATAAATAGATATGAACAGACTAAGAGATACAGATAGATAAATATGTATTAATAATCTGTAGACACACAGATTTAAAAAAAGACCCCAAAGATTGAACAACAAATCTCACTGGGTGAATAGGTTTGAGTATACATATGTACATATATATATATATGAATGTGTCCCGTACACAAATAATTTGTTGCTTATTTCCTTTAGACAACTGACACTTCATCCTTTGAGGGTCAAGTCAAAAGTTCAAAAGAGAAGTGGTTCAACTGAAAATCAACCTTTGTTAAATAAAATGATAAATGTTTACATATGTAAGAACATATGCCATTATACATCTAATATAAAGTCGCACAAGTATGGTTAGTCACTCAACAGAAACTATCAAGTATGCAATGGCTTTTGGAAGCATGCTATGTTGGGAGTAATCAATTAAAAAATTTGAAAAAGTGGCAATCAATCAATGAATTATTTTTTCCACCTTTTGTTGATCACTGAATTTTAAAAGAAACAAACTAACAATAATGTTGCTGGATGACCACTAAGGGACCAATTTAAGATAAACTCACATTGCAAATTGAATACCCTACCCTTTCAAAAACCCATGTAGGGAAGAGGAATTTTCAAAAACAAAAACATTTACTCAATAAGGAGTAAATGCTTGAACTTCCAGTCCTTTCAAAGAAACATATATTGACAGTTTTGGTTGATGGTTTCAGAGCGCCATCTACTGATCTCTATGTGTCAAGTCTGAAAATGAATATTACGGCTATTTTGTTGTTACTGCCTGGAAAGGGAAGATAATCCTGCCTTGCTTTAATCCTTTACAACATTAATAATTTTAACATTTTATCGCCAGTAAGTCATTTTAATTCTCTTATTGCTCTTTTAGAATCTTCATTTGAAACATGTCACAAATAAGTGTTTCTAACTTTTATAATTCTAACACCAATAAGACATTTTAACAACTTTTCTTTCATTTTATTGCTTGTAAGTCAATTTAACTCTCTTATTGCTATTTAAGCCTTCAAATTTTAAATGTCATTTTCTAGTCTTTCTAACTTTCACAACTTCAACATCAATAAGCCATTTTAACATGTGTTTTGCAAGTCTCAAATTTTGTGGCATCATTAACAGCTATTTTTTTATAACCTTTTGGTGAGAAGTGGCTGAAAGGCTTTGCTTAGGGTGACCTTGAGTGAAAATTAAAAGAAAACTGTTTGTCTATCATAGGTTTTTATGATTTGTGTATTGCTTCATGGGTATTTGTTGGATTGGATTTACTTTGATATAAAATCTCATTTCTAAAGCACTCGGTAAGAATGAGCTCACAGTCAATGGCTTGCATGACAAACATGTACACCACCATAATACAAAGAGTGCCCGCTTAATTATTTTATGAAGTTTTAAACTTTTAGAATTTTATTATGTTTTTACTGGTTTTAAATTTTGTCGCATGAATAACTCTTTGGTGAGTATTTGCCAAAAGCCTTGCTCAGTTGGACCATGATTGAAGAGAGAAAAACAAGGGAGAGAAGATCACACCTCAACTTACTCATTCTTTTTAATCTGCTTACAATTGTGACATACCAGTGATATAGCCATATTCTACATGACAAGCAATCAGATAGAGCACAGGGAATATTCGAATCATGCTTTTTCGAAACAGAATTAGAGCAAAACAGTCAAAGTTTCAATCAAAATTCAAACTATTTTTAGAAATTATATTTTTCCGAACCGTTAGCTTTTTGACATTGAAAATTATGGAACACGCTGCTCTGCAGGTGTTACTGGATGTAGAGTATTTACGAGCGTTGTGGTTAACATTCAAATTTCCTGTTTTCTTTGCACCACCAGAGAAACAGATTGATTGGAAAGACTACTTTTTCTACAGATGTTACATTTTACATCTAAAGAGAGCCGTAGAATGAATCGGCTGAAATATTGTGACTACATCAAAGATTAGAAGAGTTCAGGTTGTCCAAACAAAAGTTGGTAGATATTTTTCAGGTTTTTAATCCCTTTGTCATATTGTACTTTAAATATTCATATATTTATATGTATATAAAAATAGATATAAAGGTTTCTCCTTATTTCTACTTGCAAGTACAGTATTCCTGTAAACACCTTTCGTAAGCAAAAATGGCATAAAGTGAAGAAGCCATTATCATTGATTTACATGAGAAAAAATTGTGTGTGTGTGCGTGTGGGGGGGTCCAATTCATAAAAGTTAGCGTAAACTAACAGACAAGTTTAACACCTTTGCAATCTCTCTTAAGCTTTTCTGATACCCAAGATATATCTTGTTCATGCATACCTAGGTTGTTGATTTTTTCTCCCCCCCACCCCCCAAAATTGGATCTATCCTGGAAAACTACTTTTTAAAAATTTTCCATATAAGAGGCAGGAAAAGCCAGGGAAAGAGCAAAGCTGGACAGATTAGAAAAAGGGGTCAGAAAGATAGCACAAGGTAGACATTTTTTTTCCCAACACAAAGCTGATTTTCTCCTAATTTAGTCAATAAAAATCTATGTTTAATCTTTAATATGTTTTTTTCTATGACAATGGATGCATCCAAATTCAACTTTTGGCCTTTTTAAGTTTGCTTTTTTTTCAGTATTTTATTGTTGCAGCATTTTGAAATAACTTAACAGATGACAAGGAAAATAATAAGCTGTATAACAAATTAATTCATAAATAATTCAGTCAATTTTTACGGGTACTATGCTAGCAAGGATACCAGCGCAGTTTTTTTTATTCTAAGATTCAATGAAATCCAGGTTTTTCCAAACTTTACACCATCTCTATTTTCTCATTACTCAAATTTGTAGATCTGGGCTTCATCAAATTTCTAAAAAGTTGATTATATGTGTCACTTTTACCATATCAACTAGTCACATATACCTACATGATACAATAGACACATCAGGCCAAAGCCAGAATGATTTTTTAAATTTTTTGCATAAGTAGCAAAGGGAGAAGCAAAGCCCAAATCCACAACTGGAGAGATTAGGTAGGGGGTCAGAAGGATAACACAGAGTTGCCAAATTAGCCATTTTCGGGCTACATCAGGGTGATTTTTCTCAATCTAACTAATGAAAATCTATGTTTGATCTTCGCATGTTTTTTTCAAGATGGTGAGCAGGAAATTGCAATAAAGAAGTCAGAGGAAGATTTTGGCTGTCATGTTTGTAATGTGGAGACAAATAATGCACTCAATATCAATAGGATGAAAACACTATTAAAAGAAAATGAATTGCAAGTGTTGACTTTTGAATGGATGTTCAGCACACATTTTAAATCTGCTGGTTCTTGATTTGGGAGTTTTTTTTGTGTAAAAGAATGATGGGTGTACAAGGTGAAATACTTTAGGAACCGTCGAGAACTCGATGGAACACCATGTCAAACTGTCTGAAGATTCATATTAACAACCGACCAATTTTTCAAACTTGTGAAGTAAACCGGGACAAAATTGATCTTGAAGTGTGAAATAAGGTATCCAATCTTGTGCTGGAATGATCTGCAGCAAAACGACTTTCTCAACTAAAGCCTGGTGTAATATACAGAGTGACACATGCACTATTGCTGAAGCAGTTGAAAATTAGAAAGGGCTGTGTGAGAATTTCGACACAGCTCTAGACCCAAAACCAAAAAGCAACAGAAACAGTGAAAAAAGGTAAAACTGAATCATCTCAAAAGCCCACCTCCAAGCCAGTAAGGTTCATCCTTATCTTCAAGGAAAGGCACCAAGTGAGGAAGAAATAAATATTGCAAGACAATATGTCAGTGAGAAATATCTGTCATTTGTTCCAACTATCATGAAATTACGAGCCAAATCTCCAACCATCCAGACATTCAAATTTCTACTCTAAAACAATTCCTGTTGGCAGTGACCTCAATTTCTGATATTGAACATGTTTTCATTTCATATGGATTTATTCACTCTAAACTGGGGAAACCATCTTGGAATAGATAGAGCAGCAAAACCTGTACTTTTGTTAAAGGCAATGAATGCAAAGACTGCTAATGCTGGAGAACTTGAAGATGCTTAAGCTTAATATGCAAGACATTTGTCACTTGAATAATTCAGAGAAAATTTTATTTTATAGCGAAAATGTTTTTGCAGTTATGAGAACATTTCTATTTAGTTGGCGATTAAAAATAAATATTTACTTCAGTATGTCTTGCACTTTAAATGACATATTGTGATTAGAATTGGAGATTTTTAAAAAAAAGATGTTTTGATTTGAATCATACAACCCTGATGCATACACAAAATTAATTGAGATTAAGTGCTGATGCTCTCAGACACTGTTTTAAGCAATGGCAGCTTCAGACTTCCTTCTTACAAAAAGTGGCACGAAGTGAACTTGAAGCAGGAGATACCTATTGGTTTCTTTAGTTTTAAGCGATTCTGACTGATTGGCTGGCTGGCTATATGTGTATGTATGACAAATACAAGCAACACTGATTGAGCTAGAAGTCGTAAAAATTAAAGATTTACCTTTTTTTGTGAATGACTAGAAAAAAATGTTTGTTCTTGTTTTCGGAAAAGTTCCCCCCAGAATAAGTCTTTTGATATGGGGATTTACAATGTAATATTATGCTAAATTGGTCCTTTAGTTTGTGTCCAGCAACATTCATGCTTGTTTTTTTTTAATTAAATTCTGACTTTTTAGTGATCCAACAGAGAGAAAAATAACATTCATTGATCACCCCTTTTTCCAATTTTTTAATCTTCCACGACAATACAGCATTCCACCAAAAGATGTAAGACATGTGATGGTTTTTATCATTTGTCTAACCAGAATTGTCAATTAAATAGGAATTCGGCTTAGGGGTGAGCATGATATTTAGCAACATACAAGAGATAACACAGGTAGTCCCCGAGTAAAAAGCACCCATCTTATGAACAACTCGCACGAACAAACAGACTGCCATGAATCAAATTTTTTTTAATGCAAATTCTTACGTTACTGAGTTTATATTGCTTGCACAAATTATTTTCATAAGGGAATAGATATATTTTCCTGTACGTTCAAATTAAATGTTTTTTATTTATTGGATTTTATTTGCTTTCTTCATAAAAACACACATCGTCCTAGGTTATATTATTATCATTTTAGTAATAACATTGAAAAGTGTCCCCTGAGTTATTCAATGTTTCATTTAATCTAATTGTATAGTTACAGCTTAGTTTCATTTTATTCAGTTGAACAGTTCATCAGCTCTCGGACATTTTGCCGAATAACATTTCTCTGATACAGTTAGTTACCCAGCAGCTGCTTTGTCATGCAGACTATATTTTAAAAACATAATTTTTTTTCTTGGCTTTGCTAGGGAGAAAAAAAAAAGAAATTTTCTCCATACGAACAAAAAACGGGTGAAGATTTGTCTTCTTTTACATATGTATGGCTCCTAGAAGAAAATATTTTTTCTTTCAATTCTAGGTGTTTTCAATCCATTACACCTTAGAGCCACCCAGGAATTAGTTAATTTTGAGGAAATGATTTTTGCTGACTTGCATTATAGCTACATTATGTAAATAGAACCCCTTCATAAAACCAGAAATTGAAGAAAAAACAAAAAAAACGAGGCTTAACTCTTGAGAATGATGAAGAGAATTCGGCAGGATAATTGAAACAAAAAACAAAACTTGTATAAGTTTTATTTGCTAAATTATCAAATAACTGTCAATCATCAACTATGGTGTACAAGTAAACAAAATTGAGCCTTGACTTTGAAATGTCCAATTCTACTTAATAATTGATGGAAATTTGTTTTCATTCCTCTGAAAAACAATTTGGGCTTTTTCTCTCTAGCAAAGCAAAGCAAAAAACTCCAAAATAATTTTGATTAATTACGTTTTTGAAATAGGGTGTCGATCAGAGAAAGAAGACCATCGTAAAATCAAAAAATAAACATATCTTGATTTGAAGCAAAGTTTAAGTTTATTTATTTTTTAAAATGTGAATTGCCTTTTTTTTATCATCACGGCAACGAGTAAAACTCTCACACCCTCCGATTGCACTGTTTATTCAATGCAGAAGAAAGGCTGTTAATTTTTAGCTAAGTAAAAACTAGTTAAAATTAATAATATAATCATAATTACTGTATTATTGGTTCTTAAATGTTTTTAATGCATGGAAAAGTACTATATACAAGGACAAATATTTGAGTCTCTGATACTAAATGCACTGTACGTAACTCTACCGACTTATGAAGAGATCCAAGAATGGAACTTGTCGTAACCCACAGACTACCTGCATATACATTCAAACAAGTAGAGAGAGATGTAAATACTGAATCATGCATATATATATATATATATGTATATGTTTATATATACATATACCAACACTGACTAACCAGACGTCTTTATATTCTTCTACTTGCCATCATTATTTTTTTCTTCCTTCATTTGATTGTGTGGCTGTGAAATAACAGCAAAGAATATATTCTACTGTGTGTGTGAGTATCATGTAATCAACTCATATTAGAGAACAAAATTGATTTCAAATCAGAAGTTGTCATCATCTACAAGAATATTTTTCAAGAGTTACCGTTATCTTAACTCTTAAAATCGTATTCAAAAAGATTTAATCAAAGGGAATAACTTCTGATTATAGTCCCTTTCCTTGGACCATAAGTAATTATCTTCAATTTTTAGAAATTCAATTCACAGAAAAATTCCATTTTTTTTAATAAATTTTAATCACTCCACAGTGTTTAAGAGTGGTATCAAGTGATTCATGAATTTAAGAGTCAAAATTGTCTGATCAAAAAAGATTTTAAGATGGAAGAAGTATGATTTATTATGAACACTGAGAATTGTTTTCTATCTCATATGTCTGTGTGTGTTTTCATCCCAATGGATAACTATTACAATACAAGGAAAAGAGCAAAAGCCAAGATGGCCAGGAAAATAAGGGCAATAAATTTGAAGACAAGCATGATTTTCAGAGTATTTTGGATCTTTTATTATTTTGAGATTCTTTGGTTTTATTCAGTATGGAATTTTTTTACAGCATTATTTTCTTTTGATCTTATTTGTTCTTCCCATTATAAACCAAAACTGTCAAAATCACTTCTTCCAGTTTTCAAGTTGGTTTGGCTGGCTATACACGTATGTATGGTGTATGAAACAACGTTGTGTGTCTGACATGATGGTAAAAAAACATAATCAGGGAACCCGAGTGTAAATGCAAATATATAGATATTTATTCATATATGTGGTGATCATTTCGCCGATGAATGGCTTTGTTAGACCAAGAATGATTAAAATGATCATTTAGACCATTCTCAGTTTGACAAAGCCATTCCTCTGCAAAATTATCATCACAATTATGAAATACATATATATATATATATATATATATATATATATATTCATACTTGCACTTGTATTTATCTCATACATACTGGCAGCACTAATAGAGCTAGAGGGCTGAAAATTTCAACTTTTACTCCTCATTATGTCATCAAAAATGTTTTTTTGTTTTTTCTCAAATTCTCCACCTTTTAAATAGGTCTTCAGTATTGGGTTCAGTTTGCAATCTAAGTTAATACTAATTCGTGTCCACTTGCTTTTTTTTGAAAATTGAAGCTTTTTTAACCCAACAAAAAGTGAGAGAAATAAGTTATTCATTGATTAGTTCAATTTTTTTTAAGTGATTACCCTCAATATGGTATGCTGCCAAAAGATTTTGGTTACACAATGGTTTTCATTGAGTAACTAACCAAACATCTTGTTTATGACTTTGACTTTTCGGTTTTATTCAGTACAGTTTGTTTCTAAATTTATTATTTGCTTTTTGTATTATCCACATTTGTTCTTCTTATTCCAAAATCATTTGTACATTCTCAAAAGTTTCAAAGAGAGAGAGAGAGAGAGAGAGATGGAAAGAAGGAAGGAATAGCCAGTATGAAATTGATTGAAAAAAAAGGGAGAAGAAAGAATACAACTTGAAGTGAATCTGATGAAACATTTCAAAAAGAAGAGAGAAAATCTTATGAGCAAATTGAATGGAATAAAATTCATTATCTATCTTTTTTGTTTGTTGGTGTTTTCATCTCTCCGCCTCCATTTTGAATTTTATCAAATTTCCATTTAAACATTTTTATAAATAATTGTAAAACAAATTTGAATTCTGCTTTTTCCTTTTTTCATGGTTCAATCCAGTCAATGTATTTAAACAGTCAAGAAGTCATATGTGCATAGACAATGTGCACAGGATGGATAGATAGCGGACTAGGGTGAGAGATAGATTGATGAACAGACTGAGATAGATAGATAGTTCTCCAAGATTGGAATCTTTTAATTCTAAAATGAAATCATTTTTATTCATGATTCACATTCTTAGATCAATAGTCATATATAAATTGGCTTTTCTAATAAATAAATAATAATAAAAATGAATGGAAATAAAATTAAAAACTACAAGTTCTTCTTTCTTTCATTGTCTTAGTGTTTTATAATATTTTCCCTGATTTCTAACAAATGTAATGTTGGCAAGACAATCCAGACTCGGCCAAATATACACTCTAATCTCCCGAGCAGATTGTGAAGGAAAAAGAAAAAAAATTATAGTTTTCCTTTGGAGATTTCAATTTAACATGAACCAATTAATTCTTATCAACTAGACACCTGTCTCAAGTGCATCACCTGATATATCTTATATATCTTCAGGTTAAATTTCCATACAACATTCCTGACCATTTATAGCAGTAGTAAGTTAGCAATGTTGAAAAATAGGAAATATTGAATGTCTAGTTGCTGGGGAACCATCATTTCAAGCTGCACCTCTCCATTGTATTTAGAGGGGGTAGGATCAGGTTCATTGTCTGATGCCTAAGACATCCCCCAAAAAAAAGGTAATGGCAGAACAGGACAATTTCCCAAACCAGCCATGAAGTTCTCCACAAAGAATTTGATCTGGTATCACATTCCACCTTCATGAGATGGATGAACACAGGTTGAGACAATGAAGCTCCATGAAATCCTTAAAAGAAAATCCAACTTGTCCCAAACAGAAGGATATACAACTAATGCATCCTCTTGATAGTCACCTACGGAGCTGAAACATGGAACCTAAGCTGAAGTTTGGCCCTTAGACTGAGAACCATGCAACATGCATAAGATACATGCTCAACCTTGCACAGAGAGATCACAAGACAGCACAGTATATCAGAGAAAAGACTGGAGTCATCAAGATATAGAAAACATTGGAAAACTCAAATGGCAATGGGCTGGTCATGTTGCAAGTATGGTAGACAGATCACTGGATGTCCTGACTCACAATGTGGATTCCAAGCAAAATTATAGCTGACAGAACATAAGATGTGACAATTTCAGAATGTACTGGCTCCACAACGCCTATGATAGAGTGGTCTGGCAAATCTTGGGGAAAGTCTCTATCCATGAACAGACACTAAAAGGCTGATGATGATGATGATGATACTGAAAATTCCTCCAATTTTAATCTTCTATAAAAAAAAAAGAACTAAAAATTGTATAAACAACTCATAAAATCCAAATCCACCGTGAGGGACATTGGAATACACATATCCCAAGATGTCTCATGGAATCCTCATATATACATAATAAAGCTAGGTAAATGTCAGGATTGGTGCCAATGATGTTAACACTGGATAAAATAACGGTATAGAATACGGTGGAATACTGTTCCTTGCTTTGGCCATCATTAAAAATCAGTGATAGCCAAACCTTTGAAGGTGTGCAGAGGCATGTTATCAGCAGTATCAATAGATACACTGAATAGTCCTACTTGGAAAGACTTTGTAAACTGAACCAATGTCACCCCAGACATTCATCTTGTTTCTCTAGAGTAAACAGAGAGGTATTCGTGCAACTATTCAAACTTTTGTTTAGGGTGCGACAAAAATGGTCCAAACCAAATATGATGAGTCATTCTCAGTGCCTGGACTATGATTTTGGAAGTGTATTCCTACGATCACTTTAATAACAAAACTGTCGAGTTGGAAGACTTCCCAGGGAAAATTCCTTTAACAGATCCAAGACATGTGGATACACATCCATAAACAACAACAGCATATCGGAGGATACTTACTGTCTGTAGTTATGAGAAGAGTCATTAGCATTCAAAGAGTTTTCAGATGATTGAACTCTTTCTTGTTATTTGTTTCGTTCAAGTAGTTCTCATGCCCTCAAAAATTTGCTCGCTAAAACGAATTTGCCAAATGAGAAGAGTCTGACCAATAACTATATTTACATTATTCCTTGTAAATGTGGAAAGATCTATACTGGAGAAACTGGTACTCTTCTCAAAATTTGACTAGTTTAGCACAAAACAACTTTAATTAAAGGCAAAATAGAGAGATTTGAGACTGTTGACTATACATGGAGAGAGAAAGGCACACACTATTTTCTTTGGGATGAAGTCCAGATTATAGACTAGGAATGCAGTTGGAAAATGAGAAAAATCAAAGAAGCAGCCTACATCAACATGTTGACAGAGTGTATATCAGACAAGTGCAGAGTTCAACCTGATTTGGTTTCCGCTACAGAACAAGGACAAGATATGCAAATCCAGGCCTTGACAAGGAAAGAAAAAGATATCAACCAAATCCAAGATTGTTGCACAACTACCATTGGAGAAAAAATTCTGTTTACAACCATCACATTCAGATAGTACACCTGAAAAAAGCCATATGATGGATTGTCCAAAAAGGTTGTGTTAACAATACAATCAACAAAATGGAGTTGAATTATCAGAAAAACACATTGAATGATGGAATATAGTTCAAGATATTCATGGAGATGATATTGAGGAGCCCTCCAACACCATAATTGAATTATCTAATTTGATAAATTCACTATTTAAAGTGTTATGATAAAGATATGAAATTATTACATGCTCTAAGTATGCATTCTTTCAAGGGTTCAAAATATCTGATAGAGGGTCAATTTGCGATGTGAATTGATGCTAAATTGGTCCCTTGGTTTTTGTCCAGCAGCATTCATGTTTATTCTTTTTTGAAAATTCAGACTTTCCAGAGTTTACTGTCCAACGGAAAGCAGGACAACATATTCACTGATCAACCCTTTTTCCAATTTTTTGTAATTGATCATCTGGCATGATGCCAAAAGATGTTGGTTAAGTGGTAGTTTCAGTTGAGCCACTAACCAAACCAGTTATTAAAAAAGGTCAACCAAAACTGTCAACATAGGTTTTTTCAGTTTTTAAGCTTGTCAGGCTGTACATGTATATATCATGCATACAGTCCTTACCAGTATAGCTAGAGGGTTGAAAATTGAAACTTTTGTTCCTTATATCTAGTAAGAACTGCTTTATTTTCCTAAAATTTCCCTGCAAAATGGATTTTGGTGGGAACTTCAATTTGCAAATTAAATTTGGACGGAATCAGACCTTTAGTTTGTGTCTAGTGTTCATACTTGTTTTCCTTTTTTTTTTTTTTTGAAAATTTGGACGTGAATGATAACTGCCTTGAGAATGCAACTTCTTCCTTGATCAACCTTTTCTTCAAATTTCCAATTGATCATCCCCAACCAGGTATGCTGCCAAAAGACTTAGGTTATGTGATGGTTCTTATAGAGTAACTAACCAGACCTGTTTATAGTCTTTATTTTTTCCAACTCAGTATGAGTATTTATAAGGTTTACTACAAAAATATTAATCTGTTTGGCAGTACGTGTAAATATTGTACTCAACCAGTACAGCATTTGGTCTTTTGAAAATTTTGGGTTTACTACTGGCTAGTTCCATGAGATATATATATATATATATATATATATATATATATATGTATAAACTATGATTTAGAAAAGGGGCCAATAAGTGAATAACAAAATAGTAAGAATAAGAATCGATAATTTAAAAGAAGAAATGGTTAGTGATTTTTGGAAAAAGAAAACATTTCATACATCCATAACGCATTCTATACATCTATATTAAATTGGTCAAATATGGAAGTTGGAATTGAAAGAAAAAGGTTAATTTATAATTGATTAAATAATCTTAAAATAGTTGAATTAGAAAGCTGTGTGTATAAAAAAAAATCATGTTATATTTATACAATGGATTGCAAGATTACACTATTCAAACGGGTCACAAGCTAGGATTTCAAAATACAGGTTTTGTTTTGTTAAAGTATCAGTGAAAGAAAGTAAAACAAATGAATTGTTGTTATTTAGCCAAAATCCCAACAGCAAGTTTGGAATTTCAAAAGATGAATAGGAATTTTCAAATACTAAAATAATGCGGACAGTGATTTCAAATCATTTTGGATTAAGAATGTTTGGTGAGAATTTAACAATTAACAATGAAATGAGCTGATCAGGCTAAATCATGCTGATGCAATCAGAATATCACCCGATTCGTAATTAGGTAGGCATAAATAGGGATCAGATTCCAGAACAGAGGGATCTCTGATGGTTGCCCAAGCCTAGTCATTCTCTGTTCCCGTTGAGGGGAGTCAGTGGATGAAGAAAAGTAAATGCAACAATAAAAACTCCGGCAGCCAAACTCAGTAACTTATGACAAGAAGTGTAGAAATCAGGAAACAGAGAGCCACAACTCCCTTGATTGAGAACTCATGCAACCCAGTAGTAGTAGGGAAAAGAAAGAAAAAATGTATTATTAGACAGGAAGAAAGATTAAAGTTTTAATCAAAAGAACTACGGAGAAATTTCAATGACAGGTTGAGAAAACAAACCTCATGTTCTTAGGGGAAATTCCAGAATCATGAATAAAAACATAATGTAAGAATATTTACTGACTTTTTATCAATGAAATTGAATTTTATACCAGTCTTTATCAACAAAAGCCATTGCACAAAAGAAGGAAGAAATGAAACCAGTTGTCATGCACCAGTCTTCAGTTATGTCTCTCGCTTGCACCTAAACAATATGAGTCACCAGTCCTGCCTCCAGTCATCCTCCTACAACAAGGGATCAATGGAGCCAAAGGTTAACTTCAATCTGAGGCTAAAAAAGTACCTGAATACTTATAAAAACCAAATGGTGAAAAGATCCACATTATATCTAGCTTATAAAAGTAGGGAGGATCTGTCTGCCAAGAAAATCAGCATTTGAAATCCTGACTTTAACCTTCTTTTGAACACAAACCTATGGCACCACAGCTTTAATCTAAAAGATGAAAAGCACCAAGATAACTTCAAGGATCCACAACATGAATAGTAAGAAATGTCTGTATGACATCAAGCTCATAAAATTCAAAGTAAGGAGGTCCTACCTGCCTAGAAAATCAGCATTTTAAATCTTGCCTTTCACCTAGGTTTGAATGCAAACCTCTGGCACCTAAGCTTCAGTGAGGCAAAAAGCACCTAGATAACTTCAAGCATCCGAAATATAGATAGCGAGAAAAAAAAAAAATGTCTTTATGACATCAAGCTCGTAAAATTCACTCACTATCAAAGGAGCCATTGGATGGAATTCTCCAACAATCCCAGTGACCTGATGATAAAGTATTATCAGTGAAGAGAACCATTCTGAGAATCTCAAAGAGAGACTTCGAAGAACAAAGGAGGGAAAATGGTTGTGATAAGATCTTCAAAGTCTCTCACTTTTATATTTCACAGCTGCACCCCCCCCCCCAAAAAAAGGAAAGAAAAATTGCTTTTCATTCTGAAAAAATTACCCATTACAAGAAGCTTTTGCATGGAAATACTACCATCAGCAAGATGAGGATCATCCATGAAAAGTTCAGAAACCTGCATTAAAGACGAGTAACACTGACTATGAATGAATAAAAAAAAAAGAAAAAAAAACAGGTATGGTTAGTCACTTGATAGAAACTGCCACACGACCAAAGTCTTATGGCAGCATGCCAAGTTGGCAATGATCAATTAGAAATTGAAGAAAAGGGTTATCAATGAATTGATTTTCTCCCACCTTATGTTGAGCAGTGATCTCAAGAAAAGTCAGATTTTTCGAAAGATAAAATTAAATGCTGCCGGACACAAAATAAGGGACCAATTTAACATAAACCGGTACCGCAAGTAAACCTTCAACTAAACATAATACAGATTTGTTATTTGAATTTTCAGCCTTCTAGTACCATTGGTACAACCTGTATGTGCAATTGATAGATAGCCAGCCAGAGCCACTTATAAAAACTGAAGAATCCTATGCTGATGTTGACAGTTTTGTTTGATGGTTTCTAATAAATATCTTGACTGATGTTTCGAGAGAAATGTGTGATAATAGAGGAGCCTGAATGAAAAATGGGGAAAAAATGTTGGGAAAAAAAAAAGAAAATGGCAAACATAGAACCTGGATGCATCATAGTAATCCTAAAGAAAAAAACCCAAAATAAGGGTCTACAACAAATGCATCCTCCCGATACTCACTTACAGAACTGAAACATGGAACCCAACCAAGAGACTGACGCTCAAATTGAGAACCTTGCAACGTGCACAAGAGAGAATCATGCTCAACATGACATGAATTGATCCCCAGACAGCACAGTATATCAGAGAAAGATTAGGACTGAAAGATATATATAATCCATTAAAAAACTTAAATGACAGTGGGTTGGTCATGTTGGAAGAATCACACAAAGATCGATGGAAAGAGCAATAATAGGGATAACTCCAAGAAACAGAAAAAGATCAATATGGATCAGCGGGAGGGCTAGGGTGAAGGATATCATACAAATAATTAAGCAACAAAAATGGAGATGGGCTGGACTCTTAGCAGCAGAGATGACAATAGATAGAGCAAAAAACTAACAGACTGGTGTCCATGAGACAGTGAACAAAGTAGGAAAAGACCAGATAAGATACAAAGGTTTGCTGGCAAGACATAGCAGAGTTTAGCGCAATTGTGTTTTTCATGGAAGGAGACGGGAAAGGTCATTGTCCGCAGTGGACTTATAATGCATGAACCTGATGCTTATAACCATAAAACAATAAAAAGATTAAACCAATGATAAATGTGAAAGGTGTAGTATTAGCAATAATAAGTAGTCATTCGGTAGGTTTCACGTATTGGTTGGTAATCTGTTTCTACAGTACCAATTATAAGTATACATTTACATTAGAAACTGTCAACACAGATTTCTTCAGTTTTCGAACAGGTCCAGCTAGCTGGCTATAGATATATGTATCACACATACAGGCCGTACCAATGGAGGTAGATGGCTGAAAATTTGAACACTTACTCTTTACAATGTCTAGAAAACCCCCATTTGGTTTTCAGTGGGAGGTCCATTTTATAATGTAAGTTTATACTAAATTGGTTCTCAGTCTGTGTCTGGCACTGTTCGCACTTGTTTTTGGAAAATTCTGATTTTTTAGTAATCCAACAGAAGTAGAGGGAAGTAACTTATTCATTGATCGAACCCGACACGACATGCAGCCAAAAGATGTTGGTCATGTGACAGCTTCTATTGAGTGACTAACCAGACCTGTTTTTATTCTTCCTTAATAAATAGACAGAAAATTGTTGATGCTATTGCACCTGCGAACTCATAGTGTCAAAATATTTAAAGAGTCTGTTTTTTTTGTCTTAATCGAAAGACTTTGATAATGTCTGGAGGAGATAAATCGAATTGGGTTGCTTCTATTTCTGTTGGCCTCACAATCGAGCTAAAAACTAATTATCTGGCTTATTTTGTGCAATAAAACACTCATCAGGAACAATCGATTAAGACAAAGTGTATTTTATACTCACACCTTCAATTTTGTCTGCCTTTAGAGATACTTGGACTATTCATGTGTTTGACAAGAAGATGCTATCTAGTCAGAAGGGTTATTAGAAACTGTCAACCAAATCTGTCAATATAAGATTCTTTCAGTTTCTAGTTGGTCTGGCTGACTATGTATATATGTATGTATGTTTCATACATACAGGCAGTTCCAATGAAGCTAGGGGTCTGAAAATGTGAACGTTTACTGCTTATAATATCTACAAAAAAAAGTTGGGTTTTTTTCAGATTAACCCTGAATAGGTTTTTAGGAGGTTCAATTTTCCAACATGACATTTTGCTAAATTGATCCCTTAGTTTGTGCCTGATTGTGTCCTTACAAATTCTGAATTCTTCTAGAGATCACTGCTCAAACAAAAGGTAATAGAAATAGCTTATTCATTGATCACCCCTTTTTCCAATTTTTTTAATTGATCACCTGCAACAAAGCATGCTGCCAAAAAAATGTTTGCCACATGAGGGTTTCAATTGAGTGACTAACCAAACCCATTTATTCTTTCATATATGAAAGAATCATGCTCAATCTCACATGGGGAGATCACAAGATAGCACAATATATGAGTGAAAAGAAACATGAGTCTGAGATCATAGAATCCATTAAAAAGCTCAAATGACAATAGGCCTGTCATGTTGCAAGAATGGCAAACAACCGATGGACATCACAAGTCACAACATGCTGAACCGAGGCTGCCAGAATACAAGATGGAGAGACGAACTAAACAATTTCAGTGAATACTGGCTCCGCAACACCCATGATAGAGAGATTTGGCAAATCCTTGAGAAGGTCTATGTCCAATGATAAACAATAAAAGACTGATGATGATGATGATGATGATGACAGTCTTTAGGGTTGTTTTCTATCCTTTTTTAAAAATTTAAAACTCAAATCAAAACTTGATACTGGATCTTAGACATTACTTACTAAAAATTTGCATCAAAAAAGTCAAAAAATTATCAATGGTTGACAATGCTTCATCTAAAATAAATCAAATCATGTTAATATTACTAGTCAAAATTAGTAACAACAATGCTTTGAGGAATTCAGACAACTTGAGATGATGATAAAGTCCGGGTAACTCATGGATTAAACAGGTTTTTTTATACCCCCACCCCAATATTAACCTAATTAAACAAAATTATGTTTGCTATACCAAAAAATAAAGGAAAGAATATGATAAAAAATTTGTCAAGATTTGGAATTTTTTTCATCATTATCTTCTATAATTCTGTACTTTAAATAGCACATTTTTTAGAAAGGTTTTAAGCTATGTTGCATTTTCACTTGACTGATAGATCCTGGTGGGGTTACAGCTTTTTGCTGCTGGTACCTGGGCAATCCTGATAATTTTGGGTGAGCAGTATACCAAAACACTCTCCCACTCTCTCTTTTCTTGGTCAACCATCATGGAATACCATTGACAAGATATTTAATCAAGATAATTAAAGAACAAAGCAGAGGGAAAAGTAAATCCATCACTTCATGTCTGAACTGTTCCCATTCTAAATTACCAAGAATAAAATAAAATAAGATTAAGATAAATTTACGTAAAAAAATTCATTGGTACATATGTGTAATATACTCAGCAATATAGCTAAACCAGAGACAGTCATGGTAAGCGTGATCAAAGGACATGTCTATCATATTCAGTAATATGATGAGATAAAAGGAAAATGTAATACATTAAAAATCATTAGACCAGGTGCGTATATATCACAAAGAGCTGATGTAGAATCGACAATGGAACACAGATGTAAAACTATAAAGCACCCAGAGAACCCATACATTTATCTACACCATACACTAACTAAAAACGAAATGAAAATCAGTTTATATACAACTATCATGCAGGGGCGATAACTGTGTAAGTTTTGATTTTCTATATTTCAGCTATTGTCTCACTATTTACAAAATGTCTGTCAATAAATGCAATATATCTGGAACCATTCTGAAATTTAATAAATTTTCCCTAAGCTCATGGCCGACCTTTCCAAAGTGCAATGTCATTGAAATTTACAGAGAACTTCTGGATAAACAGTGTGAACAGACAGACAAACTTGAATGAATACATATATCTTCTATACACCTGTTATGATACAGAAGTTGGGGTTAGTTTTCTACTGCATTATAAGTAAGTTGGTGTTGTAAGGGATTTTCCATTTCTACAAAATCCACCTTACCCCCAAAGGTTTGTTTTAGTGAAGAAGAGAGAGCAAAAGAAAGAAAAAAAAATCATAGCTAACAGATGAGAAAATGATGTAGCAAAACAAGAGATAAAAATTATGTACTTAACAGTCTTTGTATTTTTATATTCATCTATTACTTTGAGAGCCAAATTTAACATTTTGAAAATTGGGATCCGTTCCAAGCAATTCCAAGTGATATCAAGTCATGTTATAATGGGTCTACAGTGTATTCACATGCAATTCCTCTTTTACTGCTTTTTGAGCAGCAAGTATTTTGCCAGGAGAGAGTACTGCAGCCTACACTGTTGAAAGTGGTTAGACAATACGTAATAAGCTAACCTTGTCCTATGTTAGAAATAGGAAAACCGTGTCCCTCGCTTGATCTTTCTTTCTTTCTCTTTCTATCCTGAATGAACTGAAGATGCTCAACCATAGAACAGTGAGTCGCATTGTGTTGTTCTACTACAAACATTACAACAGAAGATCAATGACCTTTCCAACGATGATATTATAATGTTTGGTGCAGGTATAACAATATACCATCTCTTATAATGAAAGAGATCTTTTTATCTTTCCAGCAGAAGATGGATGAATGAAGAAAGGATGAAAGAAATGACTCATCCAAATTAGGAAAACAGGTGTGGTTAGTCACTTGAATAACACATTTTGGCAGCACACTGAGTTAGGGGCAATCAATTGAAAAAAAAAGGTAATCAATCAGTAATTTTTTCTCGCCATTTGTAGGGCAGTGATCACTAAAAACACTGAATTTTCAAAAAAAACAAGTGGTCATATGCAAGTCTAATTTAGAATAAGGTTACATTGTAACCCGATGCTCATCCCACTAAAAACCTATTTAGGGGGAGAATTTTAAAAAGACATTTTTTTGTCAACATAAAAATGGATAGATGCTTAAATTTTCAGCTTTGTAGTTTTATTAGTGCAGCCTCTAAGCATGGCACATACATATGAAGTTACCTATATAACCAGACAGCTGGACCAACTTGAAAACTGAAGAAACATATGTTGACAGTTTTGGTTGACAGCTTCTAATGCAAATCAATTGAGGTTATTTTGAATTTTCACCTCTTCATTTCTCTAGAGATAAACCGGTGATTTAAAAGGTATAGACAAAAAGACATCATCTTGACCCTTTCAAGACTAACCTATCAAGATACTTAATATCTGAATTAAAATGTCTCACTACTTCTAGAAGAGATCTACCAGTCGTATATATTCCAGAAGTTATAAAAATCTTGGGATATATATGTCCCAGGAATCTAGAAAAAGTTAATCCACATTTTTTTTTATCTTCATAAAAGAGAATATCATTGTAACAAGAACAAGTCTGGTTACTTACTCAATAGAAACCATCATGTGACAAACGTTTTTTGGTAGCAAGTCATGTTGACGATGATCAATTGAAAAATTGGAAGAAGGGGTGATCAATGAGTAAGTTACTTCTCTAGCCTTTTGCTCGGCAGTGATCGCTAAAAACATCTGAATTTTCACAAACTAAGTGTGAATACTGCCAGGAACAAGCTAAGTAACCAATTTAGCAGAAACTTGCATTGCAAAATGAGCCCTCCACTGAACACCTATTTAGTGGAGAGGGATTTTCAAAAGATGAAAAAAGCTGTTTTTTCCAGACATAATGAGTTAATGTTTAAATTTGCAGCCCTCTAGCCCCATTGGTGCAGCCTGTATGCTTGATACATCATAGCCATCCAGACAGACCAACTTAAAAACTAAAGAAACCTTTTTGATAATTTCTGATTGTTCCCTTCAAATGCATTATTCATAACTCAAATATCTTAAGAATGTATGGACTAAAAGAAAAGAGAGAAATTTCCTATTTAACAAGTAATCTGATCAAATGACCCAAGTAATCTCGAATCAGAGAGGCTTGCCCAAGACTGAAAGAGGCAAAATTATTGCTCCACTCATACTTGAATACCAGTATCACTACTCCTCTAGACTTCTACTGAAAAGTATTTTTTTCTTTTTCAATTCTTTAAAAAAGCTTTTTGATGGGTATATCAATAACATCTAGATTCAGAGGAATCTTAATGTTTCTAGATGTTGTTTGAACTCAATCTTAGATGTTTTCTAGTGAAATAACATCTATATGTTTCTACAAGTTTTTTTTCACTCTATTCTTTCCACTGGAAAATGCTAGTGATGTCATAAATAGAATTTATTCTGGCCATATCAATTCTTTGATGGGATTTTTTTTTACATAATTCAAAATTTGGACGCTACGGTTTTCCAGTTATTGACTGTGATAGCAAGTTTTCAATTTAAGAGTTTTAACCAACAGCGATCGGCATATTTTTGTGTGATATCATATAAGCAAAATTTCCCATCAGCCATTCATAGACAACTATTGATTTCACTGACAACATCCATATCCACAAATTGTCTTGGACCATAATCTAATTAGTTCACGACCAGCATGAAAAAACTCAAGACGAAGAAATTTCTGACAAGCTATTTTGTCATCAGCCTCTCCAGGACAATCACTGCTTTCACTGTCTTCATCAACACCTACAAATTGCCTTGAATCTCTATCCATGCCAGAGTAAGAAGACCTAAGACAAAGAAATTCCTTAGGAGCTACTTTGTCATCAGCCTCTCCAGAACAATCACTGCTTTCACTGCATTCCTCAACACCTACGAATTGCCTTGGATCTCTATCCATAAGACTAAAGACAATGTCTCCTAAGAATCCATTGAATCCAGAGTAAAATCTTTCTTTTATGATAGGATACGCAATTTAGCTGAAAGATGGTGTAAGGTCATAGAAACGCTAGAAAATACTCTATTAGCTGAATTATGAAGCTGAGTCCCCGTAGATACATTCTCCTTCCTTGACTTGGTGCATTTTTTGATACATATCTCTTGATATATGTTTTGCAAGACAAGATGAGGGCAAGTAAAAAAAACATAAGAATATGAGGTTTGAAAAAAAAAATCTCCCAAAATGTTATCAGAACGTGAGCTCTAGCAAAAAATTTCCAAGTTACTGCATAAAATGTATAACAGGCCACATTATACCGTTTCTCTCACCACCACTTTTGCACTGATAGAGGATTCTACTATCGCAGAATTTTTAAAATGTCAACATGCGGATCAGCCATGTTTACTACTTGCCGTAAAATTGTAAATAAGATTTTAAAACAATCAGTTCTAAATGCAATTTACGAAAATTTGCTTATTTTTCTTTCAATCAAAAATAGAAAAAGGTTAATTTTAGAAGAGCAGGGAAATCGTTCATTAAAGAAATTTTGTGAACTGATTATTGCCAAAGTGAAAAAAATTCGCGATTCTCCAGCGAATCATTGCAGCCCTAGAGGCTATGAATTTATATGAACAAAAGTTACTCTCGAAATGGGATATTGATGTGTTTTATCCTATTCACACACTTACAATACATGTATGAATGTACAAAATACGCAAACAATGAACATAATACACACACATATATATACATATATATAAATATATATGTGCATTTGATGATGTAACTATTTGAAGATATATTCAGGAAGAGGAAGAGACAGAATAAGTACACATATGCATGAATGACAAATAAGAAGATAAGTATTAATATGTATCAATATATACATAGGAGTGCAGATAAATTTACTTAAATGCTATCATTCATGTGTACACACTCATATACTTGTATATAATTAAATATACATAGTATTATGTATGATATTCATATATATATATATATATATATGTATAATTAAATTTCCATTTGCGGAGCCAAAGCCATCATACAACCACAAATACTATCATGGTATGAAATGTCTTTTGATGTCTTAAACTTATTTTTTTATCTTCAAAGTCACTGTTTCCTTGAGATGATAAGAAGAGCCAACAGTAATTAAAGCCATCTTATGAAGTGATTGTTGAATCAAAATATAAACTAAACAAACTTCCATATACCACCACATCTTCTCCTCATCCAATCACAGGTTTGCAAAATTAAGGTCATTAAAAAGTGTTTTGATTATCTCAGATGATTTTTATGTAATTTTGGTCGCGGAATTAAAAAATCAAAATGATTTTCTCCATCACTCCCCATTCTTGCGAGAATCACGTTTGTAAATCAGAGGTTTTCTTCGCATAAACATTACACGTATGGACACATTGGAAAATTTGTTTTGATTATTTTATAACTTTTATTTGCTTTTTTTCAGTGCTGAATTAAAAAATCAGAACCATTTTCCTCAATCACATAGCACTTATTCACAAAACATGATTTTTAATAATCAATTCTAATCTAAAATTTAAAAAAAAAAACGTGTTTTGAGAAAAAATACATCATAATGGAGAAAAGATGTTTTTTATTTTTTGATTCTCTACCCCCAAATAAATACAAATCCACCATAATAACCAAAACAATAAATAATGCAGTAATGGAGTAAACTCATCTGATCTAGACATATCCAGCTGTTGAACGATCTACTTACTACAGAAATAATTTATTACTATGCTGTGTTTTACCTATATTCACGTTTGTTGATAAAATAGCTGTTGTTTCAAACATGGATTTCAATATTAGAATGAACTAAATTCAAATATTGTCACTAAAAGTAATCCATAATCATATATATCATAACAATCCAATTTCTGTATGTTTGTTTGTGTCTTCATAGATTTTTTTACCATAACACAGCAGAATTGGCACATTGTAGCATAATTTTTGTTAGAGCGATACTTGAAATGGTCTAATTTGAAGAATAAAGTCCAATTCAAGTTCGATCTTGCTATTGGCATATTTTAATTAAGTATAAATTGATTTTATTTTAAAAATCTCTCAAAGGGAGATAATTCTTGCCCTATTATCTGCTAATTACAGCTTCTGTTCATGCTGATTGGTTGTAAATAAATACATTGTGGAATGGTGCTGTGGTGGAGGTAGTGGTGCACTATCTTTGGACACAATTCAAGCCATCATATATAGCCAATTGCCCCATAAAGGGTTAAAGAACTAGTCCACTTATGGTCAAGCTTTCAGGCTTGTTGCATAAACAAAAATTCCCCAAGATATGTTTAAGAGCAGAAGGGAAACTCTTCCAAAGGAATGTGCCAACAATCACATCAAAACAGAAATATTATTGACTTAGCCACAAACCTGCAAGGATGAAAATTTTCGTCATTTGCAGCTAATGAGTTAATTTCAAAATTTGCCTCTTTGTTGTCTTTCAGAAATTTGGTTTATCAGCACAGTCATGAGTTTCTTGAAGGATGTATTTCAATTAGGAAGTGCACCTAACCAAAATTATCTCATTTTCTTTTCTATAAAAGATTATATCTAAGAAGAAGTAAAATCTTAAGTATCAGCTAAAAAGATAATCATAAAAACAGGGAATCTTAAAGAACTTTCAGCCATAAGTATTTTTTGAAGGTCATTTAAAGGTTTATAAATGTATGTGTGTGTACCTATGCACACAGGTATATATATATATATATATATATATATATATATATATATATATGTGTGTGTGTGTGTGTGTGTGTATGCATATATCTATGTGATATACATATGTTATTCAAGAATGTATTCTGTACAGATATATTAACTGGTTAAAGTTTATAAGCAATTTTTGAATAGCCAAAAGTGGCTAGATTTTAGAGAAAAAAATCATCATTACAAAGTGCTTGAAGTGGCTAGATTTACGGAGGATGACCATTATGAATAGCTGGAAGTGGCTGGATTTGAGTAAAATGACCCTTTTTAAATTGCTAAAAGTGTCAATGTTCCATTTCCAGGTAACTGTAGAGCTAAGAATATCCTATACGCTTCAAAGACTTTGTTTCAATCCTTCAAATGAATATGTTGTTACATAGAATTAGATTCATGGTGACAGATGGCAGAAGTGCCTACCAACAGCATCTTGAACAAAGGTCTTATTCACATTGTTTTGTAAATAACTGATCAATACATTGTAGAATTATACTCATATATATACACATATATTATCGTGTCATCCAAAGACAGCCGTTGTATTACAACTCTTCAGTGTGGCTATAGTACCACAAATATCACCATCCAGTACCATGAGGCAGGATTGAAACCTTTACTTCAGACCTCGATGTTGGTATCCTACCGCTGAGCGAAGGAACTGAACGGTCAGTAAGGTTGAATTTAAGCGATATATATATATTCTATTTTTGCTTAAATCCCCCATCAACTAGAATGCTCTATTCCTATGGAAGAACATTGCATAATGCTTACAATGAGTGAGTTATCTCACTTAAAGAGCGCTCAACCCTGAATAGAGGAGCATTAATTATCGTGTATATGTATATATATAAAACAAATATTTCTATGTATATAAAAAGAACTATCTTCAGATCCAGAAAAATGAGATTTGTGAATGTTAATATCTTATCAGTGCATTGCATATTTATACTTTTGAAGCATTTACTGTAACCTGAAAGTGGGATCTACCTAATTTCAGCAATATTTTGTAAACTTTGGCCACTTTTAGCCATTCAAAATAGCCAATTCAACAATAGAAGAAATAACATGGCAATCTAAACATTGTAAGTTTATGAATTATGTATACAGTGAAAAAAAAGAAGAAAGGATAAAGGCATAAATACACAATGTGATAATCACTTAATAGAAAGCATTACATGATCAACATCTTTTGACATCATGGGGGAGATCAATTAAAAAATTGTCAAAATGAGTGATCCATGGATGTCACTCTTTATGTTGGATAATGATCATTAAAATAAAGTCTGAATGTTGAAAAAAAACAACATGAATGTTGCTTGATACAAAATAAGGGATCCATCTGGTATGAACTTATATTACAAATTGAACCTCCCACTAAAAACCTATTTAGAGGGTAAATTTTCAAAATACAAAAAAAAAGTTTTCTCTAGACATAATAAGCAGTAAATGCTGAAAAAGTCAGCCCTCTCTCCCCATTGGTATGGCGTGTACACATGATGAATACATGCATGCATACATAGTATTCCTGATAGATAGGTAGATGGAAAAACAGAGAGATAGATCTCAACAGAAAATGTCAAGTAACTGACTCAAGGTTATAAATAATACTTAGAGCAGTACTTCTGAACCTGGGGTAAATTTACTTCCGGGGTTAAAATTCTTGGGAGTAAGCAACAAATTTTGGCATGGACGAACTAGGCACCAGACATTCGACATTCTGATAATTAAAACTCTCGACTGTTTGCTAAATAGTCATCCCACTGAGTGCTTTCTGAATTTATTAATTAATAAAAATTCATTAATAAGATTTTCCATCAATTGACTGTTTGATTAATAGTGTTAACTTTAAGATGATTTCATGAAAAGGGGGTAAACCTGGATAGACAAAGAAGGGTTCAGAACAGTAGATTTGGAGTAAAAGAAGGAAGAAACAATGGAAGCATAAACAGACATACAGAACTGAATGGATAGATAGGTCTGGTTAGTCACTTACTAGAAACCATCATGTGACTAACCTGTTTTGCAGCATGCTGCTGTTAAGGCTGATCAATTGGAAAAACGGGTGAACAATGAATAATTTTTTTTAATGGAGAGTAATCACTAAAAGAGTCAAAATTTTCAAAAAACAAATGTGAAGACTCCTGGACACAAACTAAGGGAACAATTTGGCATAAACTTACATTGCAAATTGAAGCTCCCACTGAAAACCTATTTAGCAGGCAAATTTGAAAAAACAAAACACCCCCAAAAAGTTCACTCTAGATATAAGGAGTAAACGTTGAAATTTTCAGCCCTCTAACTCTATTTTTGTGGTTTGTACACATGATACATACATACAGAGGCTGACAGATGAACTAACTTGAAAACTGAAGAAACCTCTGGTGACAATTTTGGCTGATAATTTCAAACAATAGAAGCGTAAGTGGACACTCAGAATAAGATAAACAGAATAGTTATGACAGACCAAGATAGATAGATAGACAGATATTGATAGACTGAGAGAGAGAGAGAGAGAGATATTGACAGACCGAGATAGATAAAAAGGTAGATTGAGAAACAGTGAAATACTTTGTCACATTGTAAGAGGTGAAGGTCAAGTGATTGGTTAAAGGGTTTTGAATGATATTTAGAGTGAAAGAAGAGAGAAACGATGGGAACAGAAATCAACAGCACTCAAAAGAAGTTAAAATGGAAATGGTAGGATCGGAAGAACGGAAATCATAATCCTTGGGATAGAATATGCACACAAACACAAAAAAAAAACCCAGAAAAAGAAACAAAGGAAAACCAAAATGCACTGTCCGAGCCTGTCAGTAGCACACGCCACTGACAAACAACCCATCCAACAGATACCTTAAGGGTCTGTTTGTTTGCTCACATCACAGAATTTTCTACCATGGAGATCTCCCCGAAAATCCATACGCCCACCGAATTATCCAGACCTTGTTTTCATCCTGTTCTCACCAGCCTGCCTATCATCGGAGATTTTTTTTTTTCATTTTAAAATTGAAGGTGGGGGGGGGGTAGGTGTCACTCATTGGATGTTGCTTTTGCCAAGGAAGAAGTACAGTTCTAGCCAAGCAGTGCCTGTCTGAGTAACAAGCTGATCCTCACTCTCACTGGTCCTGAAGTTCTACCCAATTCCCACAGTCTTGCAAATCAATGGTGTAGACTTTAATATAGTTTGACTATAAACAAAGACTCGGACGCAATGTGCTGGTGGCTATCTCTCCATGATCAATGAAGGGTACAAACACAGTGTTAGACTCTTTAACAAGATGATAGGGAAATGCTCAAGTAAGGAAGAAAGACACTATCATAGCAGTGGGGTCCAGATCAAAATGCACCTTCTAGTTCAAAATTTAACTGTTCTTCTCACGCCAAAGAAACATACCATTAATTGCCCGTTTTTAATTTCAAGCATTATTATGATAGCATTTGGCACAATGTAGGGAAAGTAGTCCTGATTGTTAATTAAAAAGTTTCACACCTTCACTCACTCAATGTTAAAAGTGGCACACTAATAAGAAGAAATAAGAGAGTCAATGGAAAAACAATTAAAAAATGATAACATTCAACATTGAAAATCGGAAGTTAATGAGCACAGCTGTGACCAAGCAGTTTCTATCCAAGTAACAAATTGATCCCAAACCACTTCTAACCCCAACCATAAGTCACATCCAATTCTGACTATCTGGCAAATCAGTGGGGTAGACTTTAATATAGTTTGACCATAAACTATGGTTTGGACACAATGTGCTGGTGGCTATCTTGCCTTGATCAATGAAGCTGAGTAAGTATCTAAATCAGTGTTTCTAAAACTGATGGATGAATCACCCAAAGGTGAATGAAATTATTTTGGGATGAATGAAACAACAGGATTAAATGAAGGATGAATGAAACACGAAGGCTGAAAGACTTGATTTACACAGATATTTAAATTTTTCTATTCTTGAAAAAAGTAATTTCCTGGTAAACACATACAATAAGAAAACATTATTTCAAAAAATCCAATTTTATGTTCCAAGACTGTTGTTGGCTAAATTTGTGTAAACTAGAAAAATTCTAATCATTTTCTGTATTAATTTTTTTTTGTCATTTTTAGTTTTCTTTGCATATTTTTAGGATGTTCAAAAATATGGATAAAATAAACATTTAATAAGAAATGAGTTGATTTATGCTTTTTGCTATTAATACAAAATGAATTAGAATTACACAAAAAAGGAGAATAAGATAAAAATAATCAAAAACATAAGGAAATTTAGTCATGGGGGAGTGAGATTTTGTAATAAAGACTTGAGGGTGAATGACACTGGAATAGTTTCAAAAACATTGGAGTAGAGACATAGAGTTTGAATCTTCAACATAGTGATAGGGAAGTGGTTGAGTAAGAGAAAGTTTTTAAAAAAAGACAAGCCTGAAAGTCAGACCATAGATGCGCTGGGCCTTTTCTTGAGTGAGGATCTAGCAAGGGCAGTATTGGCAACTTTATTTTCAAGTTGACATCTAAAATTAAGTCAAACACCTAAAAACCACAACCTTCTCCAGATATATATCTACAATCTGTATAATATAATATGTATCATTGAAAAATCAATCTTTAACCTTCAAGATTTATTTTATTAAATTATTACTGATTTTATTACTATAATAAAGATATTACTCAATTTTATTAAAATCATCTAAATAACTGTTTCTGACATCTAGCCTCAAGCAAAACATCTAGATTTTGATCATAAATATTTAAAATAGAAACAATAAGCAAGGGACGTAATTTACATTTCAGTATGTCAGCCTGTCACCCAGTCAGTGATGGCGATCAATGCTAGAGAGGGAGGGAACTGAGAAATGGCCTAGAGATGGAAGTGAAAAAAGGAGAGAGCTGAGAAGGAAGAAAGAGTGAGGGAGAAGGAAAGAAAGAAGTGAGAGAGTTGAGAGAGAAGGAAAGAGAGAGCTGAAGGAGAAGGAGAGAAAGAGCTGAAAGAGCTGAAGGAGAAGGAAAGGAAGAGGTGAAAGAGTTGAGGGAGAAGGAAAGAAAGAGGTGAAAGAGTTGAGGGAGAAGGAAAGAAAGAGGTGAAAGAGTTGAGGGAGAAGGAAAGAAAGAGGTGAAAGAGGAAAAAGAAGTAAAGGAAGAGGAGTGAATTTGGAAGAGGGAGGAAGTAGGGAGATAGAGTAGGAGAATGAATGTAGCAGAGAAGAAGAAACAAAGGAAATAGAGAAATAGAGAGTAAGGAAGAAAAGAAAAGAATGCCAACAGAAAAATAGATGTAATGAAAGAAATTCATGGACCACTTGTAATTGCCAGTGGAACTCTTTAAAGAATAGAATAAAAAAGATGAAACTCTTCTGTGAATGAGATAGAAAAATAATTTTTAAATTCACTTAATGGGCAAGGGACAATAATCTTAATCAAGAGTTATTTCCCTAGTTACTGGCATTTTTCCTTCTGATATGAATTTAAAGGTTAAGTGAGAGAACATCTCCCTCGTACTTCAGCACTAAGTATTTTAACTGATTTTAGTGATGCCAACATCTGGATGCTTTTGACGCCTCTGTAATTTCCGTAATCTATTTCACTTTTTAAAGTTTTGCTTGGTGGTTTGCTTGAACTATGACACTTTGTATCCAACATGTTTTCTTCTTGTTTACAGCGGATAGATCTAGTCTTGTTTGGGTGATCCATTTAAATTTCAAAATCCAAGATAATTTCATATTCCTTATTCTCAATGACAGATTCAACTTTGCCAACCAAAATCTAGGTCCTAGTTCCTAGTAGATTACCTTTCAAACTCAATCATGCTATTTTTACACTCTTTCGAAGGAAACTTTCAGATCAATGTCAAATTATTTGCCTAGAAATTATGTTTTAAAAAAATTTAATGGATATATAAACAAATTTAAATACTTGATTAAAGAGGGTAACTTTTGATCAAAGTTACTTCTTCTGCACCTTGAGGTGAATAAAAAAAAAAGATTTTATTCAATTCCCACAAGAGTCACAATTTTTTTATCTTCTCAATTCATAGTGGAACTCTCCAGTTCCACTTTGGTATGAAGTGGTTCATAAATTTGAGAGTTGATATGTTTGGAGAATTTGTATTTTGATTTATCGTGATTTTCCATTTACTTTTTTTTCCTCCTCTACATTTTATTCAATTATTTTCCCACTCATGGTTCAACATATCCACCATTTGTGATTGATATATGAACTGATTGTTTTTTGGGTTTTTTTTGTCCTTCCAGTTGACTCTTTTGATCCAAACTTCCCACCCAACACATCATTTTGTTCTCCACCCTACCACTGCTGCTATAGTGTAGTTCTTTCCTGTCGGGTCTCATTGTGCCACAAATATCGGCACTGATTTATCTTCTTGAAAATCTTGGCGGGATGTGAGGAGAAGACGACAAAAACAAAAGAGAGAGCAAAAAGCATAAAATGGCGGGTCTGGTTTGTCACTCAATAGAAAATATCACTTGACCAACGTCTTTTGACAGTATACCATGTTGGGGATGATCGATTAAAAAATTGGGATAAGGGGTGATGAATGGAAAAATTACCTTTTGTTGGGTGGTGATCACTAAAATATGCAAAATTTTCAAAAAACAAATGCAAACACCGCCAGATGCAAACTGAAGGGACATTTTTCCTCAAATTTACATTGTAAATTGAATCTCGCGCTAAAAACCTAATTTGAGAGGGAAAATGAAAAATAAAAACAAAGAAAAAGAGTTTTCTCTAGACATTTTGGTATGTCAGTCAGTTACAGTAATCGATGCTAGAGATGCTGGCGTGTCTAGAAAGAATAGAGAGTAAAAAAATCCAACTTTTTATCCTGTTGAAAAACAATCGTGGTTTGAGATTTATCAATCAGATTTATCGATCACACTTGACCACTTAGCCCTCCCTATCGGCCAGTGGAGGATTAACTATGAAGCAAAAGTAGCATTTGCTACGGACTCTGCATTTTCAAGGGCCCCACTCTAAATTTTTGTAAACTAATAATTCTGCACTTACTCTATTTCTCTTGTATTATACTGCCTTGAAAATCCTATGAACGACTCAGTGTTTAAGGTTAGCAATATTAACTAATTATCACCCTTAATTGGGATTTTTATTTCAATTCCTTGATTCATGGGAGCATGGTATCTATGTGATGAATACGAATGTATTTGAAACTGAAGTCATAGCCATTACACAGAAGATCAAGACAAAAATCAAGTAATACAAATACTGTGTCCAATCAGATAGTGTAATGGTTAGTATGTCAGCCTCACACGCTGAGGGTCCTGGGTTCGATTCCTGCAATGAGCAAAGAGAGTGGAAAACTCTTCATGTGCACTCAACTTGCATCCTACCACTGGGATCATTATGAAAACTTGTCGGTATAATGTTCTGGTCTCAACCATATGCATGCAACAGAAACAGAGACTATGTCACCATGTATCATAATTAATCAGGTGTTGTCTCTCAAGAGATGTGACCCTTTTCCTCACTTACCTTACTATTACTGAAATGTCAGATATATTTGACAAATTATTTGGCTTCATAGCAAGCAAAAATGATCATCACTTTACTATGATTTAAAAGATTTATGAGTTTTAATGTTCCATACCAGCCAAGTCTCCAGCATTTTGCAGGAGACTCCCACATTTTACAGTTTAAAGTCAGTGTTGCTAAATTCAGCACATTTCTTATTTTGGCAGTGTGAAAAAGCACTGAATTAGCGCAGATGGGATTAAAGAATTGCGCCTTTTTCAAGCATATTTTTGACCATTTTCAGTATCTTTTTGTTATCGCCATTTTTTGGCATTTTTTTGAAAAAATGATTCAGAGATTTTTTATCTCTTTTTGGCAGTCAAACTAGCATGATAGTGGGGTGCATTTTTTCCCTCCTGAGAATACCTGAACCTTGGCAGGTATGATGTTCATGTGTATTTTTAAATAATTAGGGACTGTGCTACAGGCCCTACACTAGCTCCATCTGGGCCTGACTGAAAAACTATTGCTGTTGGGGACTCATCAATCAGCTTTATTGATTACATTTGACCACAATACCCTCTCCTTCTGACTGACCCCTCATCCTAGGTTTTCTTCCGCAGCCAACCAAGGCCAGATTAAGCCAGTGCAAGTCTGTAGCATATGTTATATAGGGGTCCTAAATTAGGAAGATACACATATGTATTTAAAGACTCATTTTTTTACTTACAAAGTAACTGAATTTTTTCATGAGCTACCCACCCAGATAGTATGACAAATATGTCAGACATTTCAGTTATAATATGAATTTTTTCTTTGATCTTTGTGCAGTGGCTATGACTTCAGTTTCCAATACCTTTGTATTAATATATTGTTTGTGTATCACGTTTATACCATGCTACTATTAATCACTGTTAAAATAATAACCCCAATTAGAGGTGATAATAGTCTGGGATTGGTAACTTTTGACATCCAGTCATTCATAAAATTGGATGGAAGAATATTACTACAGCAATAAATCAAATGCGGAATCATCAAATTGGAATTTATAGCTTGGAAGCATTTAGTGCGGGGTCCTTAAAAATGCAGGGCCCATAGCAAATGCTACTTTTGCTACATAGTTAATCCAGCATTGCTCATCAATCAGGTCTATTGATTATATTTGACCACTATGCTCTCTCTTTCTCTCTCTCTCTCTCTCTTGGCTTGACCATTCATCCTTTTTCTTTAGCCAACTGTCCATCTGCTTGGATGGACAGTAGGCTAGCCTGCCACACCCACATCACTGTCACGAACGTTACCTCCAAATTTGTACCGTTCGCAACCATTTCTTCTTTTTTTTTCAGTTTGAAGGGTTGGCCATTTTGGGTGATTTTTTTTCTTTTTCCTCCTTTTTTTTCAATTCTGAATGTTCTGCTCTCTTTATGTGTAAATGAGGGAAATGTAGGAAGTATTTTTGCATATCTGTCTATGTAAAGAAATAGTGATTTTTATGATCTTTCTTTTTGCCTCTCTCTCTCTCTAACACACACACACACATAAATGCCAGAATAGTGTTTTTTATGCTCTTTCTCTTTGCTTCTCTCTCTCTAATGCCTGCTTAGTTGGTGAGAAAGTTGCGCATTTTTTCATTGGTGTCATAGTTTGGTTTTTAACAACAAGTAAAAGCAATGCTGATTTTCAAGGTAGGCCCTTTCCACTTGAAAGATTACTGTTTCACACTCTTTCTACCTTCAGAATTTCTTTAGGAACTTCCTCTTTTTGGAATATTCAGATCTGGCAACCCTATATCTACATATACTTATATAAATCCTCAGTATGTATGGTGTATACTTGTGTTTTATGAATATGACAGAAGTCAAGAGTTCTACGAGTGCTGAAAAGTTTTCAATTCAGACCAAATTCGAAACAGCTCATCACGTTTGTTAGAAAGGACAAGTAGAGAGAGAGAGTGGGTGGATGATTTTTTTATATTACACTATATCATATTCCTTTTTTTAGATCTATTCTAGACAATATAGATAAGAAAGTACAAGGAAGAAAAAAAAAAGAAAGAAAGCAGACCATACAGTGTTTATGACTAGTATAGTATACTCTTCATTTATGAATTTTAAACACTTTCATTTCCAGATGAATTATATTGCATTTTGAATTATAATTTTTGTTTTATTTTTCTTGCAATGACTATTCATTTTTGTCTTGGATGATTTAATAGGGATTAACTTGAAAAATCAATTGGAAAGAAAGTTTTATTATAAAAATATATTTGCCAAATAGAGTTAAAAATTGTATATACAATGCAGCAGGTTTTAAATAAAGTTCTTTTTTTTGTCATATAAGCACATACTGGAATTTCCGAAATATGCCAACACAGTGTTTCTCAAAATATTTCAGAGTCATTCACTTCTTAAGCCGTTTAAAATCTCACTCAACCAGACTAAATGTCATGTTTTTAATTATTTTCATCTTTTTCTCCTTTGCGTATAAATTTATATCATTTTGTATCATAAGCAAAAAACATAAATTAACTTATTTCTTACGTGTTTATTTTATTTGTATTTTTTTAACATTCTAAAAATATGTGAAGAAAACTAGGAGTGACAAATAAATTAATACAAAATTGATTAAAATTTTTCTAGTTTTTACAAATTTAGCAAACGACAGTCTTAGAACTTGGAATTATATCTTTGGAAATAATTTTTTCTTATTGTACATTTCTATCAGAGAAATTATTTCTTTTAAAGATAGAAAAAATACATAAATTTCTGAGTAAATTCAATCCCCCATCTTTCATGTTAGCTTCCCATCCCACCAAATGGTATCATTCACCCTTGGGTGACACATTCATTAGTTTAAGAAACACTGTCCAAACACTTGCTAAGTGCACTACACACTTTTGATATACAGCCAAATCAGTTTTCGTAAGATCACCGAAGTTAGGTGATGATGTCAAGCCTGGTCATTACCGAGATGGTTGATAATCTTAGAATACCAGCAACAAGATTGTTCTGCAGCCGTCACAGCCTATTATGTTCTGCCACTGATTAACAGATCATCTTGCCAAGCTAGGACGGGATTTTGCACTCAGTCCTTTCTTACCCACATACTAATCCATGGAAGACGCACGTGTGCTCTCCTATGAGTCAGCAGACTCATAATGATTGGAGGTGACAACTCACTCATTTCCCTTTAAAATTTTAGTTGCATGCCCATGTGTAATATGAACTGTATTGTACAGGAACTTTTTTTTTCTGAAATCACTTCGACTCTAAGTTGAATAGCTCCACTTTAAATACTTGGAGAAACGTCTAAGCAATGTTGTGTTTGTGATAATTGGATTTTGGTTTGGTTATAGGAAAGCAGATTGTCTGCATCCCAGAATAGTATAAGATCAATGTCTGTGTTTATCGTCTCATTGTAAAAATCTATCAATGTGTAAAGAGAGAATTTATGGTTTGTCCGGGGGTGAAGAGAATGGACTCGTTGATAAATGAGACAACATTTATTTAGGGTCGGTACTAGAGGGCACGATGACATTGAACAGATAGTATGAGACTTTGCAGCTGTGTCTAAATTAGGGGCTCCTATATTTAGGGGCTCCTATATTTAGAACTTACATAATGTCAAGATTCATAAATTACAGTAATTTGTGATTTAGAAGTTGACATTTTAATCCTTAAAAAAATATTTCTCCAAAACCAAAGGCTGACCTATACGAAAAGAAAGTATGAGACTTTGCAGCTGCCTAAATTAGGGGTTCCTATATTTAGCACTTACATCCTGTCAAGATTTATAAAATACAGTAATTTGGGGTTTACAAGTTGACATTTTAAATCCTTAAAAAAAATATCAGCAAAACCAAAGGCTGACCTATACGCTGCGTAGAAAATGTGAACCTTTACCTCATAGAAGGTGGGCAAGTGAGGTAGCAAGCAACAGGATGCATACAATGTGATATCGACTTTAGCAGGCTACAAAAAAAAAATTACTTCCAATAAAATTGGTGTTTGATGAATGGATTTAACTTGCCTTGTGTGATAGCACATAAGATCCACTTTTTAAAAAAAAAATACCCCTCAGTCTTATATGCAAAGTTGAGATGCTTTTATTTTCTCTTCTGAATTACAGCATTTTTTTCCTAATGTTTCCTGATGAAATGGAGACGTCTGATTTGCATAGGTGTTTGCAGAAAAAATTGCCAGGACTGAAAGTCAGTGCCATTACCTCAAAAAATATTTTTTGGCTACTTTGACTTCTAAAATGTGCTAAATAGAAAAAATAAAATGTGCTAAAAAAAGAAAAAGAAAAAAATGGCCAAAAAACACCAAAAAGATGCTAAAAATAGTTCTAAATGGCCAAAATGTTTAAGCACTTCAGTGCTAATTTTGTTATTTTTATTTTTCAAAGACAGAGATTCAACATTTATGTATATGTCATCAAATGCAGTATTTAACAGAGAGATAACAGTCTAAAAAGCCAGACCATAGATGCACTAGTTCAATCTAATGGATTGCCATCCTGAAAGACTGTCAAATAAAACCAACATATCGATACAACTTGTCAAAAACGTAGTTAACACAAGTTATCTATCTTGCCTTTTCAAACATATATAAGAGGAGGTAAAGAAATGAGAGGTGGTGGAAGTGTATGTTAACCTGTCAGTCAGAGACAGACAGTCATCAGTCCAAGGAATGCACATGCATCTAAAAGTCCAATAAAATAAACCAACATTTCAAAACCGTTTTCAACTATTTATAACACATAAAACATTTTATCATAAACACAAGAAAAGTTTATTAAATATAAGTTTCCTCAAAGTAAGATTGGATCATGCAGCTCTTTTAACCCCAACCCGCAATAGTTATCAGTTGGCTTTCTGAGACTTCTGGCTTTTCCCACAGAGATTTTGACCTTGGAATAGATTAAGAAGAACACAATGGATCAGCTGATGGTGATCCTGATAGGGACTGTTTTGAAAAATGGATTGGATGCTGGAATAAGTATGTGAGATATCTAAAGGAGTATTTGAAGAGAACTAAGGCACTATTACCCTAGGTAGGCTTCTTTTTTTTTTTTTTTCAAAATATCAAATAGCTGTATACTTTACAAAGAGACCTTAACAGCCTCCAAATTTTCATTTGAAAAATAAAAACTCAATTTTAATGTGTCAGGGGAGAGGGGAGGATTAGGGACCTTAATACATTGCTTTTCTCTGGGGCTTCAAATATTCTTAAGATGGCCCCGCTAGGCTGTAACTTTGGCAACAGGAGGATTGAGACATGATTATTATGTTTCCAAGCTGATTGGAGAGGTTTGTCCTGTCAACATAATTCATCATAGGACTTTTAAATATCTCCCTGGGGGTATCAGGCTGTGCAGTCAGGCATATGATGTGACATAGTCATCTATCTCTTTGGGTGCAGTGAAAGAATTGGACTCTTTATGTTTACTGAACAACCAACAGGCAGACCAAGTCCTCACTTCACAGCTAATTGATTAGTTTAGAAGTATGAAAATCTTTATCCTTATTAATGGATAGAGTATTGAAACACAATATCTTTATTATTAATTTTGACTTTCTTTTGTTCCTTTCTTGGATCTAAAATGATGACTTGAATTATAATAGAAAAACCAATCAAAATGGAGGTAAAAAATAGTCAAAGTGAATAAAAAAAGGATCTGGTTAGTCATATGACCAACATCTTTTGGTAGCATGCAAAGTTTGGGATGTTTAATTTGAAAAATTGAATGAAGGGATAATCAATGAATAAGTTATCTCGCATGCCTTTTGTTGGGCACTGATCACTAAAAAGTCTGAATTTAAAAAAAAAAAGCTTGAATGTTGGTAGACACAAATTAAGCGATCAATTTAGCAAAGACTTACATGGCGAATAGAACCATCCCACTTAATACTTATTATGGGAGGGAATTTAAAAAATATGTATCTATATATATATATATATATAAGTGTTGGAACACTTCATCTAATAATGAGAATAAATTAAGAATCACTTTGGTGCCCAGTGGAGTACTCATGCAAATTTCCAAGGTTGTTGCCAAAATCATCAAAAAGATATTTTATCTAAAATTATCCAAATAGATCTTTTATCTAAAAGTATCTAAAAAGCACAAGTTTTGGGTATTGTTGGTCCAAAACAACCATAAAACTAAAAAAAAATGTTTTTTGATGGTACCTAGTGGTGTTTTCATGCAAATTTCTGAGGTTAAAGCTCAAAAAATGGGATATGGAGTGCTCAGAAACACACACAGACATATAAATGCAAACATTCAAAGACAGAAAAATCTTTAGCTGACTTGGCTTGTTGGTCGGACAGGCTGTTTATGGTGCTACAGCGATACAAAAAGACTATGTACCAAAGCTGATGTGAATAAAGGCCAAAACATTAAATGAATCAACATAGTGTATTAAACTTTGAAAATGCTTTGATGTTTCCTGTTATATTGATTTTGACAATTATTTTCCTTCGTCTTAAATTTTAATTGTTTTTATCAAAACTCAACTTGGACTGTCACACTATGAAAGTAAGCATTGTGGTAAAATAGTAGTAAAAAATAATCTAATGGATTACAATACTTCATAAAAGAGAATTACAATACTTCATCTAATGATAAGAAAGGATTACAATACTTCATCTAATGATAAGAAAGGTTTACAATACTTCATCTAATGATAAGAAAGGATTACAATACTTCATCTAATGATAAGAAAGGATTACAATACTTCATCTAATGATAAGAAAGGATTACAATACTTCATCTAATGATAAGAGAGGATTACAATACTTCATCTAATGATAAGAAGGGATTACAAAACTTCATCTGATAATAAGAAAAGATTACAATACTTCATTTTCAAAGCAAAAAAAATGTGACCAGGAGTGCCCGGAAACGCACAGATGAGCAAAGAAAGAAGTATCCACTTTGCTAGTTGGTAGGGTATGTCATTTGTGGGGCTATGGGAATTCGACATGGCTAACAACTGGATTGTTTTGAACTATTTGCTGGAGTTTTCTTTTTCAACATTCTCTCAGTTCTTGACACACATGGGCATCCATAACCACATTCGTCATCTTCAACATCCTCTGGACCTTTGCAAAATCTCTGTCCCAAGAAAATTGCATGTGACATGAATTTTCTCCCATAAACTTCAGTTAGCATACAAAAAGATTCAGTCACCATTTTGTTCAATTTGAAAATACTAATACTAATCGAGTTGCCTCTCAGGCACTGCTAAGGACACATCATCTTAAGCCATAAGATCTGAATGCACAAATACACATGCATGTCTATCTCACTCTCTTCCCCGCCAGCATCGAGTCAGAGAGCAGAATGTCATGCTAATGCCATAACCAGAACCAGAGACCATAAGGCAATAACCCCATGCATTAGGTAAAGGCCAGTAGAGATAGGCATCCTGACAGTGAATACAACATACTAATACCCCCATAGTATTCAGCCCACATAATAACCATAAAAATGTACATATGTACATATGTAACCAATGGTTTTCTATCGTCATTGCATCAAGTGTGCTTGATTTTTGAACCGACCATTTTATTGACACATCAGAAAACGGGTCCACTTCAAGCATGGGCCATCTGAAGATGGAAGCTGACTGAAACTTTCATGGGTTGTATATGCTTTCCCATTGATCAATGTACACCATGTGGTTTGCGAATGCACACAGTGGTTTGTTCTACATAGGACTAGTCTTGTTAATTAATAGCCACACCTTGTGAATTGTGTTCTTTACAATATTTGAAGTTTCAATTAAGTTACCTGCTTAGGTTTTGTGAAAACAGATACCAAGGTTGTTGGCAGATAAAACTTCAAAAGCCAGAAATCAAAACTTGTCTTTGATTGCCTCTAAGTATGTTTGGGAAGTTAATTATAACCTACAGACAAACATGTAGAAACTATTATTATAGATAAAAAATAAGGATGGAATAATGATGGTGCTTTTATAAAAAATGCAGTTTTAATACGTCATATCCTAACACCAGCTGAAGAATGCAGGTAGACGTGTTGCATAGATATGATCAAAATGCTTTTTCACACGATACCAGAATTCTTTCTCTCTCCGTCTCTCGCGAATGAGCAACTGTCTCGGTAAAAGATGTCAGGTTTGTTTTTTGCGTTCCTCTCAGCGGCCATGATAAAGGTTTGGCTGGATTCTATAATTACTTTTCTTTATCGCAATCAAGAGTCACAGTAGCTTCAGGGTTACTTAGTCATATAATGTTAAGTATCCTAGAATAAAGGAAAATTTAAAAAAAAAACAGTTTTTCATTAACATGGCCAAGTTAGTCAGGTATCACAAAATAATACAATAGTACTTGATTATCTTTCCAAAGCAGATTTAATGTCGTTATTGAATCTGGGATTTTCTTTTCTAATCAATACAAAAATTCACATAAAAAGAATAAGATTTCCTGTATCTGCAGTTCTGTATAATATATTTTACAGAGAAAGTTTTAAATGCCTGCAGTTATTCTTACCAAAACTAATTTGAAAAAGATGTTATTTTATCAAATCTCAAATTGGGTGAAAATTTTATTTCAAAAGAAACAAATTAATTATCCTTTCAATGAAAAAGGAAAGAAGGATTAGATTATTGCAAGGAAGACAACACAGAAAAATTCATTAGGAAAGCTTTTTTTCTAATTTGTTTTCAAATACAAATACATTTTATCCTCTAGGATGAGCAAAGACATTTTGAAACGCATGATTTATTACAAGTCTTGAGTGTGACAACCATGATCAAACAGTTTTGAAACATAAAGGGTAGAAGAAACTCTAGAATACAAGCTGTGTATAATCAATATTAATTAGCAAGAGAGAATAGTTGGTTTCAGTTAAATAATTATCTATGTTCAAAAAAGGTTGTACGGAAAAATAACTAAACAAAACAATAAAGAAAAAAAAAATGACAGGTCTGGTAAGTCACTCAATAAAAAACATCCAGTGACTAACATCTTTTGGTGGCATACCATGTTAGGAGTGATCAATTAAGATTTTGGAAAAATGCGGTGATCAGTAAGTTACTAAACTCAAATTTTGTTGGAAAGCGATCACTAGGAAAGTCTGAATTTCTGAAAAACAAATGTGAATGCTGCTGGACACAAACTGAGTGATCAATCTAAGATAAACTTACATTGCTAATTGAACGCCCCATTAAAATCTTATTGGGGGAGGGGGCACTTTAAAAAAGCAGAGAGATTATTTTTTGTGGACACAATAAGGAGTTAATGTTGAAATTTCAAGCCCTCTAGCTCTTTGGTGCAGCCTGCAGACATGATTCATGCATAGCCAGCCAAACCAACTTGAAAACTGAAGAAACCTATGTTGACAGTTTCGGCTGACAGTTTCGGATGAATGGAAAGTAACATGAAATCAGACGACACTTCGTAAAAGACATTTTAAGACTAAGCCATAAAGAGAAACGAGATTTCTTACCTTGAATGAAAGTTGCATCAGCAACACTTACTGACATTCTTTATAGAACATCTACAATTCTTAAGGTCATTAAGTGAAATACCCAGGAGCTGTGTAGCACTTAAAGTCAGAGTAGGTGAAGATACTTTCGTAACGTCTTGAAATTGGGCTTGCAAGTACCCAGAAGCATAGCTAGAGATTTGGGGGCCCTGGGGGCTTGGCTACTTGAGGTGCCCTCTGCAACATTTAGTGAGATTTCATGAAAAAGGAAAATTTACAATAAACAGACATGCAAAATCAGTTTAACTGGTGAAAAACAACCCCAGACACTGAATTATTATTTATGCAATTCATGTATGAACAAATGTTATAAAATATGTTATTGTATCAGTAGATGATCTACAATTGTAGTCATCAAAGATGGTAAAGCATTTTGTCCTTTTTGATAAGTACATGTGTTCATGAGCACTCCAGGCCATACTGTTTTGTCCAAAAATCACCATCAGAACTCTGCTAGCCCCATTCTTTTGAAAAATGCTTTGCTGACCTTTTTGGGGGGTCTTATTCTGACAGTTTTATTTAGTAACATCTAGATTTTTACCCTATTTTAGATGTTTTCCTGCAAGAAAACACCAATGATGTCATAAATAGAATTTATTCAGACCATATTTATCCTTTGATGGATTTTTCTTTACATGACATCAAATTTTGATGCTAAGGTTGTTCAATTACAAACTGTCATGTCGAGTTTATAAAGCTTTTGTTAGCCTCAGCTATGCCTCTGCAAGAACCATCTTCAAGTTTTGTTTGGTTTTCGTTCTTAATCTTGGATCAAATTAATGTTATGTAGTCTACCAATAATAATTGAATCAAAAGAAAGAGGAAAAATCTTTTGTCAATGATTCTACAACATGTCTGGTAGTCACACAAGAGTAACATCATTTTGCAGCATGCCATGTTGGGGTTATCAATGAAAAAAATTTGAGAAAGGGTTTATCAATGAAGTTATTCCTCTCATCTTTAGTCGGCCAGTGAATAGTAAGATTAAATATCCAAAAAGCAAACACGAATGCTGCTTCATTAGAACAAATTTCTCTCTGCATCCAGCAGCTAATTGAGTACTCTCTAAGCTGTGCGATTAGGATGGAAGTATCCCTTGGTGAACTTGCGTCCAGCCAAGTAGAGTGGTCATAAAAAACTGAAAGAATAAAGTCCAGGTCTCAACCAGACTTGTAACTTGCAAGGATCGCTAAGCTGATTCATGCAGAGGAATCTGAGATGTTGTCCTTGGCCACATACTCTGATGGGAGCCGTCTCTTATGAGATGGACACTTTACTCAGAAGCATAAAACTATAGAAAAAAAATATTAGATTTCCTTGAAGAAATTGCGGCAGTGCCAGAAAAAGTCAAAACAAAAGTCTCCATTCTTATGAACCCTTATTTTTGTGCATTAATCCATCAAAGTGAAAATATAAGGATTGTTCTATTTACCACTTACTCATATAGATTGATGGGAAGTTGATGCCAGTTAACAAAATCCATTTCTCTAAACAAAAACAAAAAAATGAAAACTTTCTACTCAGGTCAGTTACTGGAGCCCCTCTGATAAATATCTATTGTATGTAACCAACAAGAATCTTACCATTTATAGCAGGCAAAAAAATAACAAAATAGAACCCCCCACCAAATGAATAGATAATTGGTAACATGAAATGTGATGACCCTCTGTAAGAGATATTATGAGAAAAAAAGTTTTTTTCAACTTGACCGGAAGTTGCAAAGGCAACTGACATTTTTTTCAAGAACATCAACAATTCATAAGGTCATCATATGCAAAGCCCAAGAACTGAGCAGAACTCAAAGTCAGAGGTAAAGACACTTAGATAATGCCTTACAAGCAGACTTGCAAGGATCACCTTCAGGTATAAAAATTTATTCTAGAAAAGTTTAGATATATTTACATTTATAATAATTTGATTTGCCAGCTGTACGTTTGACAACCAGGCATTTGCCAATTTCAATCATATTTGCCCATTTTCCATCTTAACCCTTAAAGTCAGATAAAAAATTCAAAAACAAATTTCAAGGGAAATAACAACCGATTAAAGTTACTTCTTTTCTTCCATTCACTTTGGAAAAAAATTCTGTCTTAAAAAATTTTATTCATTGAAGAGTTCTAGGTGGGATCTTGAAATCAGTTCCTGCTCGTGGTGAATGTGATGCTTAAATACTTTGGCCATTTTTTTTAATGTGTTTTCCACCATATTTAATATTTTTTGGTGGGTTTTAACCATCTGGAGCATTTTTTGGCCCTTTTTGGGGTAACACTGAACACTTCCAGTTCCCCCGGACTTATTGGAAGACCATCCTACTCACTGAAGAGTTCCACTGTCTTTAGGAGTGGTATGTAGTAGTTCATGAAATTAAGAGTTAAATGGCCAGCAATTAATTTTCAATATTAAAATGAAAATGTCTGGTTGGTCACTGAATAAAAACCGTCATGTGACCAAGTCTTTTGGCAGCATGCTGCATTGGGATGATCAATTAAAAAATTAAAAGGGGTTGATCAATGAATTAGTTGCTTTTCTCACCTTTTGTTAGGCAATGATCACTGAAAAAAAACAATTTAACAAAAACTTACATTGCAAAACCTATTTAGAAATTGAATTTAAAAAAGCAAAAAAAACTTTTTACTAGACATAATAAGGAGTATATGTTTAATTTTTCAGTCCTGTGGGTCAACTGGTGCACACTGTACATATGATACATACATAGTTAGCTCACCAGACCAACTTAAAAACTGAAAAAAACCTATGTTGACAGTTTGGATTGATGGTTTCTAACAAAATTAAAACATTTCGAAGATATTAAGCAACTGATCATTTCTAAGTCTGGATACTTCAAGTGAAAAAGATGAAAAAAATCTGTAAAACCCGTAAATGCTAATGAGGTCTCACAAGACAATGAGTTAACCTTGTAAAACAAGGAACAGTCTGAGAAAAGTTCCTTGAAGCAAAAAGTGAGCCTAGTTCTCTGGAATGGTAGAATGAAAATTTGATACTGCAAAAAACTGTTGGCCCTTTCATAGAACAAAGAAACAAAAATCAGAAATTCTAAATTGAAGGGGAAAAGATTTTTCTTTCAAGCTGTCAGACCAAGGCATAATGGTACTGAGCCTACCACTCCACAAAAAGTAGCCATTCCTGACATAGATGTGATCTTTAAAGTAAGATGGAGGACTTGAATTTATCAGAAGAGAATCATATAGGGAAACGCCCAAGAAATATACTTATATTTTGCTGTTTCTTAATTTTCTTTCTTTCTCTCGTCCTTACATAGATATAAAGGAGTGGGTAAAAGTGTGTCTGAGTCTATTTATCAAAGAGAGAAATAACATTCTTAAAAGGAAGTTAATGTGAATGCATAAGAAAGAGTAGAAAATAGTGGAAGAATGAATGAAAAAATGAATGAAGAAATAGAAAAAGAAAAATGAAGGAAACACAAAATAGAAGCTGTAATAAAAAATGATTAAAAAAATTCTATGGAAAGAAAGAAAAACCATTAAAAATAGATGAGATGAAAAATGAAAAGGAAGGAAATTGAAGTTAATGAAGAAATAAATAAATAGAAAGAAGTAGAAGGATGAAAGAAGGAAGGAAGAATGAAAGAGAAAAAAATGAGAAAAAGAATAAGATATTGTCGATAGTTTTGGAAAAGGTCATTAACATTCAAAGAGTTTTCCAGATGACTGAACTCCTTGTTGATCGTATTTTTGATACAAAGTTTTGGATGATTCATTCTACAGCCTTCTTCAGGTTTGATATCTGAATGCAATGGAATATTCCAATGGCAGCCACGTTTCAACATTGGGTAATGTCAATTTCAAGAAGGCAGCCCAAATCAACATGTCGACTGAATGTATCAGTCAGTCAAGTGCTGAGTTGAACCTGATGTGGTTTCAACTACTCAACATGGACAAGGTATGGAAATCCAGGCCTAACAAGGAGAGAAAAAGAAAATGACATTCCCAGAATTCTATGCTGTAGCATGGTTACCATTGAAATATTCTGTTTATCACCATCAATGGGAAATTCTGTTTAAGACTATCACACTCAGATATTATGATTGAAGAAGGCTGTAGAATGGATTGTCTGAAATGTTATATCCACAACACATAATAACATAATTTGGCACATTGAGATATGAGTAATCCATGTAAGACATCATTTTCAGTCAAAGATATTTTCTGTATTCTTCATCTCCTCGTAGTTTATTCCATTCATACGACATTTCAGCCAATCGATTCTACAGCCCTCTCTCGGTGTACTATCCAACTTTAGTGACAGCAGACAGATTTTTTTCTTTCAAATTGCAGCAGTGCTTATAACATATATAGAAAAATCCAGAAAGAAAATAGACAAGAAGAAGAAGAAGTTCAATGGTCAGGAGAAACTCTTTGAATGTTAATGACTCTTCTCAAAACTACAGACAGGAAGCATCATTTTATTTGGCATTTGCAAACCCAACACAGGGATAAATGTTTTTCTGGTTTCTTTTATAGAGCTGTGAATAAAACAAAGGATTATGTGCTCGTCTAAATCCACACAGGCCGATAAAGAATGAAGGAAGAATAGAACAGAAAAGAAAGGAAAAAAGATTAAGGAAAATAGAAGAAAATATGAGAACTCACCATCACAGTCAATAATTGAACAAACGTAGCGTCTAAATTTGAAATCATGCAAGAAGTTCCATCAAAGAATAGATATGGGAAAATTTTTATTTATGACATCACTTGTGTTTTTCAATGTAAAACATCTAAAATAGAATGAAAAAAAAACATCTAAAAACATCTAGACTGTGGAGAAGAGAATTATTCAATCACCTGAGCTTATCAGAAGTGATCTATCCTTTGATACTGCACCAAAAAGAATGTATCTAACAATTCATGTTTATGTTTATGTATTTAGATACAAATTCGGATCTCATTTTCTTCTCCCTTTTTCTTGACACACAGACGATTTTCAGTGTTGTTATTTGTTTAACTCTCAAAGACACATGGAAAAAATTGAATTATTTTACCTAGGGATATAACTTCGGATTGAAGTTATCTTCCTTCAATTTTTAGGCCTTTTTTTTCTAAAATTCTATTCATAGAAGAGTTCCATTATTTTTAATTCTATTCGCAGAAGAGTTCCACTGTCAATAGGTGAGGTATCAAGCAAATTTGTGAGTTAAGATTATCCTAAAATAAACACAACTTTTGGGAAACGTCAAGTTATTTATAAATCCTCCCCCAACAATCGACCCCGTACGATTCCAGCCTGCCACTCAGAGGAGTCGATTCTATTCTGGAGAGTCAGAAAAAGAAATGGCAGAACATCATCACTCGCTCCTTCTTGCAGTTTGGCTTTTCTGACATTTTGTTCTTGTTCTCCCATCCCTTTGTTTTAATTCATTGTTTCTTTTGTTCAAGTCGTCTTGTATCGCTCGATTTTTATCTGAGGGGGGAGGGCAGGGGGGGGGGATTCGTTATTTTCATTATTTTCCTTTTGGTTTTTTTGATGAACTAGCATTTATAGTATCAATTGGCATCAATGACTGACATACTGAAATTTTAGTCACATCCTTTGCTCAGTGTTGCCAATTTCTTCCTACTTTTCTGTTACCTTGAAAACCATCAAGCAAAACTGTCAACATAGTTTTCTTCAAGTTTTGAAGTTGGTCTGGCTGGCTGGCTATTAATGTATAACACATACAGGTGAAATTTGAATATTCACTCCTTAAACATTTTTCTGGGGGGATGGGGAATTCACCCCCTAAATATGTGTTTAGTGATGGGGTGGGGTGGGGGGTTCAAGTTCAAATTGAAATGTAAAATTATCCTGAATTGATCCTTTAGTTTGAGTTTGGAAGCATTCACATTTGTTTTTTTGTTTTTCTTAAATTCAGACTTTTTTTTAGTGATCACTGCCGAACAAAAGGCGAGAGCCACGAGTCATTCACTGATCAACACTTTTCCAAATTTTCCAGTTGATCTCCTCCAACACAGCATGCAGCCAAAATATCTTGGCCAGGTTATGGTTTCTATTCAGTGACTAACCAGACATGTGGCCTCACAAAGCACACCTTGGGCAAGAGTACTTTTATATTTCCCACAAGTCATTTAGAATTCAGACTGAAAAAAAATTGAATTAGAGGAACTCCAGCCTCTTTACCCTTTTATGATTGGTCCTGTGTCGGAACACCTAGAGCCAAATTTCAAGTCTTCAGGACTCTTCATAACGTCTACTAATTCTGTTTGATATTGTGAACAGATTATCAAAACCGAGAGACTTGAGAGCGTGTTGCTCACGGGTGCCTCAACTTAGCAAATAGATTTACCAATCAGTCAGCTGTCCACAATACCATAAATCTGGATTATTAAGGTATGGCCTCCTAAGACATAATAACTGCAGACAACCCATCCTCAAGAAAAGAGTAAAATAATAAAAGCCAAATGATCGGAAGATGAATACTTATAGTGACGTGTTGAAATGTATTTACAAATTTACTTCTGGAATGATCATCAGTCTATGAAAGTATTGCAACCATTTATTGTATTATTTACTTGAAAATCCCACGATTTGTAAGCAAGGGTATATCTACAAAAAATAGTGCCTCTGGCAAGTATAGAAATTGAACCCCCATCCAAACATCTAACACTGAGACACATCTTGTAGATAACTTTATACTATAATACCAGTTCAAAAGTACAAGTCCAGCTTGTTAATCTTTTGAACAAATTAAGGAAATGAATGAAAATTGCAACTTTACCTTCCTTGCTTTCATTGATGCGAATTGGTGTATGATATTCTGAAAGTCAGTTTTTTTTTCAATTTCTTCTCTTTCAATCCTAAGAAGAACAAGATCAGCATCTGCCTTGATCCACAGAGGCTCTCAAATATGAAAGAATAAGTTTTAACTAGTTGAATGATCTCTCATAGCTCTCTCTCTCTCTCTCATTTTTCTTCTTTTTCAAGGAGAAATATTCCATGGTCTTCTTACACAATATTTCAAAATAAGGAAATGGCACTTTTAATGTGAATATTGAATGTCATTGATTTAGTACAAAATTTCAAACTAACTCCCTAGTGTGCACGGGAGGATGGTCTGATTGCCAGTTAGCTCTGAGCAGAGGTACCATGAGGAATGTAGACATGGTGCTCCCAACACTATTTTCAACTAATGGTTTACATAAGCAGTTTGATAATCTAGTCATCCAAATACTTCTTACCGATGATAATCAAAAATAGATGTTATATCTGAAAAAAATTCTTTTTTCACAATCTGAGGATGGGTTGACTGATTTTATAGGAACTGCTCAGTGGTGCCCCCTTCAATAGGTGGTCAGGGCGCGTGCCATACATTAGGTATGCCACTGTTTGTAAGTAAAGATTTGTACCAAATTATCAAGAACTGTTTCTAACCAAAACAGTTTTCTTTTATGTAAGTATAACTCCAAATATCTATACCTGGCATAAAATAATCTCCCGGACACAAACATGTATACAGACAAGCAAAGAGAGAAGAATCTATGGCACATTTGGTTGGTTGGTCAGGAAAGCCATTTTGGGGGCTACAGTGATTTAATTAACTTATATACAGAGAGTTTTCAGTCTTTTCAAGGCCAACATTTCCAGTTCAATGAGTTTGATGAAGCAAAAATAACATGCTTAAAAAAAAATGTATCAAACAAATCTGACTAGTAACTCAATAGAAACTGTTATGCCATGTTGAGGGAGATCAATTAAAAAAATTGAAAAAAAGGGATGATCAATGAATAAGTTACTTCTCTCACCTTTTGTTGGGCTGCAATCACCAAAAGAATGTATGATTTTTTCCCTAAAAAACGAGTGTAAATGCTACCAGGCACAAACTAAAGGACCAATCAAACATAAACTTATATTACAAATTGAACCCCCCTCTGAAAACTTATTTTCAAGAGAATTTTCAAAAAACAAAATAACTATTTTTTTGTAGATACGAGTAAATCTTAAATGTTCTGCCATCTATCTCTACTGGCACAGCCAGCCAAACCAATTTAAAAACTGAGGAAACCTAAGTTGATAGTTTTGTAGACAGTTTTTGAAAATTAAAACTATCATTAATTTTCACCAAACAAGTTCAGAAATTACTGGATCCACAACGCCCACGTCTAAGAGGTGTGGCAAATCTTGAGGGTGGTCAATGTCCAATGATGGAGGTTAAAAGATCAGTATCTAATGATTGATGTTAAAAAGATGAAGATGATTCCATTCTATTTTAGTTTAGATCAAATCTAACTTTCCAAAAGAGAATTTTTTAGAGGGAGAGTTTAAGGGTTAGATTTCATCTTCTGCCAACCATAAGATTAGTAGCTGTATATAGGCTGGCTTCCCGACACAAAAGAGATGCTAGCTTGGGTTTCACTCAGAACTTTCTTTTATTTCCAATCTACACTGTTAACTAACTGCAGTAGAATGATGCTCAGAGTAGTTGCAATGAAAAGCAGCTAAAATTAAGATGGGAGAAAAACTGAATATCAATAACGGTTGACAATGCTTCTTCTAATAGAAAATAGATCAAAATTGAAACTTGAAGTACTAGACCTTTAAAACTATGAATTCATGTACAAAATTTTATGAACTCAGCTGAAATGTTCACGAGAGAATTCCAAAATGAAAAAAAAAATGAGAATAAAGGAGAAAAGGCCAGCCTGTTGCAGGGGCAAACTGAAATGAAATTCATTGTATAAATAAAAAATGAGATATGAAAGACTTTTCACTTTAGCTCAGTCGGTAAGAGAGTCAGCAATCAATTCCTTAGTCAGGTTTCAAATCATGGTAGGGAAATGATAATTTCATAAATGTTTTGATTTGATTAGAATGAAATAAGCCTTTGTATATACCTAATGAAAATATTTTGGCAGATATGTAAGACTTGTAAATTCAACCAAGTGGGTAAGAGAGCCGCCTACCAATCAGTAGATCAGGATTCCTGATCATGGTAGGGGAATGTAAATTTTACCTATTGGCTTGGTTTCAACTCAGTGGCAAAGACAAACAGTAAAGAGTTAACTCCCCTAATATTGGTAAGGATTGTTCTCGCTCTTGTTGAAAAAAAAAATTGACACAAGGCGGATTGGAGTTTGACAAAAAATCTCCATCCAACTTCATTGTTAATAGTAATCAAGCGCAATGCTGAAAAAATTCAAATGCTGTCAAAAAAATGAGAAAAAAAATGTAGATAATTGTTGATGGTGGTCGTTCGGTTCAATACCCACAAAGCAAGGCTAATTAATACAAGACTGCAAGCAAGGTGAGCGTGATTGAAATTTGCTGCCAAGTCTTCAAGAACATTTCTTGCTTCGTTTGTAGAAGGTTGCTTTTGTGTCTACTAGAGACACTGTCAACATACGTTTCTTTGGTTATCAAGTTTAGCTGGCTATGAATGTATCATACATAGATGTTGCACCAGTGGTGATAGATGGCTGAAAATTTAGAAATTAATCCTTATCATGTCTACAAAAAAATAAATTTCTTTGTTTTTTTAAAAATACTCTATCATGAGTTTTTTAAGGGGCTCAATTTGCAATGTACGTTTATGCTAGATTGATTACTTATTTGTGTCCAGTAGCATAAGCGCTTGCTCTTTGTTTTTCTTAAACTGAGTTTTTTCCTTGTGATCACTGCAGTCGAACAAAATGCACGAGAAGTAAATTATATATAGATCAATCCATTTTCCAATTTTAAACTTTGTTCATGAGATGGTTTCTCTTGAGCGACTAACCAGATCTATGTCTTTTTTTTATCATTTAGGAAAGTGCAGTATTTTTGTTCTGTTACGTTGCACTGACAACAAAGGAGGCGAGAACCTTCAGGAATAATGGGAGTTGTCAGATGTGGCATTACAGAGAAAGGATTCAGACTCAAACAAAGAATTATAGGAGTCTTTGAGAGGAAAAGTCTGGCAGAGACTTGAACTCCATGGAGAAAAGTGAGATTTACAGCCTGAAAACAAATTTTAACGAGAAACAGGTCTGATTGGTCACTAAATAGAAACCATAACATGACCAACATCTTTCAGCAGCATGTCGTGTTGGTAGTGATTGGAAAAAAGTGGGGGGATCAATGATCAGATTTCTTCTTTTGTCTTTCGTTGATCAGTGATCACGAAAAATGTCTGAATTTTCAAGAAACAAGCTTGAAGACTGCTGGACGCAACCTCAGACCATCAAGAAAAGAAGTAACTTATTCATTGATTACCCTTTTTATCAATTCTTTAATTGATCATCTTCCAATGTAATTCTCTACCACTGAGTCATGATTCAACTGATCAAAACATCAAATAGATATAAAAATTCAGCTATTTTCATTGTTTTGAACAGGATTGTCAAAAAATACTATTCAAAATTTTTTTTAAGAAAATAAACTGTTAAAATATACACAGAAAAAAATAGAGAAACAAAATAACTGTTGCAAATCATTCTTATTTGGTAAACACAAAATTGTTTATAAGTATAAAATCAAAAACAAAGAAAGAATTTGGAATTTTTTAGGAAAAAAAAAGAAGACATACATAAAATACTATATATATATATATATATGTAGTTACAATTTGGAAAATTATTGAAATGGTAATTTATTTCAATAGCGATGAAAATGAAAATATAGTTTGACTTGAGTTTGTTATAGTTATCAAGATGATTTTCAATAAACAAAAAAAAAACATTTTCCCAGACATAATTAGGACTAAATGTTTAATTTCAGCCCTCTAGCTTTGTTGGCGCAGCTTGTCCAAATACATACATAGATAGCCAGCCAGGCACAATCACTTAAACGTTAGTTCTGGTTGACGGCTTCTAACAAACTCATGATAATCTTAAACTCACTTTCTGAGATGCATATGGTTCACCACATGAATGAAGTAAAGTAAGTAATCATGGCCTTTACATTGGCTATAGCTTCAACCATCCCTGCATGGGTCTTCAATATATCACAACACAACTTATTCATGTTTTAATGGGGTACATCCTTCACAAATAATTCTAGAAAAAACAGTGAAAATCAGTGAAAAGTGCACATTTTAATCATTGAAACTAAAAATATATATATATATATATATATATATATATATATATATTTTAGTAGAATTTACTATGATAATGTACTAGGACACAACTAAAAGTTGGTATCTGAAATTAGTCATTGTTCTCCGAGCAACTTCTCATCTTTTTCAGTTTAGATTCTTAGATGGAGAATCATTATTAAGTATGAATGTTTTCCTCGTGTTGTCCTCATTTTAGTTAATTTTCTGCACACAATGTTTGACCATTGTACCCTTCTCATATTTCTAAGATGACTGACTATACACAGCATTTTTCATGGCAGTCCAAAAGGACCCTTTAAAAAAAAAAAAATGCGTCTGAGGCAACAACCTCAGACACCAAATCATTTATGACATGAAAAACAGTGAACAACATTGACCTTATAACCACTTCCAGCCCTAATTAGACAGTAGAATGGGGACATTCCATCCTCAGGCTTTGACAGCAATAACCTCTTGTCTTAGCCTTCCAACACATCACCATCAGTCAAGTGCTAAAGACAAGATGATTTAAGATGAGTTAATAAGATGAGTTATCTTGTCAGTGGTACTTGACTGACAGCTTGCTAGGACAGGTTATTTTGAGTGTATCAAGTTCAACAGACAACTCTGAATGGGACAGTTTCTGTTCATTTTTGAGAAAAGCATGAATCCATCTCTCCCTTTGCTATGGGTGAAATAGTATAGGGTGAGGTTAGTGACAGTACAGATAGGCTGATTAAGTAGTATTGTGATATATTGAAGACCCATGCATGGATGGCTGAAGTTGTAGCCAGCGTAAGGGCCCTGCTTACTCACATTACTTCATTCATGTAGTGAATCACATGCATCTCAAAAAGAGAGTTTAAGATTGTCATGAGTTTATACAAAGCTTTCAACCAAAACTAACATTTGAGTGATTGTGCCACAGACAATATAACTTGTCTTGGTAAGCTGTCAGTCAAGTTCCAAAGACTAGATAACTTGTCTTAACAAGTTGTCAGTCATATTGTCCATGGTACTTGTCTGACAGCTTACTAAGACAAGTCATCTAGTCCGTGGCACTTGTCTGACAGCTTACTAAGACAAGTCATCTTGTCTGTGGCACTTGTCTGACAGCTTACTCAGACAAGTCATCTTGTCCGTGGCACTTGTCTGACAACTTACTAAGACAAGTTATATTGTCTGTGACACTTATCTGACAGCTTACAAAGACAAGTTATATTGTCCGTGGCACTTATCTGACAGCTTACTAAGACAAGTTATATTGTCTGTGGCACTTGACTGACAGCTTGTTAAGGCAAGATAACTTGTCTTAGTAAGATGTCAGACAAACGCCATAGACAAGATGACAGACAACTCGCTAAGATAAGTTATCTAGTCTTTCAAACTTGACCGAAAATCAGCTAAAACAATTAAAGTGCCACAAACAAGATAATTCATCTTAAGATAGTTCAAACGTTAAAAGATATATTCAGCAGCAAACAGGTAAAAATCTTTCAAAACCAGAAACAACAATATGTTAGATCTAAGGATGAAATTATCAGGAGAGTAACTTCATCACAGTATTAAAATTAGATATGTTCAAGAATATAAGCAAAAAAAAGACTGAAACACACTCAAATATCTAAAACTTGAAAAAATAGAATCTGCAAAAACCAGGGTTCAATGATATTTGAACGGTGCATACAAACAAAAAGTAGTTTGGACTATTGGAACAATATTACGGTTGAAAAGATAATGCTGGAGTCTGTCGTTGCCTCTGATCAGTGGAAGGTGAAATTTAAATAAAGACTGTCTTTCTGTTGAGGCTTCTATTGAAAAGGAAGACTAAATTGAGACTGACAGGACAACAAAAAGGAAAGCTATTTATTTTGGGAGACCAGCCCAGAGATAAGAGAAGAGATAAGAGCAGAAATGGAGAGTGACAGACACATTCACTCTGGACTAAGTTTGCCATCCAAGTACAGGGGAAACCCTGTTATTAATGGATTAATAGAGGGGAGCAGGTGTTCATCAATGTTGATAGTCCTGTGTTAACAAACTATGTATAAAATAGCCCAAAACCATAAAAATAGCACAAATGCATACATAGTGAGAGAATATTGTATAATAACTGATAAAGGAAAGAAGACTAATTTTATTCACTGCCAACACTACATATTTCTTGGAAACACCAGAATCACCATTCTAATTGGAAAACAATTGTGAGAACAGAGAATCCAGAAATCATAAAAGGAGTGAATTCATAAAACAATGTCTCGAAACAAGAGTGTAAATAAAGGAGGTGGGGCAAGAGGCATGAAGCAGTGCTGTGCCTGCAGCCTACCTACTTTGTACACAGTTAAGACCAGCACAGTGACAAATTGTTTGCAATGAACAAATTTTGTCTGGTATTTCCAAAATCTAGTGGTAAGAGGTCCATTAATAAGAGGTTTCACAGGGTTTTATTTTTCTGACTGTTTCTTCCAGTACCATTTCATGTTTGATAAATAAGAGGTCTCTCCCTCTCTCTCAGTTGACACAATAAACATGGACATTTTTAAACATTGTGTTACTTTGTTGTTCCAGAGGGCATGTATTTTTTGTCCATGGCCATTTCTCTCTATTGGGCCAGTACTCTCAAAAGTTGCCTTCTGAAGACTTGACATTGTTTCATTCAGCCAACTCAGTAATATAGTAAAGCAAAACTTTTGCCATCAGCAGTATTTTTTGTGAAGTCACTGTATACAGCACCAAGGAGGACTACTACAAGGGAGATGGTTGGAAATAGTCATTACAATAAGAGAATCTTTAAAAAGCCAAATTTCCTTTGAATCTTAGCATTCCAAACCAAATCAGTGCAAAACACTCCTATTACCCAACTAAGAGCAACCTAGTTTATTCAAATATAAAATGCTCACTTCGTATTTGAGGTATTCATCAGGCATTTGAATAGCCTACATCATGAAAAAAAGATTTTGATTAGAAATTCGTCTTTGAACTCTCTCATTCAGGAACAGATTCAGACTCTTCTTCTCATCAAGATCAATTAACAGCATAGATAGCAGCAAATTATTATTCAGCAGTATTATTTGTCGATTCAATACTTGATTTAATAAACCATTAATTTTGTATAAATTTCTTCCTAATTAAAATTAACGTGAAATCTCGAAATTTATACAAATGGAGGAAGGAAGATCAAGCAATGGAAATTTTGAATAGAAACTAACAATATTCAGCTGAATAACAAAATGATCTTTTTTTGGGTGAATAGAAAATTATTTCTAAAAAATGATATAATGCAGGGCAGGACTGCCCAAATCTTTACACAGCTGACCGGATTGACAAAATTATTGTGCAAAAAACAGGTAATGATCCTCTTTTGACCATTAGATGACTTTGTGAATTGATCAGGAAAAAAATTCAATGAAGAGTTCTGTTCTTCTAAATGATGTAAGGGTCGTGTTATCAAATAAGTTTCAGGGTATTCTCACTAGCAGTTTAATGGCTAATTCCCAACAGAGACCTAATTCCAATTGAGCTGAGTATGTTTTTGGCAGTTTTCTGGCATTTTGTTGGGAAAAATACAAAAAAATACAAATACAAAAGCATAGACATCAGAAAACATCCAAATCTTATAAAAATGGTAGGGAAATTAAATTCCAGGCTAACACCCTGAATGTGAGGGTCATCTTATTTACAATGTGATATTTTGTAAGGGACTTGTTATTTCTCTGACCTGACCAAACCTGATGAAACAAACAAACAATATTGTGACAAGGAAAGGCTATGGAAGCCTTAAAAGAATCAAACAAATAAATGTATGAATATGTGTGTGGGTGTGGTGTGCATGAATATGTATGAGAGTTTAATTGAATTGCTAGGATTTTGGGAGAAGAAACTATTTTGTGAGTTTGGACCTGATTTGTTGAACATTTAATAAGGTTATTGAATCAAAAAATCATTTCGATTCCTAACATTTTTATTGCAAAGAGTCAACTAAAATGAGTGCAAAACTAATAAAAAAAAGAAAAGAATTTCCAATCAATGGCTTTGAGAAATTGATTAAATAAACTTCAGTTATTTCCAATTTTCTTCCTCCGAAAAATAAGAAAGGCAAGTGCAGATTTTACAATTTTTAATTTTTGTTGTGTTGTGCGAAGAAGCAGAGAAGTATTATTATTTTGGGATGATTTTGTTTTTCTATCTTTTCAGATGAATTAAACGGGACTGGTAAGTCACTCAATAGGAAGAGTTACATGACCAAAGTCTTTTTGCAGCATGCCATGTTGGGGGTGATCAATAAAAAGTTATTTCTCTTGCCCTTTGGGGGGCAATGATCATTAAAATGTCCAAAAATTAAATTAAAAAGTGTGAATGCAGTGTGATACAAGTTAGAGGACTGACTCAGCATAAACATACTTTTGGGCGTGAAATAAAAGTTCATTCCAGACATAGGAATTATTGTTGAATCATTTAAAAACTGAAAAAAAATCTACGTTGGTAGTTTTGGTTGACAGTTTCAAAGATGTAACTGAATTCTGCTAAAATTCATTATTTATAAGAACACTAAAATAGTACCCATCAAGAATGACAGGAATAATTACATACAGATCAGCAATTCTGCTTAAGATCAAAATATCTGTGCACTTTTCCTAGGATCGAAGTGTAATTCTGCGGTCCACCGCCTCAGATAACAGTGTAGTATCTGTATGATTAGTCTAGTCAAGTAGTGCTACCTGACACTTCTGCTTAAGATCACAAGGTAGTATCAGTTCCCTCATTGAAAAGTATTACACACAGTAAAATTCATGGTTTGCATTCTTAAGTTGTTGTTGCCAGCTAACGATTTGTGTCATACTTATATATCTGACATCATAATGTCAGTGAGTTACAGATACAAAATATATACGTACATATGTTTGGATATATATTGCATTTTATAAATATTTCTCAACCAAACCAAGAAATAGAAATACAAGTCTGGATAGTCACTAAATAGAAACCATCATATGACCAACATCTTTTGGTAGCATACCATATCGGGGAGATCAATCAAAAAATAGGAAAAAGGTGTGGTCAAAGAATAAGTTATTTCTCTCACCTTTTGTTGGATTATTAAAAAGTCCTGATTTTCAAAAAAGAAGCATGACACAAACTAAGAGATCAATTTAGCATAAACTCAAATAGCAAATTTTTGGGGCAGGGGAGAAGCATTTATTTCCAGGGGTTGCAAAAGGGTATTTCAGAATACATCTTATTGGCAACCATGTTACACTATAGGCATTCAATCCATGGAGAAGGTGCCACTCTTGCTACTATTTTTTCCTGGAAGCGAGTACAAGCCAGTGAATGATCTAGATGTCAGATGGTGCACTTGCCCATTGATAGAGATGCATGACTTGACTCTAGGATGACACAATGGAATGAGCACTGGTGAATAATAACATAAATCTTTTTATATGACAACATCAAGTTGGGGTCACGTGAAGCAATTTTACTGCACCATTATCAAACCACCTTGCAGAGAGGGCCTGATTCAGGTGGTATTGAATGCTCTATTTGTCCCCCTCTCTTCCATTTGACACCCATGGCCATCAAGCCAGTACTGTACACCTGAGAAATATCAGCTTGTATTGAAAGAAAACTTTAAAATCACCAAAACCCTTCAAGTAGATACTTATTAGATTTAATCTAGTCAAGCACTCCAAAAAGAGTATCTAGTGAAGGCTTACAAGATTAACTTGTTGAACATCATTCTACAGCAAGCACTCCTAATACAATTTAACTCTTTGGAGACTAATCTAACAAGATACTCAACTCTTAAATTCAGGAACCTCTTGAAACCATTCCTGGACACACTGGAACTCTTTGATGAATAGAATTTCTTAAAATGCAACTCTTTGGTGAATTGAACAGAGAAAATGTTTTAAATTACCAAGAAGTTATTCTTCCTGAATGAGGATTAGAATTTGATTGCGTGAATTCAAAAGTTAATATTTATATCTCGTATCTTAAAAAGAAGATAGGTTGATGAAGGAAAAGGAAAAAGTTTGAAATCAATATTTTCTTCTGCCAAGATAAAAATATAATGTAATGAATGTTATCAATCAACCAACTTAATTTAAGAAAACTATAGTGAAAAGGATGAAGAAAAGTTTAACTCTTGAATTCATAAACCGCTTTCAATTTTATTCAATTTTCCAAAAGAAAATTTACATGAATATGCAAGGGAAGTATTCCCCTTGATTTAAGATTTGAATTTTTATAAGTGAATTAAAAAGTCATCACTTAAATACTTAAAACAAACTCCGATCTTACTGGATTGAACGTAAGTTTAATGTTCATGATTGGTAAAAATATTATAGAATGCAAATCCCAATTTTAACTCTGGATTTGAGTGAGGCATTGCTCTTCAAAGCTGAGGGAAGGAATGGTTGGAGGCAGAGGGATTCGAAGAAAATTCCGGTTGAAAAAGGTTACAGATGAATGTCAGAAGACTGAGATAACAGGTTGTTGGAATACATCTGTACTTTGTCATTACTGAAACTAATACAGTTTAAAAAATTACTTACATGAATAAATATTATTGCATACATGTATTTGTTGATACTTATATAAAACTAGCAGAGCGTGTATGTAACAATCAAAAACGTATAAATTTCATTTTGTTGAATGGATTTCAATCATTTGGAGTTTATCATAAGTGAGTCTCAATTTGAGCAAGTTTGGTCAACCCTGCTGTTGTGGAACAATTTTGAGAGCCACTTCTCTACTAGTTCATACACCAGCTTTATATATTGGTTTTATACAAATTTCAATGCATCAGGTCTTTCCTTTTTGATGGAGCTTCTAGCTTGAACACTTTGCAACTATAACTTGGGCTTCACATTTAACAAAGATGCATAGAAATCAAGAGAATTATTACATAATAGAGCAAAGAATGAACCAGTAAATTTTTTTTTTTTTCTTACAACCTTGAAAAATTTTAATTCTCTCAAAAACTGTTTCTTCTTATTTATGTTCTTTTTGGTTGTTTTTCAACATCTTTCAATAATGAGTTATGATAGAAAAAGATACATAAAACAAATTCTTCCTTAACTTATCAATACATTTAAATCTAGATATTGGTGTTTCCTCAACTGACTTTTATTAAAAAAAAAAAAAAGGTAGCTATATGAAATGCAATTTTCTTGGAGGGAACAAAAATATTCAACCAAAATTTCATCAAGCTTAATTCAATAAAACATTTTCAAGAAATTAATTTAGTCAAAGAAAATATGGTAAGGCAAAAACCTAGCAAGTTGTCTGCTTATTGTAATTCTTTGAAAGACCAATAACTTCAAGAGAATAGTCAATCGTCTTTGACTATTACTTCAAAGTAGGTAGTTTGCTTTTGTTTAAAGGTGAGGGGCATCATAAATAGGAAGAACACAAGCCTACAAAAGCCTTGGTTGAAAAATCAATTTTACTTCTCCCAGGTTAATTACTTCCAGAATCATTGACACAGATTTTCAGAAACCAATGTAATTACAGTTATCCCTTACCATGCACGGGTTTTCCATTCACAGTTTGTGGTTCAGTCTTGAATAATTCAATGGGAATATTTTAGGGAATTTGCAGCATGCAACATCATTGAAGAACTCTTGTGTCAAATCCAGTAACTAATGACAGTAGATTCAAAATGTGCCAGGCCATGGAAGTTACTGGACCACAAACCAACAATATCGCTAATTTTTAACTGTCAATAAGTGCAAAGATCTTATGTCGTATAGATCTCCCTCCTGGGGTAACAGTTTGTGCACACTTTTGGATTTGACACAGAAAATCAAATTGTTTTTTCAATATTAAATACTCAATAAGCTATCTAAAGAATTAGAAATCCTTTGTGGGCACATCAATTAAGTTTATGACCTTCTTGCACACGTACACAGCTCAGAGGGAACAATGGGTACAACCTGTAATAAAATCTGACGTATAAAGAATAGAAGTGTACGTTTACTCGTCATTAGTCAAAGAACAATTAGCTAACACTGTCAAGAGACAGATTTGATTAAAATAAGTAAGATCATTTTTGTCAGGCACAAGGCCAAAGAAGTGGGGCACCCTGTTGGGATCGAACTCATGACATCAGTGGTCTGGTCAGCAAGATGAGATTGCCAACCATTATATGATGATAGTTATCCAAAGTACCAACTAAGCTTAGGTTAGTCTGGCACAAGACTACTGTAGCAAGACTTCCGGATGGATTTGATCATAGTATTGTTGTTGACAGTTTTGCTCAATTATGACCAAGTCCCTGATTAACAGGTGTTGTGATATGACCGTAAAATTGACATCAATGTATAAACATATCTAAAGGAGTAAATCAAAATATACTAAGCGAAAAAAAAAAAAATGGAAATAGGTCTGGTGAGTTAATCAACAGAAACTGTCACATAACCAACATCTTTTAGCAATATGCCATCTTGGAGGTGATCAATTAAAAAATTGGAGAAAGGGGTGATTAATAAATGTTACTTCTCTCACCTTTTGTAGAGCAGGTGATCACTAAAAATTCAAATTTTCAAACAAAACTTCAGGCACAAACTAAAAGACTAATTTAGCATGAACTAAATTTGTAAATTGACCCTGCCCCCCACAAAAAAAAAAATTGGGGAGGGGAGGGAATTGACAACAGGACAACAAATCTCCATGAGTCCCTCAAAAGAAGAAGAAATCAAGCAAAGAATCACCCTAGGATGACAAGCCTTTGGCAGAGCAAGCTCAACCTGCAAAAACAAGAAGGTCATATTAATCCTAAAAAAAAAAAAAAGGTGCACAACCAATGCATCCTCCCTATAGTCACTTATGGAGCTGAAACATGGAACCTAACTAAGAGATAGACCTACAAATTGTGAACCATGCAACACTCATATGAAAGAATTATGTTCAACCTCATATGGAAAGACCACAATACAGCACAATTCAGAGATATCATAGAATCCATAAAAAAAGCTCAAATGGTCATGGGCTGGCCATGTTGCAAGAATGACAGACAACCCATGAACATCGCGACTTGCAACTCATGACAGGGATTCCCCGAGATTACATGCAAAACCAAGGCCAGCAGAGTATTAGATAGATAAATTTTTTAATTGATCATACCCAACACACACATGCTGAAAAAAGACATTGGTTAGGTGATGGCTTTCTATTGAATGTTCTTGATGTTCAGTGGATTTTAGTTGAACTGATTATCAGTTACAAGGAATGGCAGCTTTGTAGGACTGAATTATGAAAGAATGGAAGCAAACATAACTAATAATCGCAAACTTTCATACAAAACCATTTAAAGGAACAACTACTTATATAGACAAATATTCCTGGTCTAAATCCTTTATTCAAACAAAATACACTGAATCCATTCAAATTCATCAAAGTCATTTCATGAGATATTAGATTTCATTACAAGCCATAAGCCAAAATATAAGATGGTGCAACTAACTAGACAAGTTCAGAAAGTACTGGCATCGTAACACTCATGTTAGTCTGGTGAATATGGGAGAAGGTCTCTCTTCAATGATAGATGCTAAAAGGCTGCAGCTGCTGCTGCTGCTAATGATGATGATGATGATGATGATGATGAATATTAATAATAATGATAATAAAAATAATAATAATAAAAAAATTTGCAGAAGTATACGGTGCTTTGTATCTTTGGTGTGCTGTGTGCTATGGATGCATAGAAACATGAAAATATTTAAGCGTCTGTAAAAAGCAAGGAAGATTTGAAGCCTTACTGAGAGAAGGTGGTGCCGATTGTAAAAATAAGAGAAATAATGGAAAATGGAATTTGGATTAGACACTGTCATCAAGTGTTTTTTTTTCATCATTTTTCTTATTCCTTTTTATTTGTTCACCATTTGTAACATTGAATGATCGAGGGTGTGAAACTTTACAATTTACAACTGGGACCACTTTCCTTACATTGAGCAAAAAATGCTTTTGGTGTTTGTTGCTTCTTACAGACATTTTACTGCGACTTTGTGCATCCATAGTAGATTCAAAGCACCATACGCCACTAATGAATACATGTAACAGATCTCGCGAAATTAGACGAGAATATTTGACATTGTTTTCTGGAAGTTCATATATACAGGATGGAAAGAAAAAACTAATAAAAATTTGGATCAAAATATCTTTTGGCAAGAATTTAACACAGCAATCACATTATTAGAGTAAACAATTTTCACCAAGCTTCATTTATTAAAAACCAAAGCTGACAGCAGAGTCAACATAGATTTCTCTAGTTCTCAAATGATTCTGGTTGGCTACCTATCTATTTACATATGGCTCACACTCTACTAACATAGCTAGAGGGCTGAACATTCAAACTTTAATACCTATTACGTCTAGAGAAAACATTTTTTAAATCCACCTCAAATATGAGTTCATGCTAAATTTTACCTCAGTTTTTTTTCCACCAGCATTCAATTTCAAACTTATTAGTGATGCAACATAAGGCAAGAGAAGTATCTTATTCACTGATCACCCCTATTTCTGATTTTTCAATTGGTCACCCCTAACGTGGCAAGCTGCTGAAAAGCATTGGTCATGATATGTTTTCTATTGAGTGACTAACCAGACCTGTTTTTAGTAGTGGTGGGATTCACTTTTTACATCAGACTGGTTAGCAATTTGTTCATATTCAGAAGATATAAATACATCCAGTTTCTTTCTAAGTGAGTTTTTGAAATTACAGAAATCGTCACACAAAACTATATAAACATGTAAACAATTTGATAGTCATCAAATGATCTGAAGATTGCAGCATCTCACGAGAAAAATCCTTCTTCAATCTATTCTACAAAAATTCCTTTTCTTCTCCTCCAACCAACAGACAACCTCAATAGCATGTATTCTCTTCTGCTCAACACATCAACTCAGCCCAAAGAAATAAAGTTTCAATAGTGAAGGAAATAATGCATTTTAGAAAGTGCTATCCACAAAAATTCTAACCTTTATGGGAAATGCTTAAAAGCATTGGCACTTATTCTTGTCTAACCTCTGTTTTTCAGTTTCCGCCATTGCACGATGCCAAAAAGGAAATTTTGATTTTAATGCTTGCTCTAATGCTTCATTAAGTGCACTTGAGCCTCGAGGCAAGGATGCCATTTTGGCTATTTTATGGCCAGATTTGACAAATCTGGCCTTTTAAAAAAGCATTTGGCCATGAACATTTTGATTTGGTCGTATTAATAATCATCAACCAAAACTGTCAAAAAAGGTTTCTCCAGTTTTAAAACTGGTCCGTCTAGCTGGCTATGTATGTGTATATTATGCAAACAGGCCACACTGATGGAGTTAGAGGGCTGAAAATTTGAACATTTACTCCTCATTAAATCTAGGGAAAATTTTTATTTTTCAATTTTTAAAAAAATTCTCCCTCAAAATAATTGGGGGGGGGGCAATTTATAAGGTTATGCTAAATTGATCACCAATTCGTGCCCACTTGCTTTTTGAAAACTCAAACCTTTTAGTGATCAAAGCAACAGAAGTAACTCATTGATCACCCCAAGATGGTATGTTGGTCATATGATGGTTTCTATTGTGTGACTAACCAAACCTGTTTATTTTTCCTTCTTTTTTCATTAAAAAATGAAACAAACTGAAATGATTTTTCTTTCCAATAGTCTGACAAGTTTGAGGATCCTTGCTTTATGACTTTGAAATATAGAATTGATTTGATGTATGTTGATTTTGTTATAGAAATATTTGAAAAAAAAAATTTCGAGGGGGGTTGTTCTGCAAATTCAGCCTTCAAGAACAAGAAAATCCCAGTAGTCCTAAAAAGAAGTGTATGCAACTAATGTATCCTCCCGATAGTCACCTATGGAGCTGAAATGTGGAATCTAACCCAGAGACTAACCCTCAAACCAAGAATTATGCAATGTGCACATGAGAGAATCATGCTCAATGTCACATGAGAGACCACAAGACAGCACAGTATATTAGGGAGAAAACAAGAGTCTGATACATCGTAAAAACCATTGGGAAACTCAAATGGCAATGGGCTGGCCGTGTTGCAAGAATGGCAGACAACCGATGGATATCACGACTCGCGACATGGATCCCCAGAGATCACACATAAAACTGTGGCTAGCAGAATATAAGATGTCAAGACGAGCTAGACAAGTTCAGAATATACTGTTTCTGCGATGCCCATGATAGAGACGACCACAGAATCTCGGGGATGCTCTATGTCCAACAGCAGATGATAAAAGACTGATGATGACTGCAATATACCAACGAATTATAAACAATTTTGGCATTTGGCCATTTTTTGGCGTGTTTTCAGCCAGAAACATCTCCAACTATCTGGCACCCATGCTTAGAAGTCTTTGCTTTATTAAGCAGACAAACCAGCTCCAGAGTGCAGTTTCTTATCTGGATCTCTTATATTCAGAAAAGGTAGCTCATTAATCTTATCACTCTCATAAGAATAGAGTTAATTCCAATAATGACTTTTGACAAAAGAACGTCTATAAGGGTCATTTAACACCAAGCATTTTTCGGTTTCATTTAAAACATAGAAAAATGATATAAATGCCAAAAACCTGAGTAAAAAAAAAAGAAAATCCTAAGTGGTTGCCATCACAGTCAATAACTGAACAACCATAGCATAAAAATCATGTAAGGTCACAAAAAGAATTGCATCGAAAAATAAATATGGTCACAATAAATTCTATTTATGATATCACAAACTTTTTTGACTGGGAAACATCTAAAATAGAGTTGAAATATCTAGATGTTATTTATAAACCTATCAAAATAAGTCCCCCCAGAAATTATTGAAGCTTTTTTCACAAAAAATCAAGAACAAACATTTTCTGAATTGGTCTAATAAAGTACTGATGCCAATTTTCAAGCCTGTAGACAAAATGGTACGGCTAGAATCACAGGAACAAACACACCTACAGATGTACACATAAAAAAGGATAGAGCCCTTCGCTATCTTTGATGACTATGGTCGATCAATTGATATATTGAAATTTTTTTGGGAATAGCTTAAATTTTAACGTTACAGCTCAGAAAAAGCTTCCTAGAAAAGCATAGCAAGCCAATATCAAATGATGATCAATGTCTACATAAATAATTGAATGAACAAACAAAATTAAACAGCAGTTTACTACATTGAACATACAGTTTATTTAAAGCTCTATGTCTAAGCTATAACATTTTAAAGTTTCAGCCTTCTTCACCCATTTTTAAGGATTTTAGAGCAAAAACATAAATAAACTGAAGCTAAATTCCTAAAATAAACATTAGCAGTCAACGCTTGTCCTTACTTCTGCTAAATCTTTAGCGGTTTATGGGTTTAATGCTTCCATTGGCTGTTCCAACCAGTAATGGAGAGACACTAGAACATATAAGGCTCCACCCAATCTTTGCCACTTGTTGGAAAAATGTAAGCATCCAGTTGACCCATGTTCACAACAGGTAACTGAACTTAGTTGCTTGCATGTGAGGACACGCAAACATATACATAGGTACATTTAGATATACAGGTTTCCCTTGATTAACATGATTGATTAATCTTCAGATGTTACTGTGTACATCAAAACCCCATTAATTGAACATAACAATCAATCATAAGTCACATGGAATACAGATGGTCTTTGACTTACAGTTTCATTTTTGGTCCCTATGCCTAATTGTAAGTCAAAATATCATAACTCAAATGTATTGGAGATATCTTCGTAGTAAGAAACAGGTTACTGCTATTTATTCAGTCTTATTTGAAATTTTAGAAAAAAAAAACAACTTTGAAATATAATAAATCAAGTTAACCTACGTCAGGTACTCAATCATGGCAGAAATAAACACACAACTAACAAAATTAAAAATTAAAAACTGGAGAAAATAGACCACTACATCTACCTAGAACAACAATAGGATGGCAAACCTTTGGCCAATCAAGCTCAGCCTTCAAGAACAAGAAAATCCCATTAGTTCTAAAAAGAAGGGTATACCACCAGATATCACATGCGTAACCGCAGCCTGCAAAATAAAAGCTAGAGAGATGGACTCAGAAGTTCAGAAAGTATTGACACCTATGATAAAGAGATTTTGCGAATCCTGGGGATGGTCTATGTCCAAAAATTGAAACTAAAAGACTGATGATGACTCTATAAAGTACATAAAATGTTACTTTCATAAACAAAATAATCATAATAAAATGTTTATTGAATATATTGAAGAAGTTTTAGCAACAACTACTTTGAGGGAAAGAAAAAAGTATCAAGTAATTTGAACGGTTTAGTCCATAATGTTGTTGTGTTAATGTCAAGCTCACTCCAAATCTTCCCCTTTATTTTCCCAAAGTTTGAATCTTTCACTTACACCAAGTTTAATTTCTGAAGTAATTACTTTTCTTTTCTTCTTTCTGACTCTCATCTATTGCATCATTTTTATTCTTAACCATGGCTGAAGGCACAAACCATTCTTAATTCTTCCATCCACTACAACTCTACATTTATTCAAAACATCTCTTCTGCTTCATAGTCACTATAAAATGATTATGAAAATTCTAATCATCATATTTATAATTTAATTTCTGTGTGTATGGGAGGAGAGTAAGAAGATGTTTTTTTTAACAAACAGTTCAAGAAAGAAAACCAGGCACAAAACACAGTTTGCATTTTACTACATAAGTCTTCTCCTAGATGACTTACAATTTTGTCATATTAGATTATTGGGGGTATCCATACTTGCATCATTTTTTTAAAATTCCAAACCAAGCTAAATGTGATGCAAAATAGAATATAAAAGCAACAATGAAAATGAATAAAAATAGTTTGTTCAAATACTTATGAGCATCACTTCCAGTAGGGTACCGCTTATAACAAGAACAAAATCTAATTTTTAGTGCTTTAGATTGTTGGGGCAAGCAATCAGAAGCAAACTGTCTGCTTATTTGAATACTTATGACAAGTACTCTGTGTGTACGTGTGTGTGCACATATATGTATATATATATATATATAGAGAGAGAGAGAGAGACAGATAGGTCTAGAAAGCATTACAGCTTTAAATATTAAATACATTAAAAAACTTTTTCAAAATTCTTTTTGTGTCACTTCAGTCACTTATTTCCCAATATCTGTTAATGTAATTTTTCTTAAGTGTTTTTTCTCTGTTTTACATATACTTTTTTTTTTTTTATTATGGCACAATGTCTAAAAACTCTCTTGTTGGGATCATCAGTTATTTATCAAGTAACAGTTTCAGGAATTTTAAAAACAAAGCAATAATATTAACATGGCACCCCGGCAGTGTTGCTCAAACACCACCTCCTTTACAGCTATGATCTTAATATATAGCTGAAATCATACACATAGTTTGTTATTTTATACAGGGTATCATCATAAAAGATTGTATATGGACATTATTTTATACTACATATCATTCAATTTTTTCCAAACAGGGCTTACTTATATAGGTTACCCCAAAAACATATTTAATTATGATCAGATGAGTAAGTATAACAACAAACTAATACATATATATATATAAAAATACAAGATATGTTACCTAAACAAATCTATTTTGTACTTTATTGTATTTATCAACTGGGCAAAATGTTTCTACATTATTTCTTTACAGCATTTTGTCTTTTTGTAATTTCACGCTTTCATATCAGTTGTTCTTTTCATATTGCAAGCTGTTGACACTTATATCATGTGGAATGATGAGCTTGTTCTATTTATGGTGTTAATAGGTGGTATTTTATATATGTCTAGAATGACTTACAGCTTTAAGCGTTAAAAAACTTTTTCAACAGACTTTTGCGTCACTTCAGTCACCCATTTCCCTGTATATATACATTTGTGTGTGTGTATATATATATATATATATATATATATATAATTTATACATGAAATTTACTCATGTGCAAGTTGAATCTATACAATAATCCTTATCTTGTCCCTAACATCCATATCTAGACATTTTTATCAAAATCTTTCATGTTCAAATTTTGCAACTCATGCATTTTCTATTATTTAAGATTTGCTGATCATTTATATATATATATATATATATATATATATATATATATATATATATATATCATCATTTGAAACTCCATTTGAAATGACCTCCCATTGTTATATGGAGAATGAGTCACTCAGCCTGGTCAGCAAAAATAGAATTAAAAAATTAAAGAAAAATGGGACTGCTGCAGTATGGACGAAGCAGTTTTTTGGGACTTCAACTTGCTGTGTAGCCCAATCTTATGTTGAAGTGGCTACCTCATCAGTCACAGATTTGATTCCAACAGCAGCCCCATTTTTCTTCAAATGTTTATTCTAGTTATGCTGTCTGGGCCAAAAGACTCATTCTCCATGTAATAATTGGAGGTCATTTCAAATAGAGTTCCAGATAATGTAATGCATTCATAAATATTCTGTCTGATTATATATCTATTTCGATATCATGCATAAATATATATATATATATATATATATATTTATGTATATTAGAGCAAAGAGACAATTCAGAAGGCTATATGGTGTAAAGATGAGATTTCCTTCTACAACATATGGCTTCCTGAATTGACTATTCACTCTAATACTGTGGGATGAATTAGAATCCCCATCAATACACTGGTCATTTCTACAAACTCTTTCCCCTAATGGACTGAATATTGAATTAAACAACCTGACGCCTAACTTCAACCCATAAGATTATCACCATCACTACAGAATACCTAAACTCTCACAAGCCCTAACACACAGCCATAAGCCAAAAGATTATGATATACAAAAACAAAAAAATGTTTCCATAACAAACCCAAGGAAACCTCATACCCAGGAATGGAAATAATAATCACATTAAAAGAATAAAATGATTAAACAGATAATTAAGTCAAACTGACTGCTTCTACTGCAATGTAAGAACCTTTAATCACTGATGCCTTCCCTCGAAATAAAACTATTTACTATATTATGTAGAATGGTTCTTTAAAACCAGGTTTCCTAATCATCACTCCTCCCTAGTTTTAATCTCCTTATTCAATTATACAATTTCTCTCTCCACCTGGAATCTCCCCATGGCATCCAGTGCTTTTGGAGACTGGACCCCTACTCACACATGCCAGTAACCAATCCTCGAGACGGCCATCATCATCATATTCAGTTTGCTGACCCACAGCCATAGGGTGGACTTGAAATGAAATGTCTCATTTTTTGATTTTATATAACCATCTACTGCTCTACCAATGCTTTTTTGCTTCAAAATATGTTCATAATAATAATAAACACCTTCATATACACAATATATCCAAGCTCTGTTTCAACTTTTTACAGCACAACTCTCATTCTCTCTTTCTCTGTATATACATATATATATATATATATATATATATATATATATCAACACATTCTTTTTTTTTACAAAAACTCTATAACTTTATTAACTAAATTTTACAAAGTTGGGAATATTTCTCCAAGAAAAACAAAGCGTATAAACTCACGTAATACATTTTTGCAAACTGTCTATCCAAGTGAACAAAGAACTGTAATTTGAAGCTTTCACCACAGCACAGCCCGAAGGTGAAATTATCCGACCAGAATCATAAAAGCAAATTTTCCATCAGTTCTGCCAGATTCAGATTTCTAGATGTTCAGTTAGCAACAGGGATTCGGATCTGAGAGGCATGTATTGCCCCCAGCATCTTATACTTTCGTAGAAGCTCAAAGGGCAAAGATTATGATGCTATAAAGAGTCATTGATGTTTGGTACGTCAAGTGATGGCTCTGGACTTACAGGGTTGGATAGAACTTTGAGCCAAAATTCTCTTTCAAAAGTAACAGAAACTAGATGAGGAGATTCAAGGAATGAGTCAGGAAAATACATTCCATTCACTAATGATTGTAACACCTTGAAACGCTGGTGTTCATTCCGAGTGGTGGTCCCAATTGCCAACTCCCCATCCCCGAATCGGGCCTTGCCACAGAGGGCGAGCAGGTTTGAAAGTTGGATATTGGTGCAGTACACTCTTTTTATACAACCAGAACTTAATCTTCTCATGTAATACAACTGCAATATCATTTGCTGATAACAGGGTTGCTATCAAGATATACTTTTGAAAATATGCTTGTGTCTCCCCTTTGAAAATATATCCTCTTGCCCCGCCTACTGGAGAAGTGGCAATGGACACTTGTGCATTGAAATTCAATAGGTCTGCTTAGTCATCAAAAAAAATGTGATATGACCATCCTTTTCTAGCAGCATGCCATGCTGGGATCGATCAATTAAAAAATTAGAAAAAGGGGTGATCAATTAATCAGCTACTTCTCGCCTTTTGTTAGTGATCACTAAAATCGACTGAATTTTCAAGAGACAAGCATGAATGCCACTGGGCACAAACCAAGGGACCAATTTAGCATAAAATTACTCAGTATTATTGGGGGTAGATTTTGAAAGGAAGAAAGTTTTTTTCTAGACATTATCATCAGCCTTTTAGCCTGTCATTGGACATCGGAGATTTACCAGAACTTTTTATCATGGGTGTCACGGAGCCAGGACTTTCTGCACTTATCTAGTTAGTCACATATATTTTGTCAGCCCCAGTTTTAGATTTGATCTCTGGAAATTCACTTTGTGAGTCATGATGTCCACTGGTTGTCTGATATTCTTGCAACATGAGTAGCTCATTGTCATTCAAGTTTTCTTATGGATTCTATATGTTAGACTACTGTTTTTCTCCTAATATACAGTGCTGTCTTGAGATCTCTCCATGTGAGGTTGAGCATGATTCTCCGATATGCACATTGCGTGCTCCTCAGTTTGAAGGTTAGTCTTTTGGTTAGGTTCAATATTTCAGCTCCATAGATGACTATTGGGAGGAAGCATTGGTTGCATACCCTTTTTTTTAGCACTAACCTGATTTTCATGTTCTTGACAGTTGAGCTGACCTTGCAGAAAGCTTGCCTACTTGGTGTGATTCTTTGCACAATTTCTTCTTTTGAGGATTCAGCTTTCAAGTGGTGAAGCCTGTCCACATGATATATACATAGCCAGCGAGCCAGCCAGTCAGACTGATTTAAAAACTGACAAAACCTATGTTGACCATTTTGGTTGATAGCTTCTCAAAATGACTGCCAAACAGACTGATAAAAACTGATCAGTGTTTAAATTAATGATTCTGACAGTTGAGTGTACACATCACAAGGGGTGCCATTCAGATATATCGGAGGAGGGGGTAATTTTGAATTTGAGCATGAAGAACAAAAAGCATTCTGCAGCTCAAAAGCGAATCATATAAAAAAGATGGAGCCCACTTGGAGTCACAAAATGACGAGACCTACGATAAAAGTTGACTAAATTAGAGCCTGAAATCACTGGCTTACCAACTCGGCCTACCCCCGATGACACCATCAGAGGGGTTACATCATGAAGCTTTGGCAGTGTGAAACTTCAACACACACTGCTACTTTTAGTACTATTTTTCAGCAATTTTAGCCAATTTTCACCTATTCTATAGCCCTTCAAGATGAATGTAGCCACTTTCAACTATTAGAAATGGTCATTAAAAGGCCAAGTGTTTTTTTTTTCAGCAGGTTTTGTTTTTTTCGGCATTTTTTTTAGCCCTATTTAGAGAGGAAATTTTTCAAGTTGATGACACTAGGGCAGACTCAAATGAATGTGTAAAGCAAAAAGCATTCTGTGGCTCAGAATTCATACATAAAAGGGGAGAAGGAGACTAATGACTAAAGTTAAGTTGAATTAGTTATTTTCAGAGGATGTTGCGAATTCAAAATGGTATTATCACAGCATATCATATTTAATAAACATTGAACTTGTTCAACAGTGATTTAAACTTTTTCTCCTTGATTCAAAACTCCAAATTTAACAATACATCATTATATTTTTCCCAAACATAATTCGTTTTATAATAGTAAAGGGGACATCAGATCCTTAGAACTGTCAAAGTGAGAAACAGGTGAAAAAAAGATTGAGAAACACTAGTTTAAATCATTGCATCAGGAAATAAAGATTCCATTTCCAATCATACCTTTCAAGAGGAATGGAAGTGTGAAGTGGCATAACTTATTGGTTCGGAAAACGGACTCAGCAATCCAAGTTCAAGTTTCAGGTCAAGACCTCCCCATAGTTTACTTCTAGTTAAATGCCATCCCGATCTGAAGAGCCCTACTCAATCTCTATTGTGACCCTGTGTCAAATGAAGCAATGCTTACTGAACATATACAGTATTTTCTATTAAGAAAACTGTGACGTACAAAAGCTGATTGCTAGTCAAGTGCTATCCCAAGCCAAAGAGCTCCAATTGCAAGTCCAATCCGTCCAATAGTTTCCTCTGGTGTTATTTCCATTTGATTTCCTTCTTTCTTTCTTTTCCTCTTTTCTCTAAGCAACACTGATTGCTCCTCTTCCTCTTTCTACTTCACTCTCCTCTCACCTGCACTCTTAAACCTCCTTCCACTCTCTTTTACTAACTCTCATCTTAGTCACCATCCTTGTCCTCAATCGACAAACACTCCCGTCTTTTCTGACTTCGACCAAACCACATCGTTTGCTCTTTTAACCCTCTCCAATTAGCGATAATTATAATTCACCTACCTTTTCGTTAGAGACCAGTCCTGTTTCTTCCTAACCGATTCTTCTCTCTCCTTTTACTCCCATCTCTCAAACACTCCCTCCACTACATAGTTTTACAAAATAATTAGTGTCAGAATAGTACATCAGAACTAGAAGCTATTTGTATCATTTGAGTGTAAAAGATTTCATCAGATCTTTCACTACTAATATTATATAGTTACAACTACATAGAATGGAAAATGGATGACTGATATTGTCTCTGCTTTTTTTTGAGAAGGGTCATTAACATTCAAGGAATTATTTGGATGACTGAACTCCTTGTTTGTGTTGTTAACACAACATTTCACCTGATCCATTCTCTGGCCTTCTTCAGGTGTACTATCTGAATATGATGGTGGTAAACAGACATTTTTTTCTCCAGTGGTAGCAATATATAAAGTAATATTCAGGTAATATCTTTATTTTTCCTTCCAAAGAGGAGTTTAATCATTCAAAAACTATTCAAATGATATTGTGTCATAATGAATTTGGGAAAGATAATATTAACTCAAATCCGTAATTCACAACCTGAGGTCAACAAATGTATTACTGGGGCTCCATGAGTTCGTTGAGTATCCAGATCTCTCAAAAGCCTTAGGGTCCATGACTTTGTCAAGTAGATAGGCCTTTCAAAGGCCTGGGGTCCATGGGAAAATTCATTTAAATAGAAGGGGTCCTAGGTAATAAAAAGATTAGGAATCCCTGATGGGGACAATTCAAGTTTGGTACTTCATCTTAGTAGAGAGATAAGGGTGGGTGGGCATGACTGGACATTACTTTATAAAAATATGTTGAATTATGAATCTAATGTAGTTATGAGTACCGCAACTGATTTTGGGCAATGAGAGCTGCTATAAACTATTCATTGTTTGACTAACACATCACATTAAACCAAACCTATATATAAAATTAACATTTCCCTACTGTGATTTGAAATCACAACCCGGTAATTGCAAAGTGTTTATCTTACCAAACAAACCAAACGACAAGTCTTATATATCTATGAACTTATTAATTATATGTACAAAACAAAAGTTGTAGTAATCATCTTCAGTCAGAATGGAAGTAAGAGTGGAATTTGACCTTGCAGCAGCCAGACTTGTTATTTCTAATTAGTAAATGATTCTGAAAATTATGTCCCAAACTAACTGGCATCCTTCCTTGAATAAAAATAAAATTTCTTTTCCCATAATGTCACAACTGAGTGATTGACAAATGCAGTAAACCCCTAATTTAATGCAGTGTTTCTCTAAGGAGTGAACAGAATCATTTTGGGGGTGATTGAAACTAGGGGGTGGAATTTAATTCAGGATGTTGATTGATCATTGCAAGTTGCATTGGAGGAGGAAATAAAACCTCGGTTTGAGAAGCTTATCATAGAAATACTGGAACATCCCAGCCATGGAAAAATGTTTTAGTGAGTATATCAATGGATTTCTAAACAGTTACTACTGAACAACAGCCCCTTCAAGATCCATTATCATCTCAGTACCCCCTTGAAAAAAAACAACACTCCCCAGTGCCCACAGAGAGAACCATTGTACTATAAAATGCTACAGTAAACACCAAATGAATCCAGACCAATTAATAGAAAAACAACAATAACTTGAAGAAGCTAATGAGTATTGAAAAAACTATGGAAGGCAGTAAGAGCATAAACTGAGTAAGATAGAATGGCATTGATTTAAAATGATAAAGTGAGCAGAGAACATGGAAATAGAACAGGCGCAGTAGCTACCATACATGCTCATATTAAAACTGTGCGTGATGATAGTGGAAGTTATCTTCAAAGTTGAAGAAATATCATGGAGTCTGTATGTATGAATTAGATGGAGAAAAAGAGTTCCTAAACGATAAACAAACGTATGAATATGCTTACAAATTTTGGTGCTTGTAGATGTATAGGACCTTAGCAGTAAACATATGTATCGTGTTGCGTTACAATGTTATTGAATTAGACGGATCAAACAGTCTTCAGGAGGGAACTTTCAGGGATAAGGGTAGAGCCAAAGAAGAAAAAAAAGATGGTGGACAAAAATACCTGCTGAGAAATCACTGATATAACCAATCATGAACCCTAGCTGGAACAACAAGACAGAAAAATATCTCTTGTTCATTCTATATGGCGACCAGTAGAAAGACTCTTTATTTTTAAAACACAACTTGATACTGGGGCAAACAGTCAAATGATAGGTGGATTACAAGCTTAGCCCTAAGGGGATGTGGCCCAATCACTCTAAATATCTCCTCTCCTCTTTTCTCCTCTCCCTGGACTTGTCTGTACCAAAAAATAGCTTTCCCTTTTCTTTGACCAGTCAGTCTTAATTTGGTCTCCCACTTATCAGAGGCCATAACAAGAAGACAGTCTTCCATCCGATACTTTGTCTAATAGCAAAAGGATCAACTATCTCAGAGTGCTTGGTATTTTGAATTCTATTGAAACAAAGTACCAAACAGCTCTCGGTAGTCACTCAATAGAAACTGTCATCTGACCAATGTCTTTTGGTAGCATGCTGTGCTAGGGGTGATCAATTATAAAATTGGAAAAAGGAGTTACATGAATAAGTTACTCCACTCGCCATTTGTTTGGGCAGTGATCACTAAAAAAAGCTGAATTTTCAGAAAATAAGCAGGAACAAATTAAATGATCAATTTAGCATGAACTTGCATTGTAAATTGAATCCACAACTAAAAACTTATTGAGGGCGAGGTCAAATTTTTAAAAATCCCTATTTCTTCTAAATATACGAGGAGTAAATGTTCAGATTTTAATCTTGCCTTTTGTTGGCCAGTGATCACTAGGAAAGTCTGAATTTTCAAGAGACAAGGATGACGAGAAGTGATCAATTTATCATGAGCTGACATTTTAAACTGAATCTGCCCAACACCTCCAAAACCTGTTTGAGTGGAATTTGAAAAGAAAAAAAAAAAACGATTCTTTCAAGATATGGTAAGGAGTGAATGTTTAAATTCTCAGCCTTCTGGCTCCATTGGTTCTGCTTTTACATGGGATACATACATACATTGCCAGCTAGACTGACTTGAAAACTTAACAAACCAGCCTTCGTTGATGGTTTCTAATAATTAGAAAGAAAAACTTTCAAATTTGTCTTCATGGGCATTAGTCAAAATTTATAGATAAATAAGAATGTGCGTGAATTATAAGCTTAGCAAGCCCCACTCTGATATAGCTGCATTACTCTCTGTATTGCTTTTATCTCACTGGGCTGGGTTGAGCCGGTCTGGTCAGGTCTGCCCGAATGAATAGCATTCCCCTTTTCTTTGTCCTGTTAGTCTCAGTTTAGTCTCTCATTGACTAGGTGCAGCATTATATTTCCTTCATCTTGTTGGCAATGTACACTGAAGATAACACATTGAATTGGTCTGATTTGTCTGGCAAAATCATTAATCTGGAAAGGCTTTGGGACCACAGGTGCTGGATAATCACTTAGGGCATGGCTTTACAGGCTGCAGCGTTTGGGCCTCTGCCAGCTGTAGAGCCTCCAGAGATTAAATCAAAAGTCATTTAATTTCTGAATTCTGAATCAAAGTATATTTTCTGTAAATTATCTACTTAAAAAATGGACCAATTGATATATTGCACGTGTACTTGTAGTAAATATACAATGGCAAAAAGAAACACCGTACCGTATACATATATATTTTGACACTTTGCAACATCTAAAAATTACAAACAGTTGTTTTCATGGCAGTTGAAACTCAAAACAATATCTTTCAAACACTATATAAAAAAAGTAAGTGCATCTGTCTCTCAAGACAAAGGTTTTAAAACCGGGTGCACCCTCGGACACCACAGAACATTCAAGAATTGAATGGATGTAAATGTAATTATCGAGTACATTTCCCCTCAAGGGGTTTCATGTGCCCCAGGGTGTCATGGCACCCATTTTGAAAAGAGTCTTAAGAGATGGATGTACTTTCTTTTTTATATTGTGCTTAAAAGATACTGTTTGGCGGCTTTCAAGCTGGCAGTGACCCTTATGACGCAGCCTGTAAAGTGATTATTCAACATCTGTGGTCCCAAAGCCTTTCCAGATTAATGCTTCTGCCACACAAATCAAATCAGTTCAACAAATGTTATCTCCAGTGTCTGACTGTAGGCGCCTTGATTTAAAAATGTTTGGGATCTGCTGTCTTACGAGACAATTCCAATTGGAGTATAAATGGCCAGTAATGGAGTGCTAGTTTCCATTGCATGCATCAGCTGAGTGATCTTTACAAGTTTTGAGTCTGGTTAAGACTAGGACTTCATTCTTATAACTTTTTAAGAACATCCTCTTGGCATGGTCCAAGTCCACTGAATGGATACCTCTACCTGAATCAAACAACTTGTGTACTCAATCAACAGCAGAGTGCACAGAGAAATTTGTCATAATGAAGAGTTTTCTACACTCTTTGCTCGTGCCGGGAATCAAACTTGGGACCTTCTGTGTGTGAAGCAGATGTGCTAACCATTACATTTAAACGCAATATATCGGCTCTGAAAACATTCTGAGGTAATTTGTGTGAACGTATTTGAGATTAAAATCTGCTGTGGTAAAATATCCTCCTCTCTGTGCATTAATGAAAGAATGGATAACTAAATTCTTTGAACAGCCAATAAAGGCGGAAAGAAAAATACAATAAAAGACAGCAAAGAAGTGTGATAATAAGATAGCTATTAATGTAAACATTGGCTTTTGAAGATTAAAACAATTCTTCCTTCCTTCCTGAAACGGTTTTGTCTTTTACTTAGATGCTATTTTCGATCAGCTTTTGATGTTAAAAATTCAGAATCAACACGGTCAATTTTTTTTTTTTCCACAAGAATATTTTTATTAGGATAATTTCATCGACATTTTTAATTTTCTATCTTATTCTGCTTTAACTCTCAAATTCATATAAAATGATTTAAATATCAAATCGAACACAATAACTTCTGATCAGAGTTACTTCCCTCGTACCATTAAGTAATTTAAAAAAATTTTTTTTTTAAATTCTATTCGTTAAGGAGTTTCTCAGTGTTTAGGAGTGGTATGAAACAGTTTATGAATTTAAGAGTCAAAACGGAGGTTAAAACTAGCATACATGAAATTATAAAGAACAGATACCACGCTCTCATCCCAGGCTTGGTACATTTTGGCTTTAGTATATTTCTCATGTAATTTATTCCTTTTCATTTCTCTTCCATGTTCCATTCAAATTTATGGTGAATGAAATATTAGCAATGAACTGAAACCTGCCTTATCAACGTTTAATACTTTCAAGTCGTCTGAGTCAAGTTGGTAAGATCAGAACAGGTCTAATCTCGCTATCAAACATACATGCATGCATTCTTTTATATCCAACGTAGCTTTGATAAAAGTTGAACAGTATGGTCCATTATCAGAGGTGGACAGCTAGGTAAGCCAAAGTCGCAAACATAACAGACATATTTCCAGCAGCGGAGATGTTACACCTGTACAAAGTTTACTCTTGACAAGGAAAACTTAGTCTATAGATAGTGTGTATGTATCAGAGTTCAATCTTCAATCAGTGTGCATTAGTATTGAAGAATATGTATAGTTTTCGTAAGCGCTGGTATTTGTTAGTGAGTAGATCCCCTCCAACATAGAAGAGTTTGGCTATGCCTTTTGTTGTCGCCCCATTTTGTTGGCTGGTCTTTGTGATTGAAATTCGTGCCTGACGCTACAAACTTTCTTATATGTTTGTTTGGACGATTGTGTATGTGTTGCCAGTATCTGTGTATAGTATGGTAGGCACACAACCGATTGTGATGTCCACCCGTTTAAATTCATTTGGGAACTTCTCAGTTTTTCTTCACTCTAGATACAGTGTTCAGATAGGAGGGTGTGTGAGATTTGACTCCCGGCCGCAGGAAAAGCTGGATTTGTTAAACATTTGCCATGGCTGAGGCCCCCATTGTGGTTAGTTTAATTGCTCTCCTCAGCTATCCTTCTAACCTGGACATATTCATAAGCAGGAGAAATGATTTTTGCCGCCACAAGCGACGCATTCCTTGCCATTGGCTGGGCATCACCCTCGACCGTGTTCACTAGAGCAGTTTTTGCAGTAGGATAGTTTTGGCTTTTCCTGAAGCTTTACTTCTCCTGCCTCTGGATCTCCATAACCTGTAAGGTTTTCATTGATTTTGTTGCAGCTCATGTTTGTCTCAATGCGGCTCACTGTGGCATGTCTATTTTTCAGACTATGTGCCCCCCCCTCTTCCTGTTTTGCATGTCTATCCCCATTTAATCAGAGTAGTGAGGTTCAGGTCTTCTGCAAGAGCCTTCTCTTTGGAGCCTGTATCTCTCATCGCAAATATGGCAGCATCTTTCACTGTATGGTCTTGTTTGTATGGATGGCAGTTGAAGTCAAGAACATATGTCTTTTTCTTGAGGTTACTGGAAGTCTATCCAGCTGTATTTCTCCTTTTTTTGGTTCACAGGAGTTTGGGTGGAAGATCCTCAATATGACCCTGGCTAGGATTTTCATAAATTTTATCAATTCCGTACCACTCTTTGACTTGAGGAGAATGATCTTTGATTTGCTTTCCCTGGTGCCAATGTACTCTATCAGTTTTCAGCCTCCCTGAGCCATTCCTTAAACGCTGTAAGGCGTATCATTTTATTTGCATTTAACTACAAATAGTTGCATGGGACCAAGAGCAGCCGAGTCATTAAAAATTCATTTTTGGTTTCACCGTCTGAGTTTGGATGTCATCCTCATTACCAGTGTAATACTTTCAAGTCATCTAAATTCAGTTGGTAAGATCAGAACTTGAAGGTTTAGTCTTGCTATTAAACAGAGATACATACTTTTATATCCAATATATTAACCAATGTAGCTTCGATGAATGGAGTGGTCCATTATCAGAGGTGGACGGCTGTGTATATCTAGGTTGTTAACTTTACAAACTTTTATTTCTAGCTAATATAGACTTCAAGAAGGCATTCAACTCTATAGAAATTCCCATGAACATGAAGGCCATCACCCAACAAGGTGTTGACCCTGCATATCTCAAAGTACTGCAACATATACACAATCACAGCAACACCTTCATCAGGCTACATAAAGACTTTGAACCCTTCTGGCTCTAAAAAGGGGTAAGGCAAGATGATACCAGCTCACCCGAACTCTTCACAGCCTGCTTCGAGATGATCTTCCGAAACCTGGACAGGGAAAATAGAGGAATCAAAATAGACAGCAAATATCTGAGCAAACTCAGATTTGCAGACAACATTGTCCTTTTCGCAGTGAACCTAGACGACCTGCAACTAATGCTGGATGAACTAAATGAAGAAAGCAAAAGAGTTGGCCTACACATGAACTTCAGGGAAACAAAAGTCATGCGCAACAATCACATCAAGAATAAGAGCATAAATGTCAAAATCAAAGATACAAAACAGGGTAAAGTAGACCACTACATTTACTTAGGACAACGGATCTCCATGATATCCTCAAAAGAAGATAAAAATCAAGCAAGGAATCATACTAGGATGGCAAGCCTTCAGCAGAACAAGCTCAATTTTCAAAAATCAGACAATCCTGATAATCTTAAAAAGAAGAGTATACAACCAATGTATCCTTCTGATAGTCACTTATGGAGCTGAAATATGGAACCTAACCAAGAGACAAACCAATAGACTGAGAACCATGCAACGCGCGCATGAGAGAATCATGCTCAACCTTACATGGAGAGATCACAAGACAGTACAGTATATCAGGGAGAAAATGGGAGTCCAAGACATCATAGAATCTATAAAAAAACTTAAATGGCAATAGGCAGACTATGTTGCAAGAATGGCACACAACAGACTGACATCATGACTCACAACATGGATTCCTAGAGATCGCATGTGAAACCGAGGCTGACAGAATACAAGATGGAGAGATGAACCAGACAAATTCAGACAATACTGGCTCCATGACACCCATGATAGAGAATTGTGGTGGATCCTGGGTAAGGTCTATGTCCAACGACGGACAAGAAAAGACTGATGATGATGAGTATGTATATGTATACATCAAGTGGAAAGAACAGGTTCAATTTAGCATTATGATCAATTGTAAATTAACCCCCTCTAAAACACTTGAAATGATTTTTTTCTCAAAACTTTTCACTCTAAATATTCCTCTATGTCCATCGAGTATGAATACCAAATTTGGTTTTGATGTGCCAATCTTTAGGGGAGGGTGGGGGGCAAAGGGACAAACAAAGCCTCTTATTTTCACATAATGCAGGAGATATTGGATAACTTTAAAACTCCAATATCAAATTGTTTACGTTAGAAACTCTCTACCAAAACAGTCAACATAGGTTCCTATCAGTTTTCAAGTCGGTCAGGATGACTATGTGTGTATGTATCATGCATACATGCCACACCAATGTAGCTCAAAGCTGAAAATTCAAATATTTACTCCTTATATTTACAAAAAAAATATTCTTTTTTTTAACCTCCTCCCCAGGTTTTTAGTGGAGGTTAAATTTTCAATGTAAGTTCATGCATGTGCTCGTTTGATTCTTAAAATTCAGACTTTTCAGTGATCACTGCCCAATAAAAGGCAAGGGAAGTATCTTTATTCCTTGATCATACCTTTCAATGTTTTCATTGATCACACCCAACACAGTATACTGTCAGAAGACATTGGTTATGTGATACTTCCTATGAAGTGACTAACCAGACCGGTTTTATTGTTTATTAAGTTTAACTTACCCAAGAAGAGAATACTGAAAAATAAAATGCTATTTTCCATCAATAGGCTATGGACTGTTGTACATATGAAAATGGTCATAAGTGCATGTGCAGAATATGTATAGATCTTTATAAATACCCATCTACAAATATGCACATTTGATGAATACAAATAGAGAATATATGTAATCGATTTACAGAGTTGAGTCAAAATAATAGATTTTGCGTCTAAGTTTAAGCAATAATTAAAATCCAGACATACAGACTGACACAGAATAATTCATGTGTGTTAAATAGAATCTCATCAATCTGAAAAATTAATATTTCTCTTGTTTTCTATGGCAAACACTTCTTCCTCTCTCTCTCTCCCTCTCACACATATAAAGAAGTATTTACTGTATTTCTTCATTGATAATGGAAGAAATCTAGTACTCAAATCTGAGCAAAAATACAGGTTGTGCAAAAACTCAAACGTACATGGAAAATTGTTTTATACATCACAAAAATTAAGCCCATTTGATTAGAGAGAAAGATCATATATATATATATATATATATATATATATATATATATACATATATATATACACACACACATATATATATATATACATATATATATATACACACACACATATATATATACACACATATATATATATATATATATATATATATATATATATATATATACGTATACACATGAAAACAAATTTGGAACTTAGAAGAAAAAAAACAAACAAGTGGCACTGTCAAACTGAGGTGCTAAATCGAGTCCCCATGTAATACAAGAGGCTAAAATTTGATACTTATTTTCCACCATATCTAGTATTTGTATTATACAAACAAGAATAGTGTTATACATGAGGAATTATGGAAATATATGATGTACATGGTAGTATGTTCATCTAACACCAATCCTTCCTCTTGACAAGTATAACCTTTCTCCAGACCATGGGCTATCTACTGGGATGGTGTGGGTTGGGCGGTCTAATAGGGCATTTGCTTCCTCCTGGATCAGGCCCTCTCACCCATAGGAAAGGGGTTTGGAAGAATCTTGATGTCAATAAAGGGTAATGGTGCAGTACAATCGTTTTATTTAACTCCCATCTTAGTGTTCTCATATGAAAAGACTGTTTCATTATCTATGGGGGCTTACTCCTTGTGTCGCTTAAGGGTTAGGTCCCACGTTTCCGTCAATGGTCAAATGTACCAACTGACATCTGGATCATAGAGTGGGTCATACTTACTTGGACTAAAAACAGCAATGAATGCAGCACTTTCTCCACAGGCGGACTGCCTACTGAGTAGCAGGGTTACCACTGCAATATATTGTATATATTCTCTCCCCCCCCTGACCCCGGAGAGAGTGGCTGCAGACACCCATTCACCAGACTTGGCTTCATTTAAGTAAATCAAGGTACATACAAAAAGATACAGTACACACAGCCTGGCATTACCAATTTCTTTTTTATCTATTAGAAACGAAAATGTTTCAATAAAATATGAACATAAAAGAATTTTGAATCTAAGGAAAAACAGGTCCGGTTAGTCATTCAATAGAAACTGTCTTGTAAATAACATGTCTAGGAGGCATGCTGTGTTTGGAGTGATTGATTAAAAAATGGAAACTGGGGTGATCAATGAATAAGTAAGTTACTTCTCTCTTTTGGGCAGTGATCACTAAAAAAGGCTGAATTTTTCAGAAGACAAACAGGAACAAATTAAGGGATTAATTCAGCATAAACTTACTTTGTAAATTGAACCAACAACTAAAAACTTATCACGGGGGAGAATTTCATTTTTTTTTTAGATATGCTCTTTCTGGACCTAATAAGGAGAAATGTTTATATTTTCTCCAGCCGTTTATTCACCAGTGATCTTAGAAAAAGTTTGAATTTTCAAAAAAAAAAATAAGTGTTGATGTTTTCAGACACAAACTAAGAGATCAATTTAGCATAAACTAACATTGCAAATTCAATACCCTCCCCTCCAAAAAACTGGGGGGGGGGTATTAAAAAAAAAGTTTTTTAACCATAACAAGGAGTAAATGTTTAAATTTCAGCCCTGTAACTCCATTGGTGCAGCCTGTATGTGTCATACATACATAGCCAACCAGCCAGACCAACTTGAAAACTGAGGAAACCGATGTTGACAGTTTTGGTTTACTGGTTTTAATATTAGAAGTAGAATAACAAAAGAAAAACAAACAAATTGGAAGAAAATTGGGAATCTTGAATCAACGGATCATAAGACAAAAAATGAAAATGTATACTGTTTCCAAAATTTTCAGTACCTTTGATAATCTTCCCAAAATCCAATAATAATGATGGAAGGAAAAAAAAGATGGGGAAAAAATACAAAGACGGAATAAAGAAAAAAAATCAGACTCATTACCAAGATCAATATCTAAAGGCAATGATAACATTTTCTCCGTGTGTTGTACTCTGTGTACAACAGTTTCACTCAATATCAAATCATGAAATACAAATTTCTAAAGGGGAGAGTAAGGTTGCTACTTCTTGCAGAGTGTGGCCCAATATCACCAAAGATATACCAATTCAGTAATGTCAGTGGGTAGTAATATGAACTATTATCCATGGGTATACAGGTTTAAAAAGAGTCTAACATAGCAGCAATCCTCCACTTAAACATGGGTGGTTAAAAATAACAAATTCTGTCCATTTGATTTTTTTGTTAAGTTTTCTAATTTGTGTACAAACTTTTTATGTCATCAAAGTTTTTTAAAAACATTCCAAAGTTGGTTGATTGAGATCTTTCGACTATTATCAGTCATTATCAAGAAAGTGATATCATCATCATCATCAGTCTTTCAACATGCATCATCGGACATAGACCTTCCCCAGGATTTGACAGACTTCTCTATCATGGGTGTCATAGAGCCAAAACTTTCTGAATTAGTCTAGCGTATTTCTCCATCTAATACTCTGCCGGCCTCGGTTGCACGTGTTGATCACTGGGGATCCATGTTGTGAGTCACGATGTCCATCAATTGCCTACCATTCTTGTGACATAGCCAGCCCATTGCCATTTGAGTTTTTTAATGAATTCTATGATGCCCCTAACTCTTGTCTTCTCCTGAATGCACTGTGCTGTCTTGTGGTCTCTTTATGTGAGATTGAGCATGATTCTTTCAAGAGCATGTTGCATGGTTCTCAGTCGTCTGGTCTGTCTCTTGGTTAAGTTCCATGTTTCAGCTCCATAGGTGACTATTGGAAGGATGCACTGTTTGTACACCCTTCTTTTTGGATAAATGGGATCTTCTTGTTTTTTAAAATTGAGCTTGCTCTACCAAAGGCTTGCCATCCTAGGGTGATTCTTCATTTGATTTCTTCTTCTTTTGAGGGTAAAGCGGTATTTAAAGTACTATTCTTCTTAAATTTCAGCAAAAAAAGTTTATCTCATTTTTAACAATGTACATTCAAATGAGAGTATATATGTATGTATCATAGTTGACCACTTATACCCTCTTCAATGGAGTCATGGGGTTAGCTACACAGGCAAAAGTTAGTAAGACCCACTTCCAGCTTGCCAGGCCACTTTTTTTTTCCTGCTAATAGCACCTGGTGTTTCTCAATGGTCACCCATCTAACTACTAAGCAATGTTGGGTAACTTCAGTGATCTTATGAGAATACAACTTGATTTGGTCATAATCCCTTAGCCTAGTACTTCTTGTGCTGAGTACTTAGCAGAGATGCATTGAGTAGTATTTTTAAAGTCTTTGGTACGATTCAGCTGCATATGGATGCATTCAAACACCCTTGGATAGATAGATAGATGGATAGACCAATACACAGATTAGATAGATGGATGAATAAATAGATAGATAAATAGACAGCAGGATAGATAGATAGATAGATGGATGGATAAATAGATAGAATAATGGATTGGCAGATCGATAGATAGATTGACGGAGAGATGGATAGACAGATAGACAAATGTGCAGATGGACAGACAGGTAAACAGATAAATTGACGGACAGACAGGTCAACAGATAGATTAACAGACAAACAGGTGAACGGATAGATTGACGGACAGATAGAACGGATAGATTGACGGACAGACAGATGAACAGATAGACTGACGGACGGACAGATGAACAGATAGACTGACGGACGGACAGACAGATGAACAGATAGACTGACGGACGGACAGACAGATGAACAGATAGACTGACGGACAGAGAGATGAACAGATAGACTGACGGACAGACAGGAGAACGGATAGATTGACAGACACACAGATCAAAAGACGGATAGACAAATTTACAGATAGATAAAGAGACAAATGAGTAAATGGATAGATAGACAGATAGGAGCAGGATGAAACAGATAATCAGGCAGACAGACAGATACATAGATAGAAAGAAATAGTCTAGAAAAGGAATGATATGATTAAAAGATATAAATAGCCATGATGTAGTGCTAAAAAAAGAAATTAGGGGATACAGGGCAGCTTATTCTTTAGGGTGGGGTTCTTTGACCCCACTCATGAAACTCAACAAAAATTTTTTCTCTCAAAAAACCAACAAATTTCTGAATAGTTTTAGAGTCTAATGGATTAAAGGCACCTAAAATCAAAATGAAAAAATTTCTTCTCAGAGAAGTATATGATGGTAACAACCAAATCCTAACCAAACTTCCCAAAAAACAAATGCATCTTAATCAATAAAGCCTCAAAGAAGCTTCAGTGTTCTTTGAGAGCACTTCAATGTGTAACAGGCAGTTGTTGCCGCCGCAAAGACAAAAAAAATAACAGATGTGTAGTACTCGAGGAAACGGAAAAACAAAATCTATAGGAGTCTATATTTTGATTGCAGGAATTATCTAAAGTGACCTACATAAATTCAATAAACCAATTTTTTTTTCTTTCAAGAAAAAAAAAAACTTCAAAGATGTTTATTTATAAGAGATTCTCGCTATGCTTCTTTGAAGTTCTCAACTTTAAAACAGATCTTTTCAGTTGCCAATTTCCACAAAAAACCCTCAAGTATAGAAGATTATGTACTGTGCTCCGTGATCTCTAAGGTTAGGTCGTGAGTATTCTACATACACACATTGCATATGAAGCATGTAAGCTTCATCCTTTGCGTTCACCTTATCAAAATCCAGTCCGATACTCGTTGTCTGTGTCATTGGCTTTCCAGTTGATTGATTGGGTCGCACAAGTGAGCAGCGGGAAATTCAAGAAGTTCATTGAAACGAAAAACATATCCAAGGCAATACCAAAGTAGGAGGATCAAAATTAAAATATTTTTCTAGATTAGAGAGTTCTTTTTTTAAGTGTCCAAATCAACTTTCAAAACAACAAACTGCTTCTTCTTATAGTTTGATTCTAGTTTCTCATTTCTCTTAGCCTTTCTTACTTTTGTCCTGGGCCATGGCTCAACCTCATCTCCCCATGGCAGGTACGACAACATAGAGGGTCACATCTTGACTGACTGGACAAAATCAAATCTCTTTGTTCCAAGCTTTTCCCATTTAAATTCGAAAGGTCTTTTTTCAGGTGTTATATATCTTGCTGTGATAGAATATCTTTGACTGAGGTTGAATTTTTTTCTTTCAATGACCAACATTTCAATGGCCAGCTTCTTCAACTAATCCGATGCTAACATCTCTCTCCTAATATTAGGTTCTTAGATAAGGAAAATAATGGCCAATTCCAAAAGAATCTCTGGTTCTTGTTGAGTTCTTGTGGAACCCAATTATTGAGCTTCTTTACTTTACCAATTTGCCTTAGATGGTCCGATGTTAGCACAATGCCAACATCTAGTATCTGTGACATTTCTCTGACAGTTTGGTGTAGGTTTATTTCAACCAACATCTTCAGTTGTTCATTTTCAATTGCAGATGGACGTCCTCTGCCGTCTTAATTGTCAAGACTCAAATCTCTACAAGGAAACTTTTGAAACCAATGCCACACTGTATGATCACAGGTGATTATTTCATTCAATGCTTGATTAATATTGGAAGCTATATGAAATGCATAGTGACCAAGTTTGCACTCATACAAGAGGATTATATGCAACTCTTCTTTCTTTCATCTTTTTTTCAGCTTCACCGTCTACGAAAAAAATCAGAAAATAAACAGTGAATATTAGTGAAAAGAACACATTTCAATCATTCAACCGCCTTGGATGTACCACTTCTCATACAGTCACTGAATAGCATCAAGTTTGGACAGTACGTAAATGGGTGACCATCTGGAAATACAAAGTTCTTTAACCAGCTGGGGAGGCATCCCTTGCCGCCATACTGATCCTTAAAATCCTGGAAACCATCAGAATGGTTGAAAAAGGGAAGTGGATGTGGGTACAAGACATCCTCCATACTAAGCACTCAGGCATACTAGCCAAGATTTATTCACCAATGATGGATTCCTCAGAAGATTTTCACTCCTTTCCCCAAAATCTTCACACCATATTGTTTGTTTACTTCCTTGGCTTAGTAGTGGTAATATCCTCTAATTTGAAAAGCAACAATATCATTAAGGAAAACAGTCAAAAATGAATAATTCATACTGTCTCTGATTTTAAAAAGAGTTATTTTCATTCCAAAAGGTTGTAGGGATTACTGAACTCATTGTTTGTGTTGCATTTGTTGGAGTAGTATCCTTCAAAGCAATCAGGGCTAGCCCATGCCTTTACAAGGCCCCAAGCAGAATTTGATTGGTTAACCCGCCAACACAACCACCATTTGGGACCCCCCCTCAACTCAACCCCCATTATTCTTGGGGTCCCTTAGAAGCCACTTATTCAATTATGCCTCAGGCTGGCTCTGAAAGCAACAATAGAATTTTTAAAAAATATCAATAAACATGATTGACTATTCTGATTGTACAGAAACGGCCATTACATTCATCAAATCATTATCATCATCATCAGGCTATCATTGTCCTTTGTTTGACATAGACCTTCCCAATGATTTGCCAGATCTATCATGGGCATCGCAGAGCCAAAACTTTCTGAACTTGTCCAGTTCATTTCTCCATCATATATTTGGCCTTGGTTGAACAAGTAATTTCTAGGGATCCATGTTGCGAGTTGTGAAGTTCATTGGCTGCCTGCTATTCTTGCAACATAACCAGCTCATTGCCATTTGAGTTTTCTGATGGATTTTATGATGTCTTGGACTCCCTGATATATTGTGCTGTCTTGTGATCTCTCCATGTGAGGTTGAGCATGATTTTTTTCATGTGCATCTTGTATGGTTCTCAGTTGTAGCCCCATAGGTGACTATCAGTGATGTTCTGGTTGTAGACACTTCTTTTTAGGATAAATGGGATTTCCTTGTTCTTGAAGGTAAAGTTTGCTCTGCCAAAGGTTTGCCATCCTAGTGTAATTTTTCACTCAATTTCTTTCTTTTGAGCATTTCATGTAGATTCATTGTCTTAAGTAGATGTAGTGGTCTACTTTCTCCAGCTTTGCATTTTCGATTTTGATTGTAGTGTGTTCATTTCCAATGTGATTACCTTTGTTTTGCTGAATTTCATGTGAAGGCCTGACTTCCTTGCTTTCTTTATTTAGTTTATCTATCAATAGTTTAAGGTCATGAAGATTCTCTTCTAAAAAAGGACAATATTTTCTGCTAATCTGAGGTTGCTCAGATATTTGCCGTCTATTCTGATTCCTCTATTACTTCAGTCTCAATTTTGGAAGATCCCCTCTAAGCAGGCTGGGAAGAGTTTGGATTAGCTAGTATCTCCTTGTTGTACTCCTTACCAGAAAATGCTTCAATGTCATCATTAGAGACTTCAACGTAGGAAATGACCACAAAATCGTTTAGACGTAAAAATGAAAATTATCACCAACTAAGAATGTAGAAAAATGTTTAACACCACACTGCAACCACTGAACATACCAAAAGAATTCACTCAATCCTTCAAGCTTGAACTGAAAAACAGGTATAAAATTCTTACTGAATAAAAAGAGAACAACACCAACACCAACAAATTCAACAACATTGTAAAAGCCTCTTTAATTGAAGTTGCCATTGTATTTAAACCAAAGAGCATACAAACTATCCGTAAAATCTGAGTTGAAACCAAGAATCTCATGGAATAACACAGGAATCTCAAGCTACCAATTACAACAAGAGAGAAAATTGAAGCAGCTGAACTAAATGAAATCATCAAAAAGAAACAAAGAAAAAAAGATACATGACAGTAATCATCAAAAAAATTCTTGAAAGAGGGTGGGGCTTCAAAGCTATAAACAAAACTCTCAGTAAAGGACAGAAACAAATACCTAGTATACTCGAGGAGAATGAGAATCTAACAACAAAGACCAGATTGTCAAACGTGCACAAGAATTCAACTAAGAACTCTATTCCTCCAAACAAGGACTACAAAACAACAAACAGGATATGCAAGACGCAAGCAATCAGTTCTAGGATTTCCCAGAAGTTATGCCATGGGAGGTGAAACAAGCCATAAAACAAACAAATAGATAACATCATTGACCAGAAAACTAGCAATTTTATTCACCTTATTCCTAAAACACAGTCCCAAAAGATTGGATCAATGCTGTTATATAAAAAAAGGAAACCCAAAAAACCCCATCAACTACAGACCAATAAGTCTACTTGACTGCATCAAAAATTCATCACCAACCGCATCACCAAAACACTAGATGTAAACCAACCATGGGAGTGAGCTTTAGAAGAAGCTACTCAACCATGGACCATCTCCATTCGCTAAATCAACTAAAAGAGAAAACAGTAAAATATAAAATGCAACTCGTAGCATCTATTGACTTCAAGAAGGCCTTTGACTCTGTGGAAATTCCTATGGTCATCGAGGCTATCTCTCACTATACAAGGCGTAGACCCTGTATAAAACATTGTACTGCAGAATATATACAGTCACAACAGCTTTATCCAGCTACATAAACATTCATTGAATACCATCATCTTATCAGCTATAAAAATGACTCTGATCCTGTGTGCTAAGAGATTTCAGTCGAGTAGTATCAGGCATCATCTCCTGATATATTGATAAGCTGAACACGATAAAATAAAACCTTTTTTCTGTCACCGCCAGTGTAACTTATGAAACTGCAGACAAGATCAAAGAATGCAAGGACATTCCAAAAACAACAACCTTGAAGAAAGGAGTAGAACTGAAAGAAAGAAAGAAAAAAAAGATGGAGCAGAGGAAACCAGATATCTTGTCCTAGTATCACATCAATTTGTGCTCACAAAGGCACTCAAGGGAAAAAAAACAAAATGTAAGAATGATCCTATGAAGCAGGAAATGTATCTTCTCTAGATGGATGAATCTGAAATGTTTTGAGTGTAAGCAGTACCAAATGGAATATGTAACAAAGTAGCATTCACTTCATTACTATAGTATTATACTGACCTCAATTTTCATGGATAACTGGTTATTTAAGGTTAGTATTTTGATCAATTGTCACCTTTAAATGGAGTAATACTATTGTTGATATACTTGTTATGATACCTAGCTGTATAGTAGATGAAAATCTAATTACTCTGTTGGTAAGGAATGTTGGTTTTCCAATATTTATGAATAGTTTCTCAATTAGGAGTCCACTATGACATATGGTACAAACCCTTGGCTTAATCTGGCCTTGACTTTGAGCATTCATTCAAAGATTACAAGTAATGCAAGAAGAGAAAGTATAGGCTCCAGGGAGGAATTTATTGTTTCCCCATTCTGTTCAACAGTCTATATCCCTTTTATTCTTGGTTTTGTAGTTTTTATAAATCTTCAAGCGATTTTTCTAAAGTTCGAAATAGCTTCAGCCATAATTATTAGTCTTCTAGGGCCAATTTGGTAGTTTGATCTAAACTCCTCTTGAAAAAAAAAAAAAAAATGAGCCAATCATTTTCCATCATATAAAAGATCTTAACATCATAGGATAAATATGGTTGCATATTAAAGGAGAAAACCTGAGAAAACTGATCAGTTGTGGGAAACAATCAGTGGTAAATGGACCAACATTTAGCAGAACACTGAAAACAACTATCGAAGAGCTTGACCAAACGGCTCAGTTTTCTGGAGGGAAATAAGGGAAAAGTTATCTCTAAAAAGTACTCTGCACGCAAATACTACATGCACCGTTGTATAAGATTGATAAATATTTCATCTCTAATTGTTAGAATAAAAGAGTAATTGCAAAAAACAAATAATAAAAAACTTGGTTCATTTTTTTTGCCTAGTTGTGTACATGAAATATTTAATTATACTTGGAATAGGAAAAAAACAAATGTATGTAATTTTAAAGAAAAAAAGAATTAAAATGAAGGAAAACCCTAATTGATTAATGCCGGATTGCTTCTTCAGCATTTAGATAATAAAGTCATTGGTATAATTACTAAGAATCAGTCAACCCTCTTTCGGGAATTCTTCTTCCTCATCGTTACCCAGGTAGGGCAGCCAAAAGAAATTTATCAAACATACCAATACTACAGCCTAAAACATATTAAATCTATAAAACAATTGAGCAACTGTAGCCATTAAAAAATAGCAAAAAGTTTTATCCTTTTTCATATATTTAAAAGTTAGTGTTTGTGTGTTCCAATCTGTCAGGCCATATCGCTTTGAATTGAAAGTTTGCATCAGTACTCCACTAGACCCTTTCTAAAAATATTATTCTTTGATATTTTTGGGAAAAAAGCCTCTCAACCTTTCTAGGACTTAATTCTGATGGGTTTGATAAATCAAGATTCTACAGAATCTGGATGTTTCTAGATGTTTTTCTACTGATATGTTTGCTTGTGATGTGATAAAAAGAATTAATTCTGATCATATTTATTCTTTACAGGGATTTTCTTTTTTGCAGGATTCAAAATTTTGACGCTACAGTAGTTCAATTATAGACAGTGATGGTGAGTTATAAATAAAGTTATATTTTTATCTCTTATACGAATGTCAGTTTCTGACTTGAAAAGTTCAATAGGCCACTCCCAGCGTTTATCGACCCTCTTTTGATCTACCAGGCATTTATTGACCCTGTAGATAGCCCCGTTGACCCCCAGGGGTTGATATCGATCACTTTCCTCTAGGTGTTTATTTTCTTGACCAGCCTAAAATTAGAATGCAGCAAAGAAAGCAAATGGAGATGTCTTTATATCAGTAATAAGTTAACCGTTCCAATTAATCAAACAGAAAGTTGCACTAAATTCAACTTCAATCCTCATAGGGAACCCATCTACATTGACCTTCAGAGAGACTGAGCTAACCTTAGTAAATGATTAAATGGATATAAGAAACCAGTCTGATAACATTCAGGTGTCCAAAAGAAAGATTTCAAGAACTGCTCGGTAGTATCAATTTTTTTAATGTTACCATCAAAAGAGAATACCATTCATACATTATTGCCCATAAATGAGTACATCCTCATAATTTTTTTTATAGGAAGTTAATTTTCTTCTAAACCAAACTCAACTAGCAGGAGTTTATCATTCCTAGTGGAACATTACACAATCAAAATTCTCCTGAATTTTTTTGGAAATTCTGTTGCCATCAAAAAATGAGTACACCCCCATAAAAAATATTTTGGGCAACAGAGATCCAATACTGTAGAGTTGGGTCATAGATAATACCTGATGATATCCATTTTTGTGAAAATTCATAAAAATACATTAATTTGCTATTTCACAGACACAAAGGAATTTTCCTTGAAGAATATTTTCTTTAATTCAATTTCAAGTGCACACAATCCATTGGATATTTGAATCATTGGAAAATTTCTTAGTTTTGGGGGTTTTTCTTTCAAAGTTTCATGAGTGGCATCATATTTACAGTGAATCATCTTACATGAATTATCTCACCTTTGATCTGATTCCATTTTGTAAGAATTATCTTTTTTATCTTTATTCTTTAACATCAAGCAGCTTGAACCATTTCTAGCATAGAGTTATTCAAGCCATACATGCTTCTGCAAAAATGGTAGAAAGTAAGTCCCTAGTTTAGCACTATAGTTACATAGTAAACAAAACTCCTCTTATAAATTATTTTTGGAAAAATGGGTGATCAATGAATGAGTTACTTGTATCGCTCTGGATTAGATTACTAAAAATCCTCAATATTCAAAAAAACAAGCATGAATGACCATTTAGCATAAACTTAGATTGCAAATTGATCGCCCTCAAAACTTATTGACGGTACTGTTTGACAGTCTCTCATTTATTTTTTCTATTATTATTCGGACTATCCTCATCTTGGTTGTTTTTCATACAACGTTTTGGTAGATGTGGGGAAGTAACGAATCAAACCCTTTTATTTTACGAGATGATACTTTATGAAGGCCGTAGAGTACAACGGCCGAAACGTTGTATGAAAACAACCAAGATGAGGATAGTCCGAATAAAAAAATAATAATATCTCATCTAAAAAATTCAGAGATATAGTTTCTCATTTTATTACCGTATGGGTTGGGCTAAGGGGCTATTAGTTTACTAGGACATTTGGAGGATTACATCACTGTATCAAATCTAAACCTCTTAACTATCCGCATCAAGCTTCGGTATATGGCCCCCTAGTCATAATACCAGCACATTGGATGTAGTTTAATGTTCAAAACCTTCAACCAAAACTGTTAGCTATCCAGCCAAGCCTTGAAACTGAAGGAACCTATGCTATGTATTCATTGTGCATACAGGTAACATCAATGAGGCTAGAGGGCTGAAAATTTAATCATTTACTCCTTGGTATGACTCTAGAGAACAATTTTTGTTTTTTGAACCCCCCCCCCATTACGTTTTCAGTGGTGGGGGTGAATTTATATAGTAGGTTTATACTAAATTGATCCTCAAGTTTGAGTCTGGCAGCATTTTTTGAAAATTCAGATTTTTCTTAGTGATCACTTCCTTACAAAAGGCAGGAGTTATTTATCAATTGATCACCCTTTTTCTGATTTGTTTAACTGATCACCCTGACAAGATGTGCTACCAAAAGACATTGGTCACATGACATTTTCAAATGAGTGACTAATTATACTTGTCTGCATAATTGTTTTTTTTTTTTTTAATCATATGTCCATGTTAAAATTCAATAAAATAGTAAATACCAAATCAACATGGCCACACAAATGGCCAATCATTCAGCCAAATGGACAACAGATTCTTCTCTCACTGAGTGTCCGTATGTCCATGTGTGTATGTGTGTGTCTCTCTCCAAGTATTCTTGGTCACATTTGGGCATGAAAATAATTTTTAATAGAAGATATATTTTTTTCAGATAATTTTAGGTAGATTCTAGATAATCTTAGATAATTCTTAATAAAAGATCTATTCTTTTAGATAATATTAGATCTTTTTTTAGATGATTAGTTCTGGTACAGATGTGGGCTGTGGTGATTCATTTATGTGAGGTAAAGATATCGATTTAATGAAATATCAATTAATTTGCAAACTTCTAAACTTGCCCATCAATTTTTTAAGTTATAGACATCCATAACTGACGGAAAATTAATTAATCAATTAATCATAACTGGTAAAAAAAAACAAACTTGCAACATAAAATTTTAAAGTATTTTCATAAATACTGCAGAACCGTGTTGGCGACATACAGTGACAAGACTTTAAGAGAGATTATTTTCATGAGTTGTCTATCAGGAATGACCTTGAGAAGAGGTCAATTAAGCTGAAACACTCAATGCTATTCATGTCTATACGGATAAATCGGTCAGTGGTATAGGTACAAAGCAAATTCCCCTTTGGCCTGCCTGAGCGCACATGCGTTTTGCAACCGGCCAACGAATGGAACTAATGTGCGCAAAAAACGTTATGTATCTAAAATAATGAAGAAATTAACAATTCTACTTATTATTATTATTATTATTATTATCATTATAAGTATAACAGATCTGGTTAGTCACTCAATAGAAACTGTCATGGGTCAGTAGCATGTTATGTTTGGGGTGATCAATTAAAAAATTGGAAAAAGATGTGATCAATGAATAAGTCTCTTCTCTGGCATTTTGTTGTGCAATGATCACTGAAAAGTCTGAATTTTTTGAAAAACGAGTGAATGCAGCTAGACATGTATTAAGAAATCTATTTAGCATAAACTTAAATCGCAAATTGACCCCCCCTCCCCCACTAAAAACCTACTTAGGGGGCAATTTTCAAGAAACAAAAAAAAAAAAATCAATAATAAACAAATAAGCAGAAGCTCTCTGGCTCTGTTGAAAACTGAAGAATCCTATGGTGGCAGTAATGGTTGACAGTTTCCAATATTTATGATTTATTACTATTATTTTTACATGACAGAACCAACATTGACATAAGACCATCACCATGAGCATCAATTGAAAACTGAACTTACTCCCAACAGTTTGAGAGTCCAGTGCTTAGCCATTTGCCATCTATGAATGATTTCTAAGATATTTGCTGAACTGAGCCAACTTTATCACAAATATTTATTTTTTGAGCATAGCTACAATTGGTCTGACAGTTAGCAAGACAGAAAATTTAGTTTGCATTCTTTGCACAAATGCCCTTGGTAAAAGCATGAATCGATCTTTCACACCCCCAGCTATGGGAAAATATCGGGGTAGAAGGCAAGCGGTCTAAATGACGGACAACTCTGAATTCAAATTGGGAAAATCCAATCCCTTGTCGAGTGATGTAAAAGACTGGCAATGAATAGGGTCAGGACTATGTCCACAAAATGTACAGTTGATAAGGCCCTGATCGAGTTTTTATAGGCCAAGCTAGTCAGAAGTGAATTATGATACTTTGCTTGAGCAAAATAGAGGAGAATGAAAAAAAAAATAGAACTTATAACGTGACTGTCACCTCCATGTACTAGTGGAGGATCTAAGAAAAATTCTTTTGAGCATTCAGTAAAATGTAAGTTCACTGTCAATGACTCCCAAGCCCAACATACTAACCACTATACTACATGAGATTTAGTTGAAAAAATTACCAAGACTGAAACTCAGTGTTCCCAACTAAAAAAATATTGTCACACTAGTTTGACTGGCAAAAAGAAAAAAAGACGTAAAAATGGAAAAAAAAACCAAAAACATCAAAAATATGTTTAAAATGGTCAAAAAATAGCCGAAATGTTTAAGCACTTCTATGCTAATTTAGTCAGTTTTGTACTGCCAAATTTCTATTTGTCGAAGATGGAATTCCCCGTGAAGAAAGAGACTGAACACCCACACTACTATGAAGATTGCCGGATGTGCAGACAGCCTAATGGTTAGTGTTACAGAGAATGGAATCAGCGAGATGAGTTCAAACAGCGGCTGAGATAATTTTGTTCATTTTGCACTAATGCCCTTGGGAGAGGCATGATCAACTCTTCTTCCAATAGACAAATAGCAGAGCAGATTAGGCTTTCTGGTTGTGATCAGCAACCAGTCTAGGAGATTGACTACTATGATTCCAAACCGATCAGAGCACAGTGTGATACACAGTGTGCCCAGGTCATTTCCAGTGCTTTGAACTGTCTCAAACCATCCTGATTGTCTTTCTGTAAGACCCAGGCAGACAGAGACAAGAGAGTGAGGCTGAGAATGTGCACAACTCTCCCTCCTCAACAAACAAGTCAAGGACATCATGACTTTGTGCACTGCAGATGCTGCACCACTCAGAACCAAAGCCATGGTTAACTTCAATCACAAAGGACAAACATGATGATGATGATGATGGAGAATATTGTATTACTAAATGACTCTCCTGCAACCAATCCTTTTAGGTTTGGGAACCAGTGCTGTGAACTTCTCAGTCGTTGAGAGGATATTTCAAAAGGAAGGGTTCGGTTTCTTCAGTTCTACTTCAAAAGTCATTTGAATTTCAGCTTCGGCTTTTTTTTAGTTGTTTCTGTTTTTGATTAAGTGTTGAGAACATCTTTTCATTTACTGATTGCAAATGTACAGCGTTACTTCAATTAACTTTCCTTTTAATCAATAAAAATTACCAGCTAATCAGTTTTCCCGAAGACTAAATTAATTGCTACTTATTTCGTGTTGAAAGGATTAAGAAATAAACAAACTTAGAAAGATATTAACAAAAAAAGCGGCATTTTTTTCCTTCTACACAGCTTTACATCTTGGCCTTTTCAAGAAACAAAGACAAAATCACTGCATGGCCGATTTTTGGTAATAAGTCCAAAATAAAATTTTTGGAATAAATCATTTTGAATGTACATCTAAGAGGAATAGATTGCAATTTGGGCATCATTTGATTAAATAGTTTATGATATTAAAAATAGTTCGACAATAATCAGCGAGAGTGTTTACAGAAACATAAAATGACAGTTCTTTATATAAAATGAATTAATTTTTTGATTAAAAACAAACTTACTTTTTAACGTCTTATATTTGTTTGATAGATATAGAATTTATAATACAAATTATTTTCTAAATATTTCTATCATATCATTTCTAAAGTGTTTCTTTCGTGAATCATGTTGAATAAATTACAATAGAAAATCATTCCCAATGAATTTTGACCAAAATTGACTTTTAAATCCATACTATAAGTCATTATTTTTTCAAATTCTTTAGGGAATTATTTCTTATACATTAGTAAACAAAGGCTTAAGACGGTTATCAATCATAATTTCTACTAAAATATTAAATACTCCAAAACTAATTGTGACAGACTTTTATTACATATCAACAGATGCTATAGGGTATATAACAAAGACTAGAAAAATCCTCTACCAAAGCCATTGCCACTAAAAACTGAACAATCAGGTTCCAGATCCAAAACTATACCTTTAGAAAAGCTTGTAATGACTATCCATTAGAGACATCCCTTTGAACTTAAATTCATGTCAATACTTGATCATTTCCCTTAGAATCAGTAACTTTATCCTTACTGTGTTATAACATCCAAACGTTGAAAAATTGTCAACAAAATGAAATAGAATAAAATTCCTGTATCCATCTCAAAATTTAATCAATTATTCCCCGACCGATGACCCACTCTTTCAAAAATGTCTTTGAAATTCAGAGAGATCTTTAGGAGACATTGCATGGACAAACAAACAATTAGACAGAGACAAACATGGGTGAATATATAACCTCCGTCTTTTGGGGGTAGCCAGGAGGAAAAATTAGACACCCTTTGCACAAGACACGTAAAATCATTGGTAACAAATTGAAGGACTGTATCAAATAAAGATGTCAGCAAAAGATCAGAAAACTCCCTGTCAAAGCCACCATTTGCAGATGGCACAACCACTGGTGGGGGCCATTCTTGAAACTCGCAACAACAAAACTTGCAAATCAAGCCATCAAATGGATACCGATAGACCAAAGAAAGAGGACAACCAAAGATGAGCTGGTGAGAAATGGTGGAGAGGGACATCTGACTGGTTAACACTGCTATGTTTAAAAAAATCAAGAGAAATTCATGTGCTTACTTTTGGCAGTAGTACCACATTTCTATGATGTAACCAACATTCAAAAGCAGATCATAGAATATTGCAACGTAAGTATTAGTTAACCGATTATTTTAATTTTTATCATATAAATGTTCAAATTATTCGGTTAATAGTTCTTCTAAGATCTAGGTGTTTTTTTTAGGTCCATCAGGATAACCAGGGTATCTTTGTACATAGTAGGTGAGAGGAAAACCCCACCAGATTGGCTGAGAATTGTACACTGTGGAGCATCTTGACTGCACAATGAATTGCACTTCTGAGTCTGTAAGAGAAGTTTTCTTATCTTGCTGTCTGGTGTTGGGAAGAATACCCTGTCAGTGGAACATACAGAAAGTAAGAGCAGGGAAAGGAAGAAAATATTTACTTACTGTGGAAGGGCAGCAGAATATATAAGTTGAATATAAGTATAAGTTGCTTTATGATGTCATCAGGCCAGCACACCAACATGATCAGTCATTCACTCAGCAGGGCACAACGCTGCAACAACAGAAAAAAAAAATGATTTAGTATGAGTTGAACAACCAACAAAGATGAAGATGATATCAATAAAGGTGATGATTAGAATAAAATGATAACGATGATATTCAACAATAATCAAGTTATATTTCATACTTATATCTATAATTGTATACACACATATATACACACACACTGAAGAAGATGCACACAAATGTATATGTGCAGATAGGTATACGAATAAGTCATGGAATAATGAAAAAGTATCTATCTTACACAATAAATAAATCATAAGATTTTAAAAAATCAAGACATTGATATAATCTATCTCTAAATTGACCCCAATTCATTCCCAGACACTCTGACGAAATAAATAATTGTTTTACCAACATCCACCTACAAGTAGGCAACTATGAAATTAAATGCAACATAAACATTTTTTCTCTCTCTAAAAAATGTGCTGTTGAAGGCAAGATTAGCTTAACTCGTCCGCAAGCAAACCAAATAAATAATAGAATGAAAGAATTAGAAGTAATGAATTCTTTCACTGATATACTCCTATTTTGTCTTGAATTTACTTATACACTTCTGTTCTCTATTTACATTATGTTGAATCTGAAATTCCATAATTGGAGAAATCTACTTCTTTATGTAAGAAAAAGTTTGACCTCACTTTAATTATATAAACTTTTGATTGCAGTTTTTTTCTATATCCTTATTTTGATTAAATAAACTTCTGATCAGATCAAAACTATGTATCTTTTTTTGTTAAAAAAAGTTGAAACTTTTCACTGATCAGACATATACATATATATATATATATATATATATATATATCAAATCCACATTCTATAATTCATTTATTTCTAGCTCTACTCTAAAACAACTTGACTTTCATAGGATAAAGTTGAATGAATCAAGCACTCTATGAAGTAAATCCATCATATATCAGATGCTGCTTTATATTATGCTATATGGCTAACCTGATCTGTACCACAAGTATTATATATATATATATATATATATATATATATATATGTGTGTGTGTGTGTGTGTGTGTGTGTGTGTCTAGAAAGCTTCACAGCTTTAAACACTAAGCATTAAAAACTCTTTCAAAAAGGTTTCTGAGTCATTTATTTTACAATATCTATTAATGTAATTTATGTCATTTTCTTCAGTGTTCCTTTGTTTAACATATAATTTGTTATTATGGTATTAAGTGTAAATTTTCTCTTGTTGGGATCATCAATTGTTTACCATGTAACCGTTTCAGGGTTTTAAAAACAAACAATTTCATTAACATGGCACCCCAGCAGAATTGATCAAACACCACCTCCCTTTCAGCAATTATCTTAATATAAAGCTTATGTCATACTCCAGATATTTTATATATGGTATTATCATAATGTATAGTATAGTGATGTTATTTTATACTACACATCATCTAATCTTTTTGAAATAAGGCTTACTTACGTGGGTTACCCCCAAAATTTATTTGATTATGTGGAATCAGTAAGTTTAATGACAGAGAAGATTCATTGTTCATGTAACTCCTATTGAGTGTTCCCCCATGTGATTATTAAATCCGTTGTGTTGGCATTAATCCCAGACTGCATACAAATCAACTTATGATATCATCTTTAAGAATACTAATTACACAGAAAAACTTCATGTTGATACTCTACCAGCATATTCAACCGCAGAATTTGACAATATTTTCACTAACTTCAAAGTTATATTTATATATATATATGTATAATTCTATACATTTACACACATGCCAAGAAATGTCATATATATATATATATATATATATATATATATATATGTATATGTATATAATTATCCGTAGATATTTTCTACACATAATGGTATAATCATGATGACAGTAGAAACAGTGATGAAGGTGTTCATCGTGTGTCAAGTGAAGATGATGAAGTGTCCAGCACTATGAGAGGCGAAGCAATAATTATAATAGAATAGAAATAATAAAGTATGAAGTGATTCAAGACAAAATAATAGGTGAGACAAAATGGATGCCAAGTTGCAGCCTGGCTAATTACGACTCCAGCAATACTCGTGTGACAATGTCATGGCAACAAGGAAGCACTCAGTGAGTGCAGATTTCTACCAATGCCCCAGACAGGAGGTTCTCAATGTGAGTACTAGCACCCACCTGGGGGGGGGGGGCTTTGTCTCAAAGGGTCATTGAAGTGACTAGGGACCCTAAGGGGGCATTTAAGTTTCAAGAAGGAGGTATTGAAATTCCATAAACATCTACGATTCTGATTTATAAATAGCTGTTGATTATCATTAGCTACTAAATCATTGATGTACTTACTATAAGATTTTCCTTAATAAAACCTTTGAACTGAATGTTAATGTTTTCCTTTACCATGACAAGCTACTACATGTCTATGAAAAATAATCTGTGTCCAGTATTTCTCATATTAAAACTTCAGTAGACATTGATACCTTGCTAGGTGTTATAAGGGGAGGGCTTGGACTGAAAAAGGTTGAGAAACACCGTCTTAATCTCACTACTGAATGAAAATCAGTTCCTCTATAGCTACAATGCACAGAAAGTAACTGGAAGTTTGTGCTTCCATATTTTGGAGCATTGCTTAAAAAAAAAAAAGTTTAAAAAATCCTAGATTCACCCAAAATGTAATTGACTCTCCTTTAGCCCAATTCAAGAACTTTTGAGAGATATTTTGTGGACAGACAGATAAACATGAAAGAATACATATAAATATATGGCAGAGGTGAATGATATTCATCATAGTTCTCTATGCAACCAGCACACAAAGGAAATTAATGTGCACACAAAAGATTTCAAATTTTGTAGACTGCTATTTTTATTGAAAAAAATTGATTCCCTCTGATGAATTCTGAAGAGCGCACATACTTTCGTCACAGGAAAAGATTTTGCATAAGATGAGATTTTTGAGCCTCCTCACTTGCATTAGAGGGAAGATTGCTAATGACAATGGCAATGGCACAAGATAATGAAATCATAAATGAGAGAGACATTAAGATCAATATGAAAATAATAAGAATTGGAAGAGAATCGTTCAAGGTTGCCAGGAGATAGTAATGGATGGAAAGCTCATTTGCCAGATCATTGCTAGTGCGAGAAATCTGATTCTTACTGGATGCCAACTACAGTGGTTATGACAGACTAAGCCAAGCTTAGTAAACATACAATAATACTGTACCAATTGAGTCAAAGAAGAATCATTCCTGATTAGAGAATGTTGGATTATCTATATAATACTAAATCTGATTGTGTTTATCAGTGTGTCACCTCTAAGCAGCAGGAATAGCACATGGTATACAGAGGTATTCAATTAAAGTCCTCCTCACTTAACGAATGCAAAAAATATCTGAGTAATTTGCAACTTGATAATAATAATAATAGTGCTGGGTCAGCATTTGCATTCACCTCTTCCTATAATGTAATGATTTGTCAAGAGAGATTATTAAATGCTAAGTATAGTGCAAAGTTCTTTTTTTTTTTTGCAAATGGTTTGAAATTACTCAGGTTCATTCTGGTCACATGAGATTGCTTGAAATTTTTGCAAAGGCTGATCGAGTGGGGGCACCTGGTGGTCGAGTCATCTCTCTTTCCCCTCGAGGTGGAGAGAAAACAAGCAAACTTATTTTTTGAAAAATAAAAATATGAATTATCTGATTCACGCTAGTTTGTTGAAGTCACTTGTTTCAGTACAATAAAGAAAACAAAGGATACAATACAGACTATAGAAATACTGTTAAGTATTCTAACTCTGTTGTCTGATATTCAACCAAAATATGTTTCTCTTTAAATTTCAAGTTGGTATATATATATATATATATATATATATATATGAGAGAGAGAGAGAAAGAGAGAGAGAGAGAGAGATTGATTGATATTTTAGCACCTTGTTTGTTTGTTTGTTTGTTTGTTTGTTTGAGCCTCTTCTCTGCAAAAACTACGAGGCCAATTGATCTGAATCAATAAAAATCAACTGACAATATATGCTATCCTTTGAGGTCAACAGAGGTCATTCTCTACCCAATCATTACTTCTAAACATCAGAAAAAATTAATTTTTATACCAGAATTTTCATCCTTCTCTCTTCTTTTGAATAGCACTCATATTTCTTTCATTGAAATCAATTCTTGGAGTCTTTTTTCCATATACCACTGATTTGTGATGAAACAGCTCACAGCAGCAGTAAAAGTAACAGGATTAAGTTTTGGTCTCTCCCTCAACCCTTTCTCTTTTGCCGATGACAACAAGTGAGTTGGAAGGGGTAGTAGTGGAGGGGGTGAAGCATAAATACACATGACTGTGTTACAGCTAAATCAAGCCACTTCATTATGATGAACTAGAAAGTAATTATTCTATTATCTTTTTTAACACTGTCATTTTATGAAGTATTTGAAAGTGTCATTTTTATTTGTTTTTACAATTTTTCACCTTCATTGTAATTTTTCAATCATAGCTTAAAGCCATTATCCTACAACAGTGAATAACCAGTGCAGATTGGAAGCAAAGATTCAGGTCTTAATATGAATATTTTTCTCCATTTGTTGTGATGGGTGAAAAAGAATAAAGAACATTTTTTTCTGTGTTTTCTATTTCAAGTTCTGTTTTTCCAGGGCCACACCAGGTATTCTTGCTAGTATACATTTGGAAGTTCTACTCAAAAGCTCACATGAAATAAGGTACAAAATGATGTTAAAAAAATATTCATGCTAGAATCATTCTAATAAAAATTTTCAAAAATTAAAAAAATATTTGAAAATTTTCATTTTATTCTTTCTGCCCCGGCGGTTATTAAATAAAGAAATGTTATTAAATAATAATGATGTTTTAATAATCAAGAAATAAAGAAATTCATCAATAGTCATCATCCACTTTCGTTTTAATACATTTTTCTGTTAACAAGAAGGTATGAATTAAATTGATAGCGGCCTCATTATGCAATAACCAGATCATTTCCTCTTGAACATCCCAAGCTTGTCACTATGACTGTTGAGACCTCACTTGACTGGTTCAAGCCATTTTCAATAATTATCCGGTGGTGACAGATATTTGTAATTTATGTCCTTTTAGATGGCCATTCTATCAAATGAAGGGAGAAAAAATAATCACCGCAGCTATCACAACCTAGAATCTGTGGAAAGTCTGTGAGAGTACTGACAATAATGATAATGTTTGCAGCCTCCGAATGCCAGTCCAAAAGTACCAATTTGTGATCTTAACAAGCACAAAAAATTGAAATAAAAGATGAAACGTTGTCGCAGATAGAAGAAAATGAAAAAGATAAGGAAAGTTTGGTAACTCAAAAGCAGAAATTGTTATCAGAATTCCTTTGAACCAAAACTAATTAAAAGAATCACAGAATGAGATGTCTTTGAATGAGTAAGAACTGACCGTTCTATTGCAAGAAATATAGCATGACTTTTTTCCAACACCGGCTGGTGAAAATAGCAAGCAGCACTTAGCTCAATTTTGGACAAATGAACACGGCGCAATCAATGGTACAATTTAATTCCGGTATAATGTTACAAGCTCACATAAAGATCTGAATGTGACCACAGGTGACACCTATTGATCTAGTAGTGAATGAAGACATCACAACTTGTCTACAGAACAACTGAATGTTAATGGTTTTCTATTGTGACAACATTAGGGTTCGATGTATAATAAGGAGAAGAATGTTCACGATGTGCAGCTATCATGAAGAAAAAATGCTTAGTCACTCAGTAGAAACTGTCATGTGACCAATGTTTTTGACAAAATGGCATGTTGGGGGTGATCAATTAAAAAATCGGGAAAGGAATGATCATTGAGTGAGTTACTGCTCTCACCTCTTGCTGAGAATTGATCACTAAAAAAGTCTAAATTTTCAAAATCAAGCGTGAACGCTGCTAGGGTCCAATTTAGCATTAACACCCTCACCACCACATACACTAAAAACCTTGTGTGTGTGTGTGAGGGGGGGGGTATGTTTAAATATTTAGTTCTATAACTTCATTTTTGCAACCTGTACAGATGACAAATGATAAATGGTAGACTATCTGGTAGGCTATCATTTAGATAGTTCTGATGGATAAAGACAGTATTGGTTGATGGTTTCTTAAAAAAAAAACAGTAAAAAAGCTAGACACATGAATTTCTGATAAGCAGAATATCCATACCTGACATTAAGGAACTACCGTAGCCCATGCTATGTACAAGAACTGATAAAAAATAGATCTTCTATCTAAAATCATCTAAAAATATCAATCTTTTATCTAAAATCATCTAAAAATATCAATCTTTTATCTAAAATCATCTAAAAATATCAATCTTTTATCTAAAATCATCTAAAAATATCAATCTTTTATCTAAAATCATCTATATATATATATATATATATATATATATATATATATATATATATATACCTGCACAAGATTTGGGTATTGTTGATACAAAATGACCATAGAGACCAAAAAAAAAACAAAAAAAAAAAACAACAACAAACAAACAAACAATTTTCTGGAGAAAATTTTTTTTCTGAAGGTGCTGAGTGGAGTGTACTTGTGAAAATTTCCAAGGTAGTAGAGCCAAAAATGTGACCAGGAGTGCATAGAGACTTAGATGATGAAGCAAGGAAACAATTGCCATTAGTATTATTGTCTTTAGTTTTTAAAAGAGTCTTTAACATTCAAAGAGTTTGGGAAATAACAGCAGCGAAGAGTAAAAATTTGAAAGAAATATGCAATGGGAATCTTTAACTCAAATCCACTCAGACATTCTCTACCTCCATCTCTTCCCTTCCTTCCTCTTAATATTGCAACCTGCACTTCCAAATGTTGCATTTGACAAACGCAAGCCAACCCTGATTCAGGGCAGCTACCCGTTTTTATAGTCATGCTCTTAGCACATCCAGGCTCATCTCTTGTTTCCCACATACGGATCACAGTAATATTTTTTGTATACGTTGTCTGTCTTAAGTTCCTTCCACCTTGCAGATGGATGCATGCATACACTTGGGGACCTCTTTCAACGAGGTCTATTGCAACAACAAAAATAACAATAAGAAAGAATTTCAATTGTAAAAAAAAAAAACTTTCTCGATAATTATCAATCATTCACTCACAAGTTTCTTTACAAAATCTCATTCATCCATGAAAAAATTTACTTGAGTTTTCGCTTATCTTATTCTTCTCATAATTTTAAATCATTTTGTATTATGAAGAGAGAAGATGAAATAATTCATGTACCTAAGTCATTTCTTAAGTGTTTATTCTTTTCATGTTTTTTGAACATCCTGAAAGTATATAAAGAATACTCGGAGAGACAAGAGAATTAACAACAAAAAATCATCAGAATTTTTCTAGTTAGCATAAATTTAGCAAACAACTTAGAACTTGGAATCAGATTTTAGAACTGAAAATTAGATTCTTAGAAATAATGTTTTCTTATTATAGATGCTTACACTAAAATTACTTTTTTAAGAATAGGAAAAAAAATATAAATATCTGAGTAAATTGGGTGTTTCACTTTCCATTTAACCTCAAAATAATTTCATTCACACTTGGGTGAATCATAATTCCCCAATTTGACCAAGCCAATAAGGGGAATATGGTATCAATTGATTCTGTATATTTTTCCAATTTGAAAAACCACAGCAATACCTTGAATTGTGCGTTTTTGATAAGTGTTGGTTTTAATGTAGTTCAATCAAGGTGTTTCTATACAAATCAATACAAGTAAGTATAAGCCGAAAAAAAAAAAAACACATCAAATTATAATAAGACCTTGAACAGTGCAGTTTTGAACAGTATGCAAATTTTTTGAATGAATCAACCATACAATTCAAGAATGAATGAAAAAAAATTTTGCAATGATTGAAAGGGATTTTTTTTGTTTCTTGAAAATATGCATAAAACTAGAAACTTTCTTGGTTACCTAACAATTAAGCTCGGAAGAGATTCTTTTCTAATTTTTTTTCTCTGAAGAGGGAAAATCAAGATTTATTAATAATAGCATATAAATAAGAAATCTGGTTGAATCTTAATGTCGGTAATGGATGACAAGTAGAATAGTCAATATGCCTAATTAATTTGGCAACATCTAGACATTTTGTTTTTAGTCCATTGAAAGAAGATGAAAGTTTTGCCAGAAAGCAGTAGACATGTCTCTAGCATCTGACCTCATCACCAGCTTCTATGAAAGATCGAAGAGTAATTTCAGGATATGGATGATGAAAGGGAAGATTAATAAACGCATATGACGTACGCTATGATTTTCTTGCTTCTCTGTCCTTAACAACGGACTCTTCCACTCGAAGGCAACAAGTTTGCTGACTAAAATATCTCCTTACCACCATTTGAAACAATAGACTCTTTCAAAAACCTTTTTTTTCTCTATTTCGAATCGTTGCTCCCCACAACAGACCAGTTTAATCACTGTTGCTGGGTTCAGGTTATTTAAGCATTTTGACATTCTTATGTATCTTCATATCTATCTATCTATCTATCCAGACTTTGCCCAAGCACAAACTGTCCACGGTAGAAACTTGATATTTTGCGCACACGCACTCCCCTCTACGAGTATGGGAAATTTTTTTTTTTTCCTCTTTTGGAACTTCCCCCTCAAAATATTCTTTTATTGGGGGGTTCAAATTGCGAAGAGAATTTATACCAAATTGGTTCCTTACTTTGTGTCCAGCAGCATTCAGCCAAGTGTTTTCTGAAAATTAGTAGTTTCTTATGATCACAGTCCAAAAAAGCAAGAGAATTACCTTATTCATTGATCACCCTTTTTCTAATTTTGTAATTGATCACCTTATAAACTAAGCACACCTGTTTTTTAATCATAATTTTATGGTTCAAACCATACTGGTCGTATTTTCATCAAATTAACTTAATTCTACCACCACCGCTGCTTAATTCCCTAAGGTAAAGAGCAGCACATATAGCTAGTGGGGGTTCATAATTTCCCTTAGAATGTTAGTTTGTTATATCATTTTTACTTGTTAATGTCCCTGAAAAAGATTTGGAGATAAACAAGCTTCCCCAGTTATCTGAAAATAGAGTCTTCCAATGAAAGCCTTTTGTAAGCTGAAATGGCATAAAGTGAAGAAGCAATTGCTATAGATTTATCAAGGAAAATTTTTTAGCATTTTCTGAACCCCAATGGTAAAGATGGAATATCAGGCTGAGTCACTGGAGTTTGTGATGGTGGGAGATACAGGAGACTGGGATGTAGACGAAAGAAGAAGAGAGGGTGCTCTGCCTCTATGATGGCTTGCTGCAAAAACAAAGCCGAATACAACTTTTGTGTTTCACCTTTTTTTCTAAATAGAAAAAATTTAACACAAAATAAATTTTGAAAAGTGGAGACGACCAGCGGTCGGAGTCTATGAGATGAATTTTTTTTATTGAAAAGAATCTAAACCAGCAAAGGAAATTATGAATCGCTACCACCCAAATATGCTTTGTTGGGGTAATCAATTAAAAAGTTGGAAAAAGAGGTGATCAATAAATGATTTACTTCTCTCACCTTTTGTTGGGCACTGATCACTAAAAAGGTCTGACTTTTCAAAGAACAAATAGGCACAAAATAAGTGACTAATTTGGTATGAACTTTCATTGAAAATTGAACCCACCAATAAAAAAACAACAACTGGGGGGGGGTCGAAAAAAGAAGAAAAAAAAAACAATATTTCCTCCACTAGCATGTGTACAAAATTTCAAGTGTCTGCAATGAACAGTTAGAGCTGGGCAAAGTCGGGATAGATAAATACATAGAAATAAATGTCAGATTGGATGAATAATCTAAACCAAGCAACTGTGATTAAACTGGTCAGTTATTTGTAGCAGTGATTAAGAATTCAACTGGGACCCTGTTGAGGTAATGGAAGAGATTACGTCATTGAAATGTTGAAATGAAGGCTAACATTAATTAGTATAAAAATCTGAATTGCAAAAAGTGTCTAGGGGCATTCAAGAGAGATCTAGTTCAGAAAGAATGAATTAGAAACAGGTCTGGTGAGTCGATCTAGAGAGACCACCGCATGACCAATGTCTATTAGCAGCATTGGGGGTGATCAATTAGAAAAAATTGGATGAAGGGGTGATCAATGAATAAGTTTCTTCTATCTCTTTTTGCTGGATGGTAATCACTAAAAAAAGTCTGAAATGAAAAAAAAAGGGCAGAAATACAGCTAGACACAAACTAGGGAACCAATTTAGCATAAACTTATTTTATAAATTAAACCTCTCACTAAAAACCTATTTGGGGTGGTTTGGGGGATTTTCAAAAGAACTACAAAATGTTTTTTATTGACATAATAAGTAGTAAATTTCCAGTGAAAAAATATCAGCCTTCTAGCTACATTGGTGCAGCTTGAATATGTGTAAACAGTTTCTACCAAAGAAAATAGCAGTAGAAAGGTTTCAAAAGCATTTCTTGTTACAATTAAAATAAAAATTTGAAGTCTGCAGCATTCAATTTGTTTTCTCTTTAGAAAATTTTTGAGAACAAATATATATTGGCTTGTCAGGCCATTCAATGACAAATGTGTCTGGATTTTTTAAATTGGTTAAAAATTTTATTTAAAAACACAACAACGATACGTGCCAGTCTAGAAAAATTAACAACCAGAAGGGATCAAGGGCAATAACAAAATCTCTCAAAATTCCATTACCTCTGGTGATATCATTGGAGCTATATTGATAGAGGATCCCAGTTTAACCTTCCAGTGGTTTTCACACAAGTCTATGTCCTTGGCATTGCATACCTCCAAGAATGTGACCTTGAATGCTTTGGGGAAGTTACGAGTTTGTGTGAGTAAACGTGTGTACTTGTATAGTGCTCAGTAGCACTAGACCGTCGCCTTTTTTTTCAGACCAGTCATAATTTCCCAGTGTTTGCGACAGTCATTGAAATGCTTCCAAAATGGTTCATTGTTCATGCAATGTACGTAGCACTGCACTGAGAGCAGGAAATGGAAAATTCCGGAATTTTAGCATTTGAGCTGCAGGTCAATTTTCAGTGTTTTTTTCAGTTTTGATGGTGCTCGTTCTTACTATTATAGAACAGCCATGATAGTTCTTTCATTGTCCACACAATGTACACTTGCCCAAACATTTCTTGCTACATTTAATGTTATTTAATCTATAGAAATATTCAATATCTTGCTGGTGAACATATTGTCTCCTACTGAGTTGACTTTATTTTCCTAAAACAATGACAAGTTCAGACTTTCGGGTTAAGACTGATGAATAGGGAGAGAGAGGAAAGAGAGAGATGGAATTTATTCCCAAGTCATCAATCAATGAAAGGAAGAGAGAAAGAGAGAGAGAGAGAAAAAAGAGAAAACTATGGATTCTAGATTGAATTATCTTGTCTCGCTAAACAAATTCGTTCAATTTGAATTTATTACTTTTTTTAAATCTTCAATATAATTTGTTTTCTTTCTTCGCTATTCTTCACAGCCCTCACCGTCATAGTAGAAGCTTGAAATCTTGCACACATACTCCCATCAATGAGAAATGGAAATTTTTTTTTTCGCTGAAATAGTTGTGTTCAGTGTGGAATTTGACCTTTAAGCAGCCAGTCTTGTTCATCTTTCTTTCTTATAATTAACGGACAATTATATTTCAATTTCCTCATAGCTTCAGTACATATCCTATTTATAAAAGTTAGTTTATTTAATGACACTTGGGCAATGCATTGATGATATGCAAAGTCTGGTTGAAATTTACCAGGCATTATGGAAAAAAAGCTGGCCTTATAGATATAAGGAATATGCTATTGATCACGGTAACCAGCAAAAATGGATGAAGAGTCCTATCCTTCTTTGTACCTGCAAGTTTGTTTTTGTTTTTTAGAAATAGACAGTCAATGTGAACAGGTTTGGTTGGTCACTCGATAGAAACTGTCACATAATCAACATGCTATGTTGGGGGAGATCAATTGAAAAATGGAAAGAGGAGTGATCAATGAACGAGTTACTTCTGTCACCTTTTTTTAGGGCAGAGATCACAAAACTAAATTTTCAAAAAGCTGATAGACCCAAACTAAGGTATCAATTTTGCATAAACCTATATTGTAAAATCAAGCACCCCCACTGAAAACTTACTTACAGGTGGGAGTGGAAAAGCAAAAGAAAAATTTTTTTTCCTATGCAAAACAAGGAGTGAATGTTTATGTTTTCAACCTCTAGCTCTATTGGTGCCACCCATATGTGACATACAGAGCCAGCCCAGCCAGCTTAAAAACTGAAGAAACCTATGTTGACAGTTTTGGTTCATGGTTTCAAATAGTCTGATCAACTGAGAAATATGACCACACAGAAATGAGCCAGTAGCAAATGGTTTGAATTTCCAATTAAGATATTTTAAATTCATTATGAATCATGTGAGTAAGTTGTAAATATACAGAATGGATATGGAAGAATAACTTCTGTAGCATTGAAATATCTTTCTGTGATACTATGGTCACACTAGTTTTACAAGTACATTAATGTTTCATTGAGTGTTATAATACAAATTATATAAGCTTGAATTAGCTGGGTACATAACAGTTTGGTTATCAAAATATGTACTTTTGGTGTGAGATTTGAGAAATAAAAAAAAAAATATTAGCCGAGAAAGGTAAGAAAGGTTATAAAGCGGAAATGGAGAGAAATTCTGGGCTGTAATTATCAAAATTTACACTTGTCGGCCTAAGTCAAAACACAGGCTTGTTGTCCATACAAAAGCCCCTTATCAAAATCCTAGCGAAATCTTGTCATATTGATTTCGTGACAATGGAGAGAAATGGATATCTTGTTTGGTAAACAAGAAGTCAAAAACCAGGTGTTCCCCCAAATAATAGTAATTAGAATCAGACAGGAGATGCTAATATCAATTTGATCTACGAATAAATGCTTCGTTATTGTATATAACAATATCTACGTATTTCTGTTTCTAGTCGTTTTGTGATTGCTATTGTGCATCCGCTTTGGCTTTCATCGACAATTTGAAAGCAGCGCCCAGACTTTCATCCATCGATTTTTGAACACAATGTGGGGATGGTACAGGTTTGGCATGGAGTGAATGATCGAGGCTGAGGATATACGGGTAACATTTCAACATGTCCTCCTTTGGAAGGCTCGGAGGTGAACCAATGAGTCTTAGCAAATCGCCTGATTTTAGGAACTTTCTCCAGGTTACCTGTTCAAAATTCTGCAAAAAACAAATCAGTTGCTCCTATACCAAACTTATGGAAAAATCCAAAATATCAAGTCTGTATTAATCACCACTATCCACGGCAGACCAGTTTAATCAATATTCCTGGGTTTAGGTTATTCATGAGCTCTGAAATTAAATATGTATCTATCCAAACTTTTCCCATCTGTAATTGTTTATAGAAGAAACTTGAAATTTTGCTCACACACTCCCCCTAATAAGTATGGAAAACAGTTTTCTTGCTTTTATGAAAAATCCTGAGAAATTCTGTGAATAAGTTTTCATTGGGGGAGTTCAATTGGAAATTAAAGTTCATACCACATTTGATCCCCTAGTTAGTGTCCACTAGCATTCATTTCGTTTTCTTTGGGAAAATTTGTACTTTTTAGTGATCACAGTCCAAAAAAGGAAAGAAAAGTACCTTATTTGTTGATCACACCTTTTTCCCAATTTTTTAATTGATTACCTTATAAACTAACCAGATCTGTTTTTTAAGCATAAATTTATGGTTCAAACCAAACAGGTAGTATTTTCATCAAGTACAGCCACTGCTCAATTAATGAGGTAAAGAGCAGCATATATGGGTGGCAGTGATTCATGATTTCCTTCAGAATGCTAATCTCTAAAAGTTTTCAAATTAAATATCTTGGAAAAATTACTCAATTTCATGTATTTTACCAAACAAGATTTTGTGTCCAAACACTGACATTTATAGCTCCTTCGATATGGTACGTACAGCTTTGAAACGTTGTGACCATCACTAACTTTTTCTGTAGAATTCAAAATTGTAATCAAATTAAGTGTATCTTGGTATTTCCCCTCCTGCAAGGTTCTGTAAATAGCCTAAAATCCCAAACATGATAAGACGTTGCCCACTTTGAAAGGTTCTCAGTCAAACAATATGCAAGATATAACACTCATGGTTTTTTCCAGTCATTTTTAACATATTGGGTCATGTGACTATCCATATCTATAACTATTCTTGGAGTGGTAGGAAGATAATCAACAATTTCATATTTTTACCATGTATTCTGACATATCTTGAGATCTGACAAATGGGTTGTAGCAGAGATCCCTTTTGGAGTAATAATTTTTAATGCATAGAGGGGGTGGGTGCTGATAAGGTATCAGCTCGAGAAACGATGTCAGTTCTCAGCACGACTCATTCCTATTTTGTCAATCTAGGTGGAAAGAATGCTCTTCAATATCGTAATGTGCCAATTTGCAAAATATTTACTCATGGCAATACATGCTGTATCAAAGGAGCTCCAAATGTCAGAGATTGAATGAAAAGGCTGGTTTGGCAAAATGCATAAAATTCAGTCATATTTCAAAAAATTTTTTTTCAAAAACAAGATACTGACATCATATTCTTGTATTTTTCTATAAGTTTGATATAGAAGCACCCATGGTCTTTCCAAGAGGGTTAGATGGGGAGCATGGGATGATCTGATATGGAATGACTCCAATGTCTATGAATATAAATAAATCTCAACTCAGTGGTTAATATTATTTACAGTGATCAAACATTATAGTGAAAATTTCTGATCAAAATACATTAAATAATCTGATAACTACACTTCAAATTTCAGACATATTCATCTATCTTTGTGTGTGTATATATATATATATATATATATATATATATATATACTTTGGGTTAATGGAAAAAATTATCAAACTCATTGGTTGAATATGTTGGCAGAGAATCAACACAAAGAAATTTTTCTGTGTAATTAGTATTTTTAAAGATGATATCATAAATTGGTCTGCATGCAGACTGAGATTAAAACCAACCCAATGAATTCAATATTCACATAGGTGAACACTCAATATGAACAATGAGTCATGTCTGTTGTTACATTTACTGATCCCTCATCCTTAAATACGCTCGGGGTTAAACTACATATGTAAGCCCTGTGTTTCAAAAAAGTTAGATGATGTATATTATAAAATAAAATCCATGTTCAATACATTATGATAGTACCCGATATAGAATAACGAAGTACATTTAGTATGACATGAGCTTTACATTGAAATCATAACTGAAAGGGAGATAGAGTTTGAGCAACACAGCTGGGGCGCCATGTTAATATTACTATTTTGTTTTTAAATCCTGAAACAATTACATGGTAAACAATTAATGATCCCAAAAGGAGAAAATTTATACATAATACCATAATAACAAAGTATGTATTAAACAGAAAAAAAACGCTGAGGAAAATTATATAAATCACATTAACAAATATTGGGAAATAAGTGACTGAAGTGGCACGAAAAATTTTTGAAAATTTTTTTTCCAATGTCTTCTGTGTTTAAAGCTTTATATAATAAGGGAGAGAACAAAACAAATATTTCGAACATTACTGTTTGGTCAAAACACTGAACTTTTACAATTAATTGGATATCAAACTACACAACATACACACGTATGTATATAACCACACGAGTGTCGATCAATCAGTCCATAATTTGACATGGTCATCAGTTAAATTTTGATCTAAAATTTTTACTGTATAATGTTTGATCTATTTATGATTTTTAGAGAAGCATTGAGTTGGGTGCCCTCACAAGGGAGAAGATTATATTGAAAAATTGAATATTTCTTGTGTAAAATAAGTTTTTTCATCATTAGAGTATGGACTTATTGATGTGCCAATGTGTATCTACTTATAAATACAGAAGTCAAAATTACTGCGTGCTCTTTTCAAAATTGACTTATTTCATTATTTAAACCCTCTGACAATTAGAATCATACAATGTGTACATGTGAGAATCACACTCAACATCACATAGAGAGATCACAAAATGGCATAGTATTTTAGAGAAAAAAAACAGGAGTCTTATCATAGAATCCATAAAAAAACTCAAATGGCAATGGACTGATCATGTTGCAAGGATGGTGTACAACTGAGGGACATCACAACTCACATGGATCCCCAGTGATCATAAGTGAAACTGTGACCGGCAAAATATAAGAAGTGGGGATGATCTAAAGAAGTTCAGAAAGTATGGGTCTGCAATGCCCATGATAGCGAGGTCTGGCAAATCCTGGAGAAGGTCCCTGTTCAACAACAGACACTAAAAGACAGGTGATGATGACAAAGGATGTAAACAGTCGTACATGTTCCTAATCTTTTTTGATTTTGCATTCATTGTAGTCTTCTGTTCTAAGAGAAATCAAACTATTGTTGACCTCCAGTGACCTCAAGGGAACTGGACTTCACCCTACCCCAGGATGGCAGCTGAGCTCAGGTGAACAAGCTTCCTGTTTTCTCTATCATGAATCCATTTAATCTCATTTATAGTAATCAGTATCAAATCAAACATGTTACTCTTAGAGTTGTAATTACTATGCATGCTTGTCCTATATTATCATCATAGGATCTGGTAAAGAATCGACAGTACTGATATGTAATTAGTCATAAAAGTTCAGGTCTGTTTAGTCATAAAATAGAAACTGTCATGTGACTAACTTCTTTTGGCAGCATGCCATGTTAGGGGTGATCAACTGAAAAATTGGAAAAAGCAGAGATCAATGAATAAATTACTTCTCTCAGCTTTTGTTTGAGCAGTCTGAATTTTCAACCATGAAGTGGGCACAAATAAGTGATCAACTTCACATAAACTCACATTGCAAATTGAATCCTCCATCAAAACCTATGGGGAGAGGGTTTGGAAAAAAAACAACAATGTTTTTTGTGGACTTCATCATCATCATCAGTCTTTTAACGTCCGTCGTTGGACATAGACCTTCCCCAGGATTTGCCACACTTCTCTATCATGGGCGTTGCGGAGCCAGTACTTTCTGAATTTGTCTAGCTCGTCTCTCCATCTAATATTCTGCCGGCCTCGGTTGTACATGTGATCTCTGGGGATCCATGTCGTGAGTTGCAATATCCATCAGTTGTCCGCCATTTTTGCAACATGGCCAGCCCACCGCCATTTGAGATTTTTAATGGATTCTATGATGTCCCTGACTTTTGTCTTTTCCAGATGTACTGTGCTGACTAGTGGCCTCTCCATATGAGGCCCAGCATAATTCTTTCATGTGCACGTTGCATGATTCTCAATTTGCGGGTCTGTCTCTTGGTTAGGTTCCATGTTTCAGCTCCATAAGTGACTACTGGGAGGATGCATAGGTTATACACCCTCCTTTTTAGGATTATTGGTATCCTCTTATTTTCAAAAGTTGAGCTTGCTCTGCCAAAGACTTGCCATCCCAGTGTGATTCTTCGCTTGATTTCTCCTTCTTTTGAGGGTCTCATGGAGATTTTGTGGACTTAATAAGGAGTAAATATACAAATTTTCAGTCTAGTAGCTCCATTAGAGCTGCCTGTATGCATGATACATACATAGCCAGCCAGACCTAATTGAAACCAAGGGAAACCTATGGAGACTGTTATGGTTGCCAGTTTCTCATACTTTAATGAAGTAGGAGGTCAGGGTTTTTGCGTACCATAATACTTGGTCAAATAGATCAATCAAATTTTTCTTTCATGTTGTTTTGAATAAATAGAACGCTGAACAAAATGTTATTTAATCAATAACATTCTCACCTTTAACACGTCGTCTGTTCTCCTCTTTAAGCATGATTTTTATTTCTACATAAAAATATATGCAAAATATTAAATGGAGTGAGATTTTTTTAACATAAACAAATATACAGCTTACACGTAGAGGAAATGAAGAATTCACCCACATGACTGTGGGTTGGAAAGGAAAGGGAGAGAGGGAAGGAAGGAGACAAGAAATGAAGGGAAGGAAAGGAAGAACGAAGGAGAGAAAGAAAAGAAAGAACAAAAGAAGCAAAGGTAAGAAAATGAAGAGAAACAGGTGTAATTAAGTGGTGGTGGTGGGGGGGAGTCATAACGAAGAAAAGAAGGAAGGGAAAGAAAGCAGGAAGGAACAGGAAGGAAAAACAGAGAAAAGAATTAAAAAAAAAATTTTTTTCGAAAAATTATCAATAGACATGCCCTGTTGCCCCATTAACTACAAAGTAGGAAGTGGGTTATTGAACAACCAATGAAAACAAAACAGAAAAAAAAGAAAGGAGCCAGAATTGATGTTGCAATTAATAAAAATCTATTTTTCTCTTTTTCTGACAAAAATTTTCTTTTTCTTTTCCAGCAAAAACAAGAAAAAAACCAAAAAACAATATTTTTTAAATTTTAAATACATTTTCAAAACAGGGTGTTGGATATTTTTCAAAAGTTGTGTGTGGATAGCTGAAAATTCATATAATTATAAACTAGAAAATTATATTATAAATTAGGCATCAATTACAGATTCATTCAATTTGGGTCAGAGATAGCTCCACCTCAACATTTTTATAGTCTAATTTGTGTATCTCTCTATATTCTAAATGAGCAATAATTTTCTATATTTAAATATTTAATGAAAAAACAACTTCCATTTCAAAGCCAATCAAGTAAAAAAAGGCTAGGAAAAGGCAAAAAAGCTTAACTGAAATTATGGAGCCAACACGATTGAAGAACACCCAAATTTGGCTATAAAACCCTAGCTGGAAGCAAATAAAAAAATTATCCCTGCTTACACATACAAATGATATGACATAATGAATATATACATATACATATATATATATATACATATATATATATATATATATATATATATATATATATATATATATATATATATATATATATATATATATATATATACATATATATATATGTATAGATAGATAGATAGAGGTACAGAGTCAGCCCAGCAGTCACCAAAATAGAAAATGAAACAAAAAACTGATTTCCAATTCCAGCTGAGTTTGTGTTCACTTTATATTAATACACTTCCACCTTCCAGGATTAATCTTGTGGCCCAGGGGAAAAAAAAGTATACAATGCCCAGTCTCGGGGCAGCACCTCTCCATTGTACTAACTTCATAACACTTTTAATGGGGATGGCACAATTTTTGTTATTGCACACATGTACATGAGGGCTCTTAAAGTCATGAACCGTTAATAAACACTAGCGTTGCTTATTCACACGCTGCTACATACTGCTTGAAAACATAAGTAATTTTCAAATAAACAATAAAAGAACCAGGAATTCTTCTGTAATGAAAAAGACAATTGTTATACAGCCTCTCCTGAGTACCATTAAAAATAAAAGTCTTCACAAGATTTTTTGATTGATTTTTACCATTTGTTTTGCATTTTTCTCCCGGGAGAAGCCGCCAATGATTCTTACAGTGACATATTGAATCATTTATTATTATTTTTTATGTTTTCAAATACTGTTTGGGTATTGTTTTCTAGAGGTTTTTTTAATTGATTTTGCAGAGTTTTTTTTTGTTTTTCTTTCAAAAAAAAGGATGCCAGTAATTCTGACAGTGACATTATATTATTCATTATTTCTGTTGATATTATATCATTTATTATTTTTTCATGTTCACAGCTACAATTAAAAGTGTTTGAAAGTGGTTTTCTTGAGCTTTTTAGATTGATTTTTGAAGTTTTTCTCCATCATTTTTTCCTTGAAGAGATGGCAAACAGCAAAGTTTTTTTCATTTTATTTATATTTTCTCTATCACATTACATGATTAGATTATTCTTTCAATTCATTATTTTTAAGAAAAATCATATTTGATTTATGAAAATTACATAATAGTAATCCAGGTATAACAGATAAAAAATATTGGTACAAAACATCACGTAAAAAGCAACACTAACATATAAAATCTTCATTAACTGAATGTTTCATAATAATAATTAGCAGAGAAAATAACATCTAGAGAGACAAAGTCATGATCAGCCAATTTTTGCCATTTTCTGGTAGGAGTTGGAGAGAGACAAAATAGAGAAACTTGCATTAATTTAAGAGTTAACATAATCAGACCTGTAGCATGTTACTTGGAGAGGAAATAAGCACCACCCAAAAAAGCCTTACCCTGAGAATGACCAGAAGGACCTAGTATGATATCCTGATGATCCACTAGATCATGGATTAATTTTGATTCGAATATTCATATATATATATATATATATATATATATATATATATATATATATACTCAAATATATCTCTCTACATATGTATGCACACATACTTATATATATGTATGCATACATACTTAAATATACCCTTATACTTACATTGTATGTTCATATATAACACACATATAAAATTGGTATACTCATAAATACACATTTATATAGATACTCATACATATACTGTAATAGCCCCATGTATAGCCAGCTCCTTTTTCACAATTATTTTTGAGCTAAAAAATCCAGGTGAATATTATCTATGAAAACATAATTGCAGGACATTTCTCTATCGCAGTTTGTTGGTTGTAGAAGGTCATTTGACTGCCACCATTTCTGTGATGGTGATTGATAATATAGAAAACATAGTTGTCAGATGGTATATGTGGTAGTAACTTACAATGACAATACTCTTTTGGTCGCATCATTTTAAGGTAATCAAAGTAATAAAATCATAAAAGTATAGGTTTGGCTAAAATTACCTTTACGAAAAAACAAAAAAAAATTTTTTTGACGGAAATGCTAGAGTGAAAATACACAAGCAGTTGACACAATAATAACAAGACATGATTAATCATTTCTCAAAATACGCATACATACACATAAAATCACCACAAGGCAAGTACATAACTTTTTTCACAAGTAAAAACAAATTTCCATTCATTCTTTCAACTCAGTCTACAGCAGTGTTGTCTCTCAACCTAACAATACAAATCTTGCGACAGAAAAATGATATCCTCCATTACACAGTCATTGATAAACATAATTATCCGACACACACCTGTACCATATATTAGAATTCAAATGAATATAATAGATAAAAGCAATTTTTAAAGGTTGACATCGTTATCATTGCAGTTCATTGATTAGAGTCTAAAAACTAAATACAAAAAAAATAGGGGTTTGCAAGAATATTTCTATTATAGATAGGGCTCTTGAGTTTCCAAAGTTAGGAGACCATTGAAACTTGTTGACTTCTACCTTCCCTACTCTTTACTAGCAGTCAGCTACACCACTAACAAGTACTATGTCAATACTATAGTCAATCATCATAACTAACATACATTTGAGGATGAATAATACTTACTACTTAGTGAGGCTTAGGTTAAAATTCACATTTTCTGACTCATGGCAAACATTTCAGAGATACAGATCAGATCAAAGAAAGAGGTGCGGAGTATACACGGATCATGCACTTTTCCTTCAGAATTTAAGCTTAATTGGAAGGGGATTATCTATGGTAGTGGATTATACATGGGGTAATACAGTATTTATATACATATATATACTCATATGTGTACATATATATGTATATATATATATATATATATATATATATACACATGTATGTACCTATCAAACCATTCATACATACACATTCATCTAAATATGCTTATTGTTTATTATACATACCAGTAATTGAATTATGTAAAAATAATTTGATAAGAAGAAAGAAGAAAACAAAAAAAATCGCAAATGAAAAATAATCACAAAAATGTTTCATACTTTGCTCTCTCCATACATCTACACATACTTATATAGGTAGACTTCAATCAAAACATTTCCACATTCATGCTCAATTTAATGTCACTTAAAAGGTTTTAGGATGCAACCGTTTATTTTTGGTTTGTTTTGTTTCTCTTGCCATCTGCTGAAAGCGGACATTAAGTCCTGCCAATCAATGAAGAGAAATGACAGGATGGCAAAAGCGGAAAAAGAAAGATAAATAAGACTGAATGTCAAAGCAATATTAATATTAATAATAATGATAATAATAATGACAACATGATGATAATAGAAACAGGTCTGGTTAGTCACTCAATAGAAACCATCACATGACCAATGCTTTTTGACAGAATGCCATGTTGGGAGAGATCAATTAAAAAATTGGAAAAAGGGATGATCAATTACCTCTTGTTACACCAACCAGGATCCCTCGTTTCAAAAACTAAGTTCAGGCACAAACTAAAGCATCAATTAATAAACCTACGTAGTAGATTGAAAGGCTCAATAAAACCTACTTGAGAGAAGGGGGATTTTCAAAGAACAAAACGAACGTTTTTTTCCTAGACATGATAAGAAGCAAATGTTTAAATTCTTAGCCCTCTAGCTCCACTGATGTGGCCTGTACGCATAATACATGCATAGCCAGCTGGGCCAACTTGAAAACTGAAGAAACTTATCCTGACAGTAATGGTTGACATAAGAAAAGATGATAAAAAACAAAAGTGAGATGTACCTTATGAAGGACAGAAAAAAAGAAAAGTTAAAACAGAGAGAATATCCTCAGATTCAAAATGAAACATGTATCTATATACTAGGTCTGTCCAAAAAGAAACTGAACTCTTAAAACGGGGAATCAATGAAATGGTTTAGTGGGCTCTTTATAGTTTTGTTGTGTCGCAATGACTTCAACCTATTGTACAAAGAAACTGCATCACGCCACGATGGTTTGTATTCAAGTTACACTTACAAGAATGAACGTGTGTAGGTGCATTTGGCATTTTTTCTTTCCAAGTCAACGGACAATGATCACATTGAACCTACATTCTATGATCTGCGGAAATCATCGCCTGTCTCTTATTGATTCTACCTCTTTGATAACTCCACGGACAGTCAGTATTTTTGGTGTATGTATCACTCAGATGAGTGCATAGACATTACACTCCAATCGTAGGCAGAAGTGCCATTGAGTGAAATGATGATCCCAGGAAGAGTACACAGATACTACACCGGTAACAGCATGAGCACACATACTACTCTGATCATAGGCTGAGAGCCAGGGAATGACACTGTACAGCTTATAGATAATCTGATCCTCAGGAAAAGTGCTGATGCATATATACATAATCCAGCCATTTTTTATGGATATCATGCTAGTATGATACTGAAGTAAAAGAAGAGAAAAAAGCGGTTATAGAGAAAAATAAAAATAAAGAAGGCAGGTTTGGTTAATCACACAATAGAAACTGTCAAGTGACCAACATCATGTTTGGAGTGATCAATCAAAACATTGGAAGAAAGGGTTACCAATAGATAAGTTGCTGCCTTTTGTTGGATTACTAAAAAATTTGAATTTTGAAAAAAAAAAACAAGCGGGCATAAAATAGAGACCAATTCAGCATACACTTACTTTATAAATTGACCCACCATACCTCTCGAGAGGGATTTCAAAAAAACAAAAATCTTTATTAAAGAATTAAATGTTAAAAATTTCAGCCCTCTAGCACCATTGGTGCAGCCTGTACACATAATACATACATACATAGCCAGCCCGCCAGCCAGACCGACATGAAGTCTGAAGAAATCTAACTTGACAGTTTTGGTTTATGGTGCCTAATAGGTCTGGTTAGCAACTGAAAAGAAACTGTCATATGTCAGTCAGTCCTACAGTGAGTGAGTGACAGTCATCGGTACTGGAGATGGTCACACATCTAAAAATACATCAAGCATAAGGAAAGAGACAAGGGATAGTTCCAGAGAAATTATAAAAGAAAAATCCCAAATAAATAATCAAAGAAGCAAAAGAGAAAGTAATGGTTTTTTTTAGTGGTTGTGCAGTTTTGTTCAGTGCTTGGATTTTATACTTTTTCTCGGAGTGTTGATTCATACTCAATACTCAGACGAAAGCAAAGAGTGAAAAAAATTGGCAAGAACCAGAGATCAGAAACATTACGAAACGACAACAGAAAGTACTCTTGAGAAGTAAAACAAGATAAAGATGCCTATCTGCAAAATAATGGTAAAGCACTTATACCATAACATGGGATACAATGGAAATTTTGGAAGCGAAAAGGAAGTAAAAACAGCTCTGGTTAGTCATTCATTAGAACTCATAACGCAACCAACATCTTTTGAAAAGATCAATAAGTGACCATTGGAAAAAATTAGAATAGGGGTGATCAATGGAGAAGTTACTTTTCTCGCTTTTTGTTGGATCACTAAAGAGTTTCGATCAGCAAAAAAAACAAAAACAAGTAGGCTCAAACTAGTGACCAATTAAAAAAAAACTTAGATTGTAAATTGAACACCCCCCCCCTTACCAGTAAAAACCTATTTTGGAGAGGAATTTTGATTTTCTTCTAGGCATAATAAGAAGTAAGTGTTTAAATTTTCAGCCCTCTATCTCCACCGGCACAGCCTGCAAACAAGATACATACATAGTCGACCAGCTTGAAAACTGAAGAGGACTATTTCAACAGTTTTAGTTGACGGTTACTAATACTGATGATATTACTGTTAATAGGTGCGCAAAAACTATTTGATGATTCGACTGAAAGAGAAAACGATTACCATAGATGTATACTACTACTTGCCCCGTCTGTTAATTTGTCTGTGTCTCTTTCACACCAAAACTACAAAGCTTATCAACCTAATATTTGGAAAATAGACCTACAAAACATCAACTTGTGACATAGGCTAGGAGGGGTCGACTTCAGGGGTCATTTAGGGTCACCACAGGTGATTTTGATAATTCACCTGTTCTAAACATTAGAAACAAATAATCCTTACATTAGAATTTTTTTCACTCATTCTCTTAGCAAATGGTATAAAGATTTCTTACAATCAAATGATTTTTTTTTATATAAGTTCTTAATTTATTTTTGCCACCAATCACTTTTTGTCAATGAGACAGTTCATTAGCAGCAGTAAAAGTATCAGCAGCAGTACACCTAAATCAGGTCATTTAGAGGGCCAGTGAGGGTGGGATGAACCATAGATATATTCGTTTGCATGGCTGTCTTCTCACTGTGACCACCATAACTAATCATATGATTTTTTATAACAAAATCAAAGGTAATTATTCTTCTATCAATTTTTTATTAGATAATGTATTGTAATCTATCATTTCTGATTTTTTTATCATTATTTACCATTATCTTAATTTCTTTTGGTTATTTCTTCTTAATAACTCAACTGAGGCCATCAATCTATGACAGTCAGAAAACAGTGCAGATCAGGAGTGAAGAATTAGCTATCCGTGTAAATAATCTTTTTCTTTTCCATTTGTTTTTCATTGTGTTATCAAATCCGTAGTTATGCTTTCCCCGGGCAATTCTGGGTATTCCTACAAGTATTTGAGTATGTTAGGGTTTTTTTTCAATATCTAGCCTAAAATTAACACCTCAACTTATATTCAAGTCAGTGATAGAGGAAAAGCCAAAACTTTGTGCCGCACAAAAATCCAAGAGAGCGGTAATACAAATAGTTGCAAGTCAATTTACAAGCAGCCTATTTCCACCGACATATTAGTAATTTCTTCACTGACTTGATTGGCTGATGAATTAACACCAGAAGGCATAATCATTTCCTATATTTGTGTTTCAATAGGAAGATGGAACAGAAGATGACATCTTGAGGCAAACGTCCACTGAATAAGCGTCAGAAACAGAGGACTCACAATGAGAGAATGACCCCAACGACGATGTAATGACAGACAAACAAGCTCGGCAGTAGTTTGCCAAATCTGATGAAGAAGACTTCTATGGATTTGAGAGAACTGCTTCTTAATAGATGTGACATTTTTCTTTGTTACTTTTTAAATAAATAAAGATTGCATTTATATGATATCATTTATTCTCTTATAATGTGAGCAATGAAAAATCTGGAGCCAACTTGTGAGTTTGTTTTTTTTTTTTCTTGCAAGGGCAAAATTATCAAACACCTAGATTATGGTCTTGGGCTCAACTTGTATTCAAGTTGTTTGATTTATTTGACTTTTCTACACTAATTCAACTTAGTCTTATACACACGGTTGACTTACTTTCAAATATCTATGGTATTTGGAAAATGATAAATTATGTCAGGCAGAAACAAATTACATTTGTGGTTGTTTTAATGTCTGGGAAATGAGTTGGAATAAATCTTGATAATGACAAAAATGATAGTGGGAAAGAATAGACACAGGTCCGACTGGTCACTCAATAGAAACTGTCATGTGACCAACATCTCTTTGCAGCATACGGTGTTAGGGATGATCAACTGGAAAATCGGAAAAAGGGGTGATCAATGAATATAAGGCAGTGATCACTAAAAAAGTCCAAATTTCCCCAAAACAAGTGTGAGCACTGCTGGATTAGAACAGAAGTATCGATTTAGCATGAACTAACATTGCAAATTGAACTAAAAACCTATTTTGGAGGGGGGATTCTCAGGGGATTTTCTAGATATAATAAGGAGTAATTGTAGAAAATTTCAGTCCTCTAGCTCCATTGGTAGAGCCGGTACACATGACACATATGTACATATATAGCCAGCCAGACCAACTTGAAAACTGATGAAACCTATGTTGATAGTTTGGGTTGACAGTTTCTAATTACTGTTTGACCCATTCTGAATTTCTTAGACAATGCTGATATCAATAATCATAATGAAGGAAAGGAAAGGCCATTGAATTAAGGTGAAAATTTGGCTCTCCCACATTCGCATTTCAGTGTATATACATAGAAAGACTGAAAAATATGCATACAAATATTTATAGACATCTATATTCATGAGCATTTGTATATATATATATATATATATATATATATATATGCACACATACACACACATTTATAAATGCAGATGTTTATGAATACAATGCTCATATCCGCTGTGTATTTACAATAATAAAAACTAATGTATTCATACATAAATAACATGTATCAACACGCATCAATACATATTGGAACATATGTTTATAATGATATACATATGTAAATAACAGAGTAAGAAGCAAGTAATGGAATAAAAAAAAAACAAAAAAAATGAAAAACAAGACATCCAAGAACCAAGAGAAAATAAAAAAAAAAAAACATCCATATTTGATCATGTGCAAAGAAATATCAAGAAAGTCAAGTCTATGGCAAGTTTGGAACCAAATACATTCCGAGACTTCAATTAGAAATAATGGAATAATGTTAGAGTAACAACAAAAAAAAAAAAGCTTTGTTTGAAAACAAGGTCCTTTAGGTTGATCCAAATTCCTTCTTTCTCTACATAAAGCACCAAAAGATTCAAGTCAAAAGAGAATATCCCCAGTTGATTATCATTAGCCACAAATTCTCATATTGATTTTGACCATTGCTTTTATTATGATTTGTTTATCCCCCCCCCCCGCAACCACACACACACACGCACATCTTTTTTTTCTATCAAAGTATGTTCTGGTAACTTTTCATTGGTAGCAAAAAAAAAAGAATTGTACGATCACTTGTCTACATATAACATATGGTCAATGTTTCCAAAACATAAATGCACCAATTAAATCAAAGCATGAGGTCAATCTAGAATAGAAAGTATACTTCCTGGATGAATGATGTATATTCTTTCGGATAGATTTAAATTCAAGCTACTTATTAATATGAGTTTTATGCCATTTGACTTTAAAAATGTCTTGCTAAAATTCTTCCAAACAAATTACGATAGATATTCCTAACATCTTAATTACAGAACTTCAAAAAAAGTTTTTCAAAAAGATGGGTTTTAGATATACTTCATCCATGAAGCTAAAAATCGATAGAGAAAGGTGAAAATTCAGAAGGTCGCAGAAAGTATAAAACTGTGAGGCCCGTAAATTGACATCCAGAGACAAGAAAGTGATAAAAAAAACTTTACCTTTGATGTATTACATCAAATGTATTACAGAATAGAATATCAGGAAAAAAAAAAAAAGAAAAAGATTTTAAAGTATATCGATGATAAAATGGCTGAAATGAGGATAATGTCTGTTATTTTCAGGACCGGCTCATCATTTAATTGTGGTGGACAATGAGTCTTCTATTACAATTAATGCAGGATTTTGAACTAATTCTCACAATAAAACTCCTGATTCCATAAAGTTTCCAATGGACTCTAAATTTCCCACCAAAGTTGGCGTATAGTATACCATCACCGATAATGCTGTGGCACCTTTCTTTTTGTGGCCACAAGGTCTTGCGATTAATCTGAAATTATATAAATTTGAGTGTCTCCAACATAGAACGGTCCCACGAATGGAAACAAATGGTTTTAAAGATGCTCCAATAGTCTGGCTTGAAACGCATAATCTAATTACACCAAGTCTGTGTGGCAATATCTTGATCCCAAATATTTTTTTGTTGTACAAAAAGTCCTGCATTATCTCTCTGCCAACAAAGACTTGACTAATCCACCTACCCTATCCTGATACAAAACTACATACAACAATGAAAGACTACACAAGATCAATAGCCCAACCAACTGGGATGGTCAGTTTCAAGGAAACAGATGAATCAAAACCAGAGGGATGATGAGGATAGAATTTTTATTTAAAAAAAAAAGAATTTAACCATAAACTATCTCTTCCATTCATACACACTGTATATATCTATAATTCCAATGAGATTTTCCACAAATACCAAAATGTCATAAATGCTATGTCACAGCTGTGGAGAGTCCATCTTACAATAGATTAGTATTGTAAATCTAGCATCCCCTAAAAAAAATGATGAGTTTGAAAAAAATGAAACGGTCATTTTTAGACAATGGTTACTGAATGATACAAGGAAATTTCCAAAGCTCTATACTAGTATATGTGATCAGGAGCACTGAAATAAACTCGGGCAGACAAGTGAAAAGGGAAGACTATCTGAAGCCTATGTTTTTTGTTGTTTGGTCTGGTTGGTAATTTTGGCTATGGTCATCCAATATAGGTATGTAAAGCGTAACAGTAAATCAAGGCTTCCTTGCAACTGAACAGTTTCACAATATGTGAAATCAACCAGCAAAATTACTATTGTTTTGTTGTATTTAAATTGTTTAAATAGTAATTTTATCCATCAATCACTTATGGTATGACACTGTTTAATTGCCATAAAGCTTTCATTTACATACACACATACATATATATATATATATATATATATATATATATATATATATATATATATATATACACACTTTATTCTAAATATTGAGTACTTTTCTTATAGATGGAGCCATCTCCGAACAGTATAACAACAAATTAATATTTATATATATATATATATATATAACAACACACTCCTTTATGTAAATACATGGAGAATTTTTTGATAACAAGAGTGAACACTGCCTGACACCAACTGATGGACCAATTTAGTATAAGCTTGCATTGTAAATTAAATCCCCCACCCACTGAAAAGCTACTGGGGAGAGGGATCTTCAGAAAACAAAAAAAAAGTTTTTTCTAAACATATTAAGGAATGAATATTGAAAATTTCAGCCCTCTTGCTCCATTGACACATCCAGTACTTATATATCCAGCCAGACTAATTCAAAAACTGAAGAAAGTTTTGGTGACAGTTTCAAACAAAGTGACGTATATTATTTTACAAGCATTCAATCTCAGAATATAAATTCGAATTAACCGACTTCATGATGAGCTCAAGGAAATGATTTGGTTATGAATAGAAATCATTTCGACTTATTCCAATCAAATCCAGCCGGATGAAAAAGTTTTATTATTGATGAATTGGAGCTTTCAAATAGGACGTTTGCAGCCATTGTCTGGTCGGCGGCAAAATACCCAATGATTCAATGAATTTGAAAGGGTTAAATATTATGGAGTTTCTTCTCAGAAGATTTGGTGCCACAAACAAAGCAAATGAATAGTATTACTTGTCTTGACTGGAACGAAAAATTAAAAGGAAACCGGTCTGGTTAGTCACTCAACAGAAACTGTCCTCCAACATCTTTTGGCAGAATGCTGTGTTGGGGGTGATCAATGGAAATATTTGAGAAAGGAGTGATCAATGAATAAATTACTTCTCTTGTCTTTTTTTGTGACTGTGGTCATAAAAAAAAAATTCTGAATTAAAAAAAAAAAAATAATGCCACTGGACACAAGGAATCAATTACACATGAACTTACACAGCAAATTGACCCCACCCCAACCAAAAGAAAAACTATTGTGGGGAAATTTTCAAAAATTGAAAAAAAAAAGATTTTTCTCAACATAAAAAGGAGCAAATGTTGAAGTTTTCTGACCTCAAGCTCAATTGGTGTGGATTGTATGTATGATATATACGTAGTCAACAAGATCAACTTGAAAACTGCGAGAAACCTAAGCTGGGAGTTTCTAATTTTTTCTCCTAAAAATCCAATGAAAATGTTCCATAAGTTTAAGAGCAAAATACTGATAGCAGGTCATATATGATCAAAAGCAACCTGAAAGCTTCTCTTATTTTTCCCGCTATTATCCTTTTGGTTACAATTGAACAAGACTCCTATCCTAGTCTTTTTAGCAGAGAGGCATTGAGTACCATTTTTAAAGTCGTTGGTAAAACTTTGTCTGGGATTGATCCCTGGTTGCTTCAGCACCTTTTCCAAAATGGTCACCCATCTAGGTAATTACTAGGTTTGCCGTTGCTTAAATACTGATAACACTTCATATAAGCAGAGTTGAAAAGATGTGCATGGTCTGAAGGATTCAAAGTATGGGAAACGGAATCAGCTATCAGAGTTCTGGCTGAGATACTATGCATACATTTTGCACCAATGTTTTGATTCTTTATGGCTCCCAAGTGTTTGGTCCTCACTGGGTGCCCCACACTTGTACTGCTTTGTCTGACTAATTTAAGCTTAGTAAATACAGGATGTTTTATAAACGACGCAACCCCAAAATTGAGGGGATAGAATTTACGTGCACGTACATTTTATGCTGAAATATTAGTCACATGGCAACACTGTACTCAGAGACACAAGTGTTTACCAGTTGAAATGATAACATTAGTTGAGCATCAATTCCTCTGTATTGTATCAGCCAAGTTGCTTTCCAATGCAATGGATACCTTGACTAAAGCAGTTTGAATTATCACAGGTTTTGCTGTAGTACAGTTAAGGTATGGCTGAATTCTGAAAAAAGAAAAATTATTAAATTTCAAGAAGGCATGAGCCAATGCTGTTTTAAACAGTACACAAAACTTTAAAATGAACTGACAGTACTAATCAAGATATACCTGTATTTTTGTTTGGGTGCAATTTTAGTCATCTTTTGGCAAATATAATATCGAATCTGGCCCAGTTAATAGTTTTGTGTACAAGAAACTGTTATATAAATGACAACAGTTAGTAATGCTAATAGCCACACCTTTGAACAATTTGATAATCACTCTTTTCAGACAGCACAAACTAGTGAAACTATACATCACTATCATGACACTCCCAGTTTGACAGTATCTTCTCCGACATACAAGCAGCAATCTAACTTAAAAATCAGTCTTTACAAAGCATTAATCACATAAAACATTTTTCATTTTGTCTATTTTGCTTTGTGATCTTGATATTTTTGTCAGAATAAGGTATTTTTTTAGTGTGTGTGATTGGATGTTTGTTGTGTATGACTAAACCGCACCTCGACCATAAAATAGGAAAAAATAGCAAAACAAAAGAATTAAAAAACAAAACAAGTCAAATCAACGAAACTATGATTGGTCGAGTTTTTCTCTTCAATTAATTACAGTTGTTTGTTTATTCTAAGCTCTACAGCTTTTTTTTTCTTCTTACAAATTCTAAATTTAAAATTTCAACATTTTTGCTTTCAATTTTTTTCCTACACTTATAAAAGTTTCAAAACTTGAATCTATTCTGACAGATACAGAGCGCCGGATTAGGATTTTGTGGGCCCCTGGGCAACAAGTACTGTGAAACACCCCAGTCATATTTTTTACAAGGCCAACAAAATTAAAATTCAAACATTTGCATTGCTTAATATCTTCTCAAAGACAGTAAATTGTAGGTTCTAGGGAACATTATCCTTTAATTGCCATGAGAGCTACTCTATTTTAGTTGATCTCAGATGTTACCAACTGTCAAGCAATATATATGTAAACAGTACAGTGTTCCATTTTGTTACAGTATGTTTATTACAAATATATATGTCATATATTTATTGGACTTTTTTTTAAATAGACCATTTACAATATTTGCACTTTGATCCAGTATTCACAAATGAAATAACTTTCCACTTCATCTCTGGAGGCCATCCGGTTGGTAGTGGATCTTACGCTGTAGCCCCTCAAGCCCATGCTTCAATTCAGCACTGTTACTATATGAATGGAAAGATTGCAAGGAAAGGAACATCGCTTATAAAATGCAAGATAGAGTCTTATAATGTCAGGTTTTGGTCATCTAAATCATAGCCACAATAATGTTATCTTTGGAAGTCCGTCCTAACTACATAGAGAGAGCTTAGCTTTGTTTGGATGTGTTCTTAGAGATGAAAAAGGAAAGTTTTTCAGAGAAAAAAGATGGAATACTTTTTATGTATAAAGATATGTGTGTAAAAACTTGAATAAGGGGAGAGTGAAAATGTGAGCATTCCTTGGGACCGTAAAAACAGAGAGAGGTAGAAAGTTTTACTGCCAAAGCTCAAACACCATAAAGATAACAATCAATTATCTCATTGGTAGTTCTGTGTGATGTCAAGGAAGAAGCAACACAGAATTTATCATACATTTATGGTTCTTCACCTAGTGTTAGGGATTGCTGGTAGATCACTGCCAAGGGCAGTTAACTCCAAATATGTCTAATGTTTAATGCTAAAAGGTAGACACTGCACTAAGCTGCAGCCCTAAAAGTCCATGCCTTAATTTAGCGCTGCTACTACATGAACTGAGTGATCACAAGGCAGGCTAGATGTTAGCCAAGTGCAGCCTCTCTTAAAATTTTTAGACATGAGGAACCCCCTGGAACAACTTTCATATCTCGTGAATTACTGCATAAAATATATTTCATGAGCAGCAAGGGACACAACTGTGTGTTCAAAAATTAATATGCATTATGATCTAAAAGTAATTATCAGTAATCTACAATCTACAGGAAGATTCAAATGTATTTGTTCATATTGAACATTTGAAGACACTCTATTTTTTCTAGTACCCTCTCATCTGACTTTTTGCTGTCTATAGATGAATACAAAATATAGGGCATTACCTGGAGATTAAAGAAAAATATCTAATGTCATTTAGTGAATGATACTTGTCTTTTTCAGTCGGCAAGAAAGTTACTAAGTGCATACTAGTGAAATCAATCAAACGATATGATAAGGTCAAAAGCAGAACAGATAGAGTCTAGTCAATGACAAGGAACACAGCAGGAAAGTGAGGAATCAAATAGCCATAGCAGACAAGGGAGAAGAAACAGGAGCATTCATATGATAGAGAGGAATAATAATCCAAAAGAAAAAAAAGTTTTGTACACTAGTTCACAAAACTGATGTATCTTTCTGACAGCAAACTTTTTCTGAAGCAGTAATTCTGAAAGTGGGGTGTACACCCCATAAGAGAGCAATTTGAATATAGGATGGAGGGGATAAACATTCCGTGGCTCAAAATTGTGTCATGTTGAGGCTCAACTGATTAATTCTTTATTATATGATACATCATCATCAGTCAATCGGTCGACATAGACCTTCCTCAGGAAGGTGTTAGTTCATATAGTCTGATATTTGCCAGATAAGTTGACTCTCCAACATAAAACAACATTGTGTCTATTAGAGTGTCAAGTTCAGAGGGTCTAAACTGACTAATATAATCCATTGGGGAAAAATCAGCATCATCATCACAATCAGTCTTTTAACCTACATAGTTGGACATGGAACCTCATAATGATTCACCAAACCTCTCTATCGTGGGTATTGCGGAGTCAATACTTTCTGAATTTGTCTAGTTTGTCTCTCCATCTTATATCATGCTGACCTCGGTTGCACATGTGATCTCTGGGGATCCATATTGTAAGCCGTGGTGTCAATTGGTTGACTGTCATTCTTGCAACATGACCAACCCATTGCCATTTGAGTTTTCTGGTGGATTCTATGATGGCTCAGACTCCCATATTCTTCCTGATATTTTGTGCTGTCTCATGATCCCTTCATGTGAAATCAAGCATAATTCTTTCATCATCTACCAATTTTATAATAGATTCCAAATTAACTCAGCAACTTTGTGAGATGTATCAGTGATAAAGTTATTGGGTTAAAACTAAGTTTCACACAATAGAGAAATAACAAAAAGTTAAGAACCCTAAAATTCATATACATCAGCATTTTTTATGAAGAATTTGCCACGTGATACATGATTTAATTCTTCCTTATGATAAGGTGGACATTAATTTCTTTAGCTGTCAATGTGAGACATAGTGCAAAAAAAGTCAAGAGCCACTGTTTTGAAAGAAACATGACAGATATTAGAAACTGACAACCAAAACTATCGACATAGGTTTCTTCAGTTTTCAAGTTGGTGTGGCTCGCAAGCTAACTTATGTATTTATGTATATACGTATCACCTGCACAGGCTGCTAAATAAAGCTAGACGGATGAAAAATTAAACATATCTCCTTGTGTCTCCAAAGAACATTTTTTGTTTTTTAAAAATTCTCATCCATTAAAATAGGTTCTTGGAGGAAGTCCAATTCGCAATTGAAGTTCATGCCGAATTGATCCCCTTTTGTGCCCGGCTGCATTGATGCTCATTTTCAGGAAATTTAGACTTTTTTATGATCAAACAAAAGACAAGAAAAGTAACTTATTTATTTGTCACTGTTTTCCAAATTTTTCAATTTATCACCCCCTAACCCAGTATGCTGCCAAGAGACATAGGTCACATGACACCTTCTAATGATTGACTGACCAAACCTGTCCTTTTTTTTTTTTTTTGTGTTCGCAAAGCTCTTTACTTTGAAAGAGTAAAATCTGGGTCTGATGTGTCCGAAAGAAAGAGAGAAAATAACTGCAGCAATTCTCTATCGTTTCTGGTTTCCTTCATGCCCAACCAGTGAACACAAACAAGGAAAGGTCATCACTTATAATTTGAGTAAACAAGCTATTGTAACAATAGGAAACAATGCATACATGACATATGATTAGGTCTCAAGGTTGCAAGGCACTCACATAACCATAGTTACACATGGATTCCTTCAACCCGAGTCCCTCAAATTATCACACTTACTGATGACAGATGAAGAAAAGGACAATGAAGGGAAAGAAAGCAAAAATATAAGTATAAGCACATCATTTATAGAAAATTGTTGATAACCATCACTTCTGAAGAAGCCAGCTCAAAATTTGTATTTACTAGTTTTGCAGAATATTTAATATCATTATCATCGTTATGTGCGTATGAGTATTTATTTATTTATTTATTTAAATCCCCACCAAAATGTTACATGGCAAACGACTGCTGATCCCCACAAGAGAAATTCATACATAGTACCATGATATCTAATTCTGTGTGAAACATTTAATAACCTTTGAAAATCTTACGTTAATTACATTGACAGATATCTGGAAGTAATTGACTGAAATGTCATGAATTTTCAAAAAATTCTTTCATATAATTCTTTTATAGATATGTCAAGAAAGCTTTACAGCTTTAAACACTAAGTATTAAAGTAACTTTTTTAGTAGATTTTTTGTGTCACTTCAGTTACCTATTCCCCAATGTCTGACAATGCAATTTCGTAATCTTCCAAAGTATTTCTTACCTGTTTCCCCCTATACTTAGTTATCATTATACTATCTATAAATTGTCTCTTGTTGGGATCATTAGTTGTTTAACATGTGACTGTCTCAGAGATTTTAAACAATAAACAATAATATTAACATAGCACTCAAGCAGTGTTGACCAAAAGCCATCTCCCTTTCTTACTACATAGTTTATGCCATACATGTAGTTCGTCATTTTACATAAGGTTTTATGTGTATTGTACAGTGATATTAATTTACATTACATAAATATCTTTTGAAACAAGCCTTACCTACATAGGTTACCCTAAAAATGTTTTTAATGATGAGGGATCAGTGAGTAGAACAATAGACACGACTCATTCTCGGTATCATTTCTATTGAATGTTCATTCATGTGAATTATAAATCCGTTGTATACACACACACACACACACACACACTCTGTAGACCCATTAAAACATGAAAGACAGGGTCCATAATTTTCTACAGCATTACAAGAGTCCACATAGTGATGAATTTTCCATTTTTACAAACCATAGTCCTAGTTTTTTACTTGGCTGCATGAAGAATGCTGGGTGCCATTTCCCAAAGGAGAGTGAAAATAGGTATTAAGTTTGAAATCTCTCAGTCACATCTACTGAAAATTCGTAACTTACACTGGCAGAGCCAGTGAGGGTGGATGGGTGGATAAGGCTAATCCATTAGGAAGGCAGGAATTTAATTTTTTTTTCAAAGTCATGGCACGTCACCACAAAATTACATTCTGACAAAACAGTTATACATGTAGCAGATTTCAAGGACACTTTCAAGGCTTGAAAAGAGCAAAATTGATGCACGCTTTGCATAACATTCCTTCGAGGTCTTCCTATTTTGCCATTTTAAACATTTTAAAAATTAGGGTTCATGCCCCATTTTAATGCATCTACAGTGTATGTATATTACATACACATGTACATAAGTGTGTATGTTTATATGTAGTATCTGTAAGGTCTGTCTGGAAGGTATCCAGCCATTTTGAATGGGTCCAGATTATGTGCACAGCTTCACTATAATTTGGTAACAAAGCAAATGGTACCTGACTGCAGATGTTTGAAAATTGAGGGACCATCACAAAGACTGAGGTAATCAGTCTTCCTGTCACACGCAGGTTTTTTTGTGTTTTTTATAAAAAATCGTGTCACCAAAGTCTCTTAGTCCGTCTTCACTCCTCAGCCAAGTTTACCTCCTTATGACATCTAACTTTAGTCAAAAAAATTTAAGACTGGACGAGATTAAGGAGAACGTGACACCGCAAGAGATGGCAATCCGAAAAAGGTCTTTCCATACAGTTCTGAAAAGTAATATAGATGTTGGGATAAATGTCTGACATCTCAAAGGGAGGTACTTTGAAAAGGAATATGTTGTCATTGCCCTAGGTAGGCTCATTTTTTTTTTGATAATCGGGTAGGTGGGTCTAATTTTTTTTTTTTCAAGTTGAGTTTTTACACAAATCAATAACTTTAATATTGTAATAACTTAAGGAAAACTCACTCAATTTTAATAAAATTAATGCCATCTTGTAGAGAACTTTATTTTGAGAAACTTTTTCAAAGACAATGACTCACAAAAATATTTCTGCAAACTACTAAATACAAACTTTTAGAGATTTTTCACTCTAAATTTGATATAACACCCAAACCACAGAAGTAAATTATTTGAATGCTTTTTTCTTGAAACAAAACAAAGATTCTCCAATTCGTAAACAACACAAGTTTTAGTGTTGGAAATGAGAAAGATTTTGAAAATCAGGCACAACTGATTTATATGAAAAAATATATTATTTCAGCTACATATGTCTCTTTTGTACAGTTGGTAAGTGTGTCTATTTTATAATTGAGAGATTGGTGGTTTGAATCCACCAAGAAATTACTTTCTTTTTAAAATAATAGTTATAGTTAAGGGTTTTAATATTAAAGAAAACAGGACAATAATGCAGTGGATGCATGTACCTACAAGCAGGTACATGCCAATGAAAATACCTGTATTGTACCACTGCATTCATATCTTTTGGTTTGTTTTGAGCTAAAATATTTTTGTTCATTTTTTTAAAGTTTTTTCAGTTATATTAAAACATTACACAGGTAGACATTTTTCTTACTAGTAGTAAATCAAATAGCTATTTTCAACTATTTTAAAAAATGGCCATAAAAAGGCCTACAGAGCTTTTAGCATGTTTTGACATTTTTTTGGTTGATTTAGCACAAAAAATTCAGCAACACTGTGGGTGACACCCTGAGTTACCACCCTGGCTGACCCCTAACCTAAGAATGACACTGAACCTCACATCTCCTAAAAGAAGATCCTTCTCTAAATGAAGTTTACAACATTTTGATTGATATACCCTCAACTTCAAGTATCTATATATTCATTTGATGGCCAGTGAAAATAGACAATACGAATTGGTTGTTAGAATACGTTTTATATTTGTTTTTCCCAGGATTTAGTTTTTTAAAAACTTTGGTACCACTTTTAGATGGGATGCAGCCTGAAACACTGTCTTACCTAAGCTGATATTTCCTTAGAAAGATATTTGTTTTGCCATCAGGGAAACCATTTTTCCTTTTAGCTTTGAAGGTGTGTCTATTCTGATTTCTTTAAAAGTGAAGAAAGATGTCAGTTCACTGTATTTTCAGAGATGGACATTGTCATTATTTATATCATTAATGATTGTTTTTCTTTTTGTCTGACTGGTTTCCGGGATGTTTAGCTCCAGAAAGCAATCCAATGAATACGATAAAAGGGAACAGAAATGAGTGTGTTCAGGCCTGTATAAATATACAGGTCTGGTTGGTCACTCAATAGGAACTGTCACTAGATTAATGTCTTTTGGCAGCATGCCATGATGGAGTGATCAATTAAAAAACTGGAAAAAGGAGATATCAATGAATTATTTATTTACCTCTCTTGCTTTTTGTTTGATAATCAAAAAACAAGCAGGCACGTGTTAGTGACCAATCTAACACGAATTTACGTTGTAAATTGAACCCACAAGTAAAAACCTATTCTGGGGGTGAATTTTAGAAAAAAAACAAGAAAAATATTATTTCTAGATATAAGAGGTAAATATTTAGATTTTCAGCCCTCAAGTTCTATTGGTGCAGCCTGTATGTGTGGAATATACACAAGGAGCCAGACCTACCTGGAAACTGAAGAAACCTACACTAAGAATGTTGGTATCAGTTTTAGTTGAAGGTTTGTAAGTGTGAATATATATATATATATATATATATATAAATAGATCAATATTCTTGCAACTGCCAGTCCACATCTTCGTGTGCTTTTTGGCTCTCAATGAACGCATATAGGCCTGCTTACATTCATACGTTAGCCCTGTCATATTGAATATAATTAGACCGCAATCTTGCAAATAAAGATACAAATAACATTCTTACTATTTTGCAACAGCCTCACAATCTATGCCAAAGATATTAATGTTCTTATTCTGTCCTGGGGTAAAAATAATCCTGAAATCTGTATTTAGCTGAATGCAAGGCTGTCATGGAAGAGATGTTATTTTGTAAGCATTTTAAAGTGTTCTGCTCGGATGTTTAGTACTGAGATGTCTATTGGGCAATGCTCAACTTGTATTTCTGCATTATAGACAGATGCCTTTGGAGAGCAGAGATACTTAGAATGGCATTATAATTAAAAGCGCAATCGGACTATTGAGAGCCGTATAAAATGATCTTGTAAACAAGTTTGCACATATATTCTGTTTCTTGGGAGAACATTCATCATAATCACAGAAATGTTATTTCAGAATCTCCAATGGTATGAGTTGCAGGATGGTGGATCAGGGTTAGGCCAACTAACTTGGGTGAGGTGATGTTTTGCCAAAAAACCCTTGACAAGACATAAGACCTTAGAATGACGGCCTGAATTAGAAGTTGTGAAAAAAATAACTAAAGGTTGACTCTTGAATCCAGAGACTGCTTGAAACTGCACCTAAACACAGCCCAACTCTTGAATGAATGGAATATTTTTTCAAAATGGTACTCTTTAATGAAAAAAAAAAAATCAAAATTTTACCTGAGAGTGTAAGGGAAGTAACTTTGATTGAAAGTTATTTCCCTTGATTTAAGATTTCACTTGTTATTTTCAATGATAGTTGAGATGAAGGTAAAAACTAGTCAATATTAACAAAAAATTTCATTACAATATTTTAACAAATAATAATAAAATGAAAAAAAATATTTATTCTTCATTTTTTTCTCATCAATCAGAAGTAAAGTAACAAAACATTCCAAATGCTAAAAACCATCTCCAACATTTCTTCAATTCTAATCACTCTTTCCTTCCCAAGAGAAAAAAAGAAAACACATTTTTCCTTTTTTTTTGAATAACTCCCTAATGAGCTTCAACAACCAATTGACAAGGTTTTAATTTATTCATTTGTGACATTTTTCACAAGCTTTTCTGCAAAAATCAAATCAGTGGGTTAACGACAAAGACTTGAGCAGCTGTAAGAAATTGAAATGGGCATTTTTTATAACCAACATTAAAAAATATTGTAAACGTTGTCTTTCAGGAGTGGCAGAAACAGAACATTAAAAACTTTGTACGTAACTCCTTGAAGAAAAAAGTTACCCAAATACAATACCATAAAACAATCTTGGGTAACAATTATATATATATATATATATATATATATATATACACATATATATGTATGTGTATAGATATAAGCAAACAGCAAATTAACAGAAAACACCAAAGTTCCCAGTATTAAACACTTTTATCAACTACCACCTAACTGTTTACTAAACAAAATAACTATTGGAGAAATATAAATACGCCATGATTGGTTGAAGCAATATTTGTGCAAAATTGTGCATTACACTCCCCACCCAAAAAACAGTCTAATGCTTTAGTAATTCCACTAGGGCAGGTTTTGAATTTCATCTCCAAAGGGTTCCGTTAATCAGGGGACAAATAAGACTTTTCATATTAGAATCTTCTCCAGACATTCTTATCATGAATGGCTCTAAGATTTATTACAATAAAATTAATTTTTGTAAAAGTTTTGGGCATTTTTTCATCACATATCGCTTGATCAATGAAACAATAATAGCAGTATGAAGTAATAAAGATCCCCTTCCTTTCTTCTCCAGGAGTATCAGCAGTCATTCTGCTACAAAAGTTTTTTTTTATAAAGTTGAATGATTTGTAGTTTATGAAAAAGAAAACCTATTTCAAAAAATCAAAACAAGAAATGAATTCAACATGTTGAGTGATTTCTTATTTCTTGATAAAATATCAGTAGGCCCCATGTAGGCCTTTCACAGGAATTAGCCAAAAATGAATGCCACAAAACTCTTTTGATGGTTGAAATGGGTTGTCTCATGATTTCTCACCTTCAACGTAAATATTTTGAAGGAAATAAATAAACAGCAGTTGTTAAAACAAGAACCATAGGTTCAAGGATGTGTCCATCATTTGTGGTGGTGGTAATTGCAGTTGTGGCTGAGGGAATTGATATCCAACATATTATGGACCGGTTGACTGAAAAGTGTCTTATCACGATGCAGGGGGGAAAAAGATTAAATTAGTTTGTCATGTTTTTTACAAATCATCATTAAAGTGATCCCTGATCAAATAACAGAGTTGCCCATTTAGATGTTTTACATCTAAATATTTTTGGTTGCGTCTAGATGTCAGAAATTTCTATTCAGATAATTTTTATAAAATAGTACTTTTATTTAATCCATAGTTGAAAAATAAGCAATCGAATGAAGAAAATGTTGACGATTAAAGCCACATTTAAAGCAATATATTTCCTAGATACCAGATATAGATCTAGAGAATCTAGATGTTCTGGTTTTTTGTATATAAATTTAGAGACACTGCAAAATCATAGCCCACAGCAACAACTTGCGGTCACCTTGGTTGAAAAAAGGGTGTAAAAGTGAGAGGATAGTATTCTCTAAGCCAGATCTAAATGAATTTTTTTTTTAATACATCTTTGAACATGATACATAACCAACTCGAACAATCCGAGGTCAGTGACTGTTGAGAATGTTACCGTACGATATTTATTGCAGCTCCTGGTTACTGCCAGACAAATTATATTACGGATGCCCAAACAAGACACTATTTATTCGTTTAAATTAATGATCATCTACTGCTCATGGTAAAAAATTTTAAAAACAAAAAAACATGCTCGAATGAATGCATTTTAAAATTCAATGAAAAATAAACGAATAAAAGCAGAAGAATGTTCTCATGCAACAATTAAGACGAATACAATCCTTAAAACCCTATCCTTTTAACAAATTGAAGCGGTGACCACTCCTGTAATACGATCAAGTGCACAGCTGTACTGCAGGTATAACATCATCAATAACAATAGTTTTCTCTTATCTATCATTCATTTAAAGAAAAATAAAAGATGTGGGGGAGAAAAGTAGAGATGATTCAACAATACGACTGAGTAAAATAAATAGTTTTATCAACATGTTGCATTTTCATAACAGATTGGTATTACTGTTAAAGGTTCTTTTTAGCACTAGCGGGCTTTATTATTGTAACGTGCCAAATGATAATTTACAATTTACACATAAACTGTATTATTTTTGATATTCCTTTTTTTTTTCACAGGTGGTTGTTAAGTCATGTGACCACACTATCGAAAGTTGTTCAGTTCAATAATGTCGACTTGTTTGACTTGAGTTTTGATATCGGATTTTCAAGCAACGGAATTTTCGGTGCAATATAAGGAAGGTGGTCCCGACTCTATAGTTCCACAACCCCTCACACTCAATATTGAAAACGGCGCACAAATAAAAAATAGTTTAATAATTCAATTTCGAAGCAGTAACACAATAATTCATATATTTGTTAATGCTTTTCCCCTCAGAAATGCACTTTTTCTTATTGGTATGACGCTTTCAATATTGAATGAACAAGGATGCGGACCTTCACAATCGGCACCACTTCCCCAATATTGTGGCGAATTTTCGTAGACAGTTTCACTAGCAAGAATTTTTTTTAAAGAAACCAACGTACAGGTTTAAAGGCACATTTATTGCTCCCTGCAAAATTAAATAATGCCGATATTCTTCGGAAAGGCGAGTAGTGTGATAGATATTTCTTTTTCCGTGTTCAATTTTTTTTTCAAAAGATCAAAATCAACTATATTTGCAATGTGAAGTTGTTTTGTTTTTTTCAGAACGATTTCAGGATTCGTACCCCCCAAACTGGTCCAACAAAGTCAAAAATGCAATTTTTCAGATTATTACGTCATTATCAAAATAATCAAAACCCTACAATAATAATGAAAAGTAGGATTCGGACTCCTTCAAGTACTTGCAAGGATATTGAAGAGTACACCACAAAATCTGGAGAAAAGAACGTTAATTAAATTCAACTAAATTTCGACTACTGAAAATTCGCGCTTTTGGCTTGAATCGATTCGGATGGGCCCAACTGGATCCATCAACATTCGACGTCAATGTTTTGTCTTTTGGGGGAAAAAATGCTTTTGGACTGAATCATTGTCTGCATTTCGCTGTGCAATTTTGGTTATTATTCAGAATTATCATAGATAAAGGAAAACAACAACAACAAAAGGACCAAGATATTACTTCGAAGCGAAGATAATTCTAGTCAGGCCGTATTCCCACACGACATGACGGAAAGTAAGGGTCAATTTAGCACAAGTTCACATTGTAAATATAGTATCCCCATTTGAAAACCTCAAAAATCAACTCCATCAAAACAAACAATTTTTTTTTTTAAAACGTAACAAAGATCTTTCACATGGAAAACGAAAGCACAAAAATAAAATTACAAGCTATTTTTCTTTTCTGTTTTTATGAGACCGGACCGTTCTTGTTGAGTAATGCCATGGAATTCTAAGACAATACAATATTGATAATACAATATTCAACGATCATTCGATAAGTTGTGGTATAATGTTCGTGTGTATGTGGTATACGACCCCTACGGATTTTACTTCGGTGCGGTCTCTACTTCTCGTCAGTGTGTTAAAACAAAAAGAGCAGTTCTTTCTTAACCTGACCAACTAAATTCTCCTAAAAAAACTGTGGACAAAAAGCTTACGCAGATTTTTTTTATAAAAACAAAAATTGAAAAGTAGCGTGCAGTTAAAAGCGAAATCAAATGTTACTGATTTTTTTTAATTACCTTTCAACAGAGATAAGCGTACTGGATCGTTCCGAAGCGGGTAGAAACACGTGTTCTAGAACTGACTGTAACACCGATCATTTACTTTGTCATACTATGGAAGCCTTTAATTGTAATCGTTATCGCTTCGGTGTGTGCGGGTTTTGATGTGTTTTCCCCTCTTGATACGCAAGCACTTCATTCGGGCCGAAGATCATCGTTAATGTTAAGATATCATTAATATCAATACATTCCAATTAATTCATTGATATTTTGGTAATTGTTACCTTTCCTGTTCTAAAATGGTTACCGCTCCAGAGGGTTAGGGTTAGTGTTAGAGTTTGTATTTTTAGGGTTAGTTCGTCATCAGTTTCTGTTCAGCTGGAACAGCGGCCATTTTAAAACAGGAAAGGTAATAACTGGCAATATTTCTTATGAAAGTGAAATTTTATAACTTGGTATCCTCTTAGTTCATATGCAATTTCCCAAACTAAGTCAAGGCTGAAATTTGTCGACACTCTGTTACTTTCTATTTCACAAATCTAAAATTTCATACATGATTGGATTGTGTACAGGCAGATAATTATACAAAGATATCTCTTTGTTTAAGTATATCTATTAGCTAACTGAAGAAATGTATTCCTCAAACTGAATTTATTTTTCAGTTGATTTGAAAATGATGGGACTGATAGACACATTTTCTTTTACCTTAGCTTAGTCAGAGAATTATGAAGATTGTATTGAAGAAATCTTCCAAAAGCAGCTGGACTCCCAGCCTTGAAAATCAGCATTCAACATCCTTTTTTCGACCTAGACTTGAATACCAACCTTTAACAGTCGTACGAAATATGCAGCTATCTTATCCACTCAGCAAACATTTTCTCCAACTTTGAAAAGACTCAATAGCATTCTGACTTTTGATCAGACAATCTGATCTCTTCTTAGCACGTATAATTTCTGCTTGATACGTTTTTTTTTGTTTTTTTGGATTGCACCACAAGTGAACGAGACCAAAAAAAAAACCCTAACCCTCTCTTTCCTTACAGATATTGAATATTACTCTTGAAGAAGAAGGTAGAAATATTCAACCGAAACATGTGGATGAATGCTGGAACGCATACATATTTTAAAAATAAGCATAAACATGATTCAACGTATACTTACTTTCAGAGTGACTGGTTGATTATTATGGGAGCTGGAACCGGGGGAAGGGAGGAGCTGCTGCCCCCTAGCCCTGCCTTCTAGGCATTGGGTCAGTAGGGATAAATGTAAAACCCTGCCTTCTGGGCATAGGGTCAGTAGGGGCAACTGTAAAGAGGAAAGTGCAAGACACAGTGAATAAAATTTTTCATTTTAAATCCCTTACGGAATAAAAATGTTCTCATAAGTGCAGAGGATTTTCCCTATGAAATCAAATCTTCTCTGAATTATTTAAGAGACAAACCAAGCTTCAGCATCTTCAACCAATCCGGCATGAACAGTTTTTGCATGCAACGCTTCAAGCAAATTATCCGATAGATATCTACCATAGTTGGAAGATCCGTACGATTTCAGAAAAATTAGATGATTTTAATGAGTAAACATTCTATCCTCATCATTAATTTGTTCTGGGGTCTTGTTTATCTTATTTGGTTGGTGGACTTTAAATGAGAATATGAAATATTTTAGTTATGAAGTCAGCTGGAAATCAACCTTTCAGCCGATTGTAGCCATTTTTAGCCATCACAATAAAAATGAATGCTTATATCATTGCGTAGCAGAACAGGAATAGGCAGGAGCCATCTACTCATGTTGGGCATTCTGACGTCAAACATTTCCGAAGGAGAGATTGCCAAGATTTGCCAATTATTATTAATTGTAACCAGAAGATTTCTGGTTTAAAGTAATGTTAATAATTATTACCCGTCTGGTTAGTCACTTGATAGGAACTGCCATGTGACCAATATCTTTTGGCAGCGTGCGGTGTTGGAGGTGATCAATTAAAACATGGGGAAAAAGGGGTGATCAATGAATAAGTCATTCCTTCACCTCTTGCTGGACAAAAAAATGTCTAAATTAAAAAAACAAACAAGCGTGAATGTAGTCGGACTCAAACTAGGTACCAATTTAGCATAAACTTACATTGTAAATGCCCCCCAAGCCTAAAGTATTCTTGGGTGGAACTTTGAAAAAACGGCAACAAAATTGATCTATTTTCTAGACATAATGAGGAGTAATTATTCAAAATTTCAGCCCCCTAGCTCTATAAGTGCAGCCTGTGTACGTAACATGTACAAGAAAACCAGACAGATTTCAAAACTGAAGAAACCTGTGTTAGCAGATTTGGTGACAGTTTCGGTTAACGTTTCCTAATTATTAGAAGAATACAATGGATAGTGAGAGAAATTTGCTTACAGCAAGCACTGTCATAATTATAAATCAAAACTATTTAGCCTTATGTAGGTAATCAGGCGAGGTTAAGTGAATACAGTAGACCTTCAGTAATCCAGTATCATGAGGACCTGAGGTGAGCCGGTTTAGTGGAAATACCGAATCACCATGAGATTATCTCCAGACATTTGCTAACCAGCTCATCATAACTCATGTAATTAATCACTACTACCCACAATTGACCGGTTTAATCCCTGTTTCTGGGTTTAGGTTATTCATGCATTCTGACATTTTATATGTATCTATCCGGACTTCGCTCAACCCTAACCGTTCATAGTAGTGCCTTGGAATTTTGCACACACACTCCCTTTAATGAGTAGTGAAAATGGTTTTCTTGCTTTTCGAAAATTCCTCTCCAAAATATGTTCTCAATGAGAGATTCAATATGCAACACACATTAATGATAAATTGGTCACTAGTTTGTGACCGCTTATTTTTTTACCTTTTTTAGTACCCAAACAAAAGGCGAGAGAAGTAACTTATTAACTGAGCACTTTTTCCAACTTATTAATCAGTCACCTCCAATACAGCATATTCCCCTCGGAAGGTATGTTGACTAGCTAAATGTCTGGAAATTCCATGGTTTAATTAGTAACAACCAACAAGGAATGAAGATCAATTACATGTATAGAATGCGACAAGATAAATTAAGAAAACAATGAACCAAACTACTGTCTAAACGTTTGCTTCATTTTCCCACACCTTCTCTATTTCTTTCTCTTCCTCTCTCCCTCTCTCTCTCCCTCTCTTTGACATACATGCCTTCCATCTAGCAGTCAAGCTCATATCTCTCTTCTCCTCTCTTTAAAATATGATTCAAGAATCTAGCAGTCAAGCCCATCTCTGTTTTTACCCTCTCTTTAAAACATGATTCAAACCAGCACATTATGTTTTAAAGGGAAGGGGAAAAGAGATATGGGCTTAACTAAAATGGCCTCAGAAATTTGAAATCAGTGTCAAATTAGTGAGGGAGCTGGATTATAGGTAGCTGGATTATTAAAGGTGTACTGTGAGTGGAGTTATTTGGATCTTAGCCTCAAATAAAAATCCATATAGAAGTTAAACAGGTACTTTGTACTTTTCAAAAATTTGTCTTACACCACTTTTTTGCTTTCAGGAAAGAAAGTGAGAAGTGAAAAAAACATTCGGCATTTATTTTGTAGCCAACCATTATAGAGGTAACATACATCTTGTTCCTCTCTCTCCTGCACCCAAGTCACCTATACCTCCCACCACTCAAACCTCCAATGACTCCACCAAACATCATTGCCATATTTTAGGTCTAGGAATGCTGGAAGATTCATTCCATACAATTAATGATTATAGCCTCTTTGCTTTATACCATTTTCTCTCAAAGGATTTAATAGGAACGCTCTGATTCTGGGTACAGGGGGAAACCTATATGTAAGTTTGAGACTTTGCTTTAACTGTTTGCGTCGTGATATGCTTGAAAGCAGTGGGAGAAATGGGGAGGGGTACAATGGAGTACAACGTATACCTACTTCTCAATTACCAGTTTTTGTGTATGTTTAATGTCTACTAATACAGACATCAGCCTATACCTTGTTCACAAAACCAGTTTTCATCACTGATCAAAAATAATTCATACTCGTCATCACAGTCAGTAATTGAAAAAACATAGCATCAAAATTTGAATTCTTGTAAGAAAATTCCATTGAAAATTGGTGTGGTCAGAATTAATTCTATTTATGACATAACTTAGTGTTTCCCACTGGAAAACATCTGAAATAGAGTAAGAAAAATATCTAGAAACATCCAGATTCTGGCAAATCTAGAAACATCCAGATTCTAGAGAATGTAGATGTAAAACTATAAAATGTAAACTATACCCATCAAAATAAGGCCCCGAAAAGGTCAAAGAAGATTTTTTTCCTCAAAATTAAAAAAAGCATTTTTAGAAAGGTATAGTGAAGTACTGATGCCAATTTTCAAATCTGTTGACAAAACAGTATGGCCAGGAGAGCTGAAACACACAAACACACACACAACTACAAAAAAAAGAATAGAATCCTTTGTCATCTTTGATTGTTGTGGTTGTTTAATTTAAAGGATGCAAATCAATATGATCAATCAGATTTAAACTATCAATCAAATTGCACTGATATGTTTGTTTTCATTTCAGAAATAAGATAATTAAGTGTGGAAAAATGATTTTTTTTTACTATTTTGCAATATATATATATATATATATATATATATGCAAATAGTCTAGAAAGCTTTACAGCTTATAATACAAAAGATGTAAAAAAGATTAATTGTATCATTTCAGTCAATTATTTCCAAATATCTCTTAATGCAATTTATGTAAGCTTTTTGATGAGTTTTATGTTCGGCACAGAATTAGATATTATGGTACTATGAGTGAATTTTTCTTGTCAGGGTCATCAGTTGCTACCTGAAAATGTTTTGGAGATTTAAGAACAAAACAGTTATGTTAACGTGGCTCCCCAGCAGTGTCGATCTAAGACCCCCCCCCCTTAAGCTATGATTTCAATATTTAGCTTTGTTTTACGTTTTTTTATGACTGTTTCATAATACATGTATTTTGTTATATTATATTATTATGTATCATCATGTATTGTACACGGATATTATTTTGTACAATACATCATTTAATTTTTTACTTGATGTGACTTGTTGTTCATGTCACCTCTGTTAAGTGTTCACCTATGTAATATGTATATGTTGAGTGTTCACCCATGTGATATATATATGTTTATGTATATCATGGCTTAGATCTGCAAACGGAGAACTTTTTAAGGTCATAAGTTGGCAGGGCTTGTACGTGAATCACCCAAAAGTCTGCACAGTGGAGTTTTGAGGTGAAACGCATTTGATTTTTTTGTTAACTCTTTTAGTTTGCATACAAACCTTTTATCAATATCATTGAAGAAAATTTTAAAACATTCTAATCTAGTGAGTTCTTTCGACCATCAAACATGGTAATCAAGAAAATGCCATAGTGGTATTTTAAGAGTGATTAGTATAATTTTGCAATATAATTTTATATATATTCATTGAAGTGTAAGTCCTGGGAGACACCACTGCTTATGCAGATGCCCAAGCTGTGATGTATGCTTAATACTTGATATCCATAATTAGCACTTATTCTAGAAAAGGTGGAAAAATATTTTGATGAAGTAAGACATATTGAAAATGGCCTCTGGAATTCAGT